>JAWWES010000169.1:18179692-18326186 GCA_035583135.1 Lophotriccus pileatus
TGGGAATAAAAAGAAAAAAAACGTCATTTCTCAGCAAACGCCAGGAATGTGAACGGCAGCAACACAATACTATTATTTTCTGAGCGCTGTTCGCTCCGGGGCTCGCAGCCCCCGGCGTGTCCCCCCTCCGCCCCGGGGTGTCCCGGAGTGCGGGGCCGGGGGGATCCCGCCGCGCCGAGCGCTGCCCCGCCGCCCGCACCCCGGGCTGCCGGAGCGCCGGGTAATTGCCGCCGGATGGGTTTTGGGGGGCCGCTCTGCACACGCCTCGCCTTTCCAAGCGATCATACCACGGCAAAGTTTGATTTTGTTCGCAGCGAGGGGTCTCTGGATTTATGCTCGCTTCCCGTCTGCAAATGATATGCGGCGGGACCCTGCGCAATTACTTTTAAAATGCATCCGAGACATAGGCTCAGTGGAGAGAGATGGCCCTTGCCTCAGCCCGGGTGAAAATTAGACTTTAAAGTACCCAGATGAAATGTTCAAGTCAGGGACGCGGGATTGGATCAAATCACATAAACTGCAAAAAAAGCAAGTATAATGGCACATAATTGGTTCTGTAATAGCATTACACAAGGATAATAGCCTGTTATGGCCCCCTGCACATTAAGTGCTTCCCTGGCGTAAAGCCTTTATGATATTAAAGGGGGAATATAATGATATTTTGGTTATTAAATGCGTGTAATTAATTTATGCACCACTGAAAATAAAGTTGGTATTATGACCCACTCAAGATGCATCAGAAGATGTAAGTCAGACAACTGTTGATAAGTTCTGGTGTCTATGTTTCGTCTAGACTGCTGATTTTATTTTGGAACAATTGCTTCTCCAGCAGACTACACAAATTTAATATTTTATAAACATTGTAATGTTCTGTGCAGGAAGGGTGAGCAAATCTACACAGGCTCTCTTAGATCTGATGGGAGTTTAAAGACATAGCACGTTCATACCAGAGCAAAAGAGATGGATACAGACAATACAGGTGCAGAAATAGAGAATTTGAAGAGATTATGCTTTTGGAAAGTTATTCTGCACATATGATCTCATTATATAAACACTAATAAGCCTTAGAAATATCACTTGCTCTATCTGCCTTCACACTAGGCATAGATGTGGAAATTCCCCTAATGTATATTCAAGCTGAAGCCCTCCAAAGCATTATTTTAGCAAAGCAAGGCAAAAATTAATTGTACTCAAGTTCCAAATCAATCTGATCTTTTCTTATCTGTCGACTTATAATTTTATCATACTAGTAACAGATTTAGTAAGCAGCATTAATGTATTTATATATACATATATATTTACACGTCTACATATGAACATAAACACTTTTATGAATATCTTTGTTTGACAACAGATATTGACTTACCATCCAGACAAGTCTCTGAACAGCAAAGTATAGTACCAGTTGAGATGGCTTCTACAGCACCATGCAAGATCAAAGAACAATGTTCTGAAGCCGACTGAGCTCCTTAAAATAGCAGCATAAGCTTTAGGTCAAGTAACCTTAAAAAGAAGAACATAACCCAGAGGTGCTGCCTGGATCTCCCCGGCCAGCCTCTCCATCCTGAGCTTTAAAATCGACACAGGGCAAGCGCTGTAGGATCCCCTTGCACAGAGACAGAGGTGACTTTTCCTTTTTCTCTGACATCAGGAAGAGAGGAGTGAGACAGTGTTTTATCATAAGAACCCCTAATAAAATAATAATAACTTCATTATGGTGCTCGCAGGCCTTGCTCTACTCAGGGGCTACATTGCTGGTTTGGCTCCAAGACTCACTTTCCCCATCAGTTTGAAGCCTGCAAGTTCAGCGTATTGCAGGAGGCAGAGAGGGCAGAATGGAGCACGGGGAAGTGCTCCAAGTCGCTCCTTTTTAAATAGAAACGGAAGGACCCGGAGCCGGCCGAGGCTCAACTTTCTCCCAAGGAGCAGCAGCTGCAAAACAAGAAGATAACTAAGCAATATATAATCCCCCACCCCTCGCCGGCTCGATGTCTATTTAATTTTAATGCTCGAAACGTGTGGCTGACATAATTAAAAGTTAGCGCAGGGGAGTCCTGGGCTTTGCTCTCGGGCGGCCGCAGCCCAGGGGCGGCGGCGGCGCTTCAGCACCGCGGAGAGCGCCCGCCGCTCCTCCCGCACCCCGGCCCGCACCGCCCGCAGGGGCGGACCGGGGTAGTCCCTACTCCGGGGGAAGGCTGCTAGCAGGGCTGCTTCTAGGACTCTCCATGCGGTAGACGCTTTCCTGCGAAGCTGGGACCACAGTGGAAAAAATACGCAGTAAATTTGCTTGGGACTATGGCTCGTGTTTCTCTGGTGGTTCTTCTCGTCCAGCTGCCAAAGGCAAGCATCAAACATAAGCTGTAGAATGAAATAACATACAGAGCTACAATATTTCAGAAAATATCCCTTTTTATGTAAAGTCCTTAAAGTCTTTCTTGCAAACTTAATTTTTATTACTGTTATTATTACTGTTATTATTACTGTGACTACTTAGAGTAACATCAGTATTAGTTACTAGGTCTGCAAGAAAAAGCTCAACTAAATATAATTCTGGATGGACATTCTGCTGATTGTGTCTGTCTTACAGCAGAACTGTTCCTGTACTGCACACACATTTTTCACCCACGATGACATGGGTCTGAACTGATGAGCAAAATCACTGAATGGATGTTTTCTTTCAGAGCACTGAGCTTTGAGGGGCTTATTCGTAAAACCCAAGGAAGTCTGAATGGCTCAGTTTGATGAAATGAGTCTTTTGCTTTTCCATGTCCAAACACTTTCTTTCCCATGATTCTCAATACCTGACCACAGAAAAAAGCTAGCAGCTAAAAGGTTATTTTACTCTAATTCATGTGCAGTAAAATGTATTTTCCAATTAACCAAATTTGCCGATTTGTCCCGCTTGGACACTCTTATAATTTATAATGTAAAAGTGTTCTTTCTTTATCTAAAGACCAAGGTGACTGCTTTTAATTTTCTGTAACCTCTTTACACTTGATGTTCACCAGACTCATAATGTTAATTGGCTTCATATACGGATCATCAGTTTAATGAAGGAATAAATCCTATGTTGCTTTATGTCCCTCTGTTTTAACAATGATTGCTTTAATGAAGAATGTGACGTGTTTGAAATCAAAGCTGCAGGAGACATTAGAGGGTTTTTTTTATGATGACTGAAATGCTTATTTAAAGCTAAAACCATGAGATTTCTATAATTCAAAAGCTTTCCTTTAAATAATTTTCCACGGAAATTACTGACACATTCTTCAGCAAAGAACTTTTTCTTTGCAATTATGGGCAGAGACTGAGAATAACATAGTCTTGTAATATAAACACCCCAATTAGGTTATGAAAATATCTCTAAACTGATTTAATATTACTGCAGTTTTCATTCAGAGTTTAAGTAAAACTCCCAGGGAGTTAAAAGGACTTATGCCTGCCTAAATAAAGAGTATTTTGGGGTAACTAATAAATCTCTTTGTCAACCCATTGTATTTTCATTGTTTGTGTGTAGATGAAAGAAAATTACAGGGAAAAAAGAATTGTCAGTTCACACACAAAAGCTATAGATTGCTGTAGTCTATTTATCCCCATGGGAATTTTAGGATTTCAGGAGCAAGGGTAGAATCTAATGAAACATGGGCTTATAGAGGTAGGTGACTGCAAATCAGAGCATCAATTAGGTCAAGCTGCAAAGTAGCAATTAGACTCAACTGCATGTGCTGGTTACAGTAGCTGTAGCAGGTTTAAAATGTATAAAGCAAATGCATTCTGGTTATTGAACTTTTACGTTCATGGTCCCACTTATAATGAAAGCAAGCCTTCTCTCTCTCTCTCTCTCTCTCTCTCTCCCTCCCTGTCTTTCCCACCCTCTTTTAATGGGGACTGCATAGACTGGTATGCATATACTGGTATGCATATACTGGTATATATTTTCTTCTCATTTGAGAGCTGATGTCTGGACTGCAATTACATGACCCTTAGATATAGGAACATGCAACATCAGAGAGGAAAGTCTCTCATCAAAACCTGGGCAAAGGTTGAGCAACTGATGGATTTGTACAGAAATTTCATGACGTGGCAAAGGATGTGCATGAGACGGGAAGGGTATTACCTTAAATTACATAGCACTGAGAAGTCATTCAGTATGCCATGCCTGATCCCACAACCACTTGAGTTATGTCCCCCACAAGTGTTACACTCATTCAACCCAGGTTACAAAAAGCTTCCTGTAGGTACACACAGAGCTACACTCCCATTCTCTATACAGGATTGTGTCTAAGAGAACTATAGTTTCCTTTCAGAGCTGGACAGAACCGTGTGAACACCCAGAAGACAGCCCATAAACCACACTTGCCTTCCATTTCCATGGAAAACAAGAAGGTACCTTGTGGCACCTCTAGTGACACAGAAGATTAGTCTCTTATTGAGTGTCATCAGTCCTCTATCTGGAGCTGTGTGTTTACCAAACCTACGTTTACTATTTGAAGTGACTCAAAGCACAAGCTGGGACTATGCCAGGATTTGATGAGGCAAAACAACCCTGGTTGAAAACAGTTGATTACCATGTGGATCACACTACACAGTCTATACTGATTTTTAGCACTGGTTTTGTGCTGCCTGACAATTCAGTTTAATCTGATATTTCACCAAGCAAGATTTCTGTGAGTAGATCTGAACCAGTGTGCTGGGGTTTAAGCCATAATGCTGCTTTGCGTCACAAGGCCTAGATTTACACATCACCAAATCATGGTTTCAGTTAAGGGTCAATCACTTCTCAATATCAGGTCATTTTCCCAGGCAAAACCTGGGTTTTCCCGAACAAGACAGGCTGTGATCTCGGCCTGAATTAGCGCAGTTAGTAATCTGCATGAATCTAAAGCTGCACACATCCCGTGACAACAGAAAGTTAGCAGTTCCCCTTATTCTGTTAATGGCTTCTAGCAACAAACCTAGTAGGAAGAAAGAAAACGTTTTATTAGCTGCTTTAATGCACAATTGTCTCATTCACCGAAGGTAAGGCAAATTCACACCTGCTAACTACTCTCCTTAGAGGTGAGCTGCACTCCAGGCCAGAAGGGGAGAAGTGGCTTAGGTGTGACATACTTTTGCACAAAGCCATTGAAATGCACCTTTTGGATGTGGCAACGTTCTCAAATTAGCCCAAGCACTCTACCTTGGTTATGGATAAGTTGCACCATCATTTGGAGAAACCGGGAGTGAGGCTGCCTCTGAACATGAAGGCATGTGCATCTGGGTGTGTACATAAGAAAGAATGCACATGTATACATGTTTGTATTTGCACGTGTGATCTGAAAGAGAACGATGATAGTCCACAGGATTCGGTGTCTGTGGGAAAGCCCTGGAACTTATCATAGGCACCCAGCCACTCCTCTCTTTCCAGGAGACAAACTCCAAGACTATGAATAAATACTACCCTCCAAGGGTCTTTCAAGTAACTGCCCCATTTCCTATACCGAGGACAAAAAACTATAGTAACTATCCTAGGCAGTCTGGAAACAACATCGAGCATTTCAAACAGAATGCCCCACATCGAGCAGCATTTTCAAGCCTGCAGAGTGAACACAGTAGAGCTGAGGCTTTTCAGTTGCTTAGAGCACTTCTGTGCTCCAGCGTCCTCAGGGCAGGCACATTTAAGTTATCTTCCCCCCACCAAAGGAAGCCATCCCAGATCAAATTCCTCAAGCCCATCCCTTCTGCCTTACCCATCCCAAGATATCCACAGCGTATCCCTCTTCCTGCTTCAAAACGAAGAGGTACTTTCTGTCATCTATACCTTGTGAAAGGCATGCCACAGAAATCCCTTAAAACAGACATTTCTACAAACAGGAGACCACTCTCGTGAATTTTGTACTCCTTGCTCTTAGCTCTCTCCCACAGTATACTGACATCCCACTGCCATCTCACTGCAGTGTTGTCAGGGCCAGGCTTAGTGGTCTCCCCACCTTAAGCAGTACAGTGTGACTGCACATACCTCACATGCATGGACCACTTTAGTTCCAAAATTGGACCATATGCTTTGTTGTGGGGCTGAGCATAACACTACAGCTTTACCATGGGGTTGGATTCTCTTTCTAAGGTTGTCTGAGTTGTTCTGCCTTTGAAATACAGCTTTCCATGTGACTGTGGGTAGGAAACGTGAGCTGCGTTATTTGCTAGAGGAGCATCACACTGGTCCCAAGCTATGGAGCAGATGCAGAGATCCTTGAGTTGTCAGAGATCTGAGCCAGCAGTCCTTGAGCTGCAGAGCTGAGCACTGTACAAATTCTCCCCAGTGAATGGCTGAGGGCACTCTGCTTCCAGGCCAAGCAGCCCCTTGCTGTGGCTGTGCCCTCAGTGAGGCTTGGAGCTGGAGGCAGGGCAGAGATGATGCAATGCTCTGGGTCCTTTAACATGGAGCTCTTCATCTGTATATCTCCAAATTTCAGTTCCTTGGGTGTGATGTTCTCAGTGGCAGCCTGAATATAAAATCTGCACTCATTCCTTTTTGTTTCTGCTCTTTACAGGGACAGCTCTTCAAGGCCAGGTGGTCTCCTTGTTGGTCTTGGTACAGTGCATCACAACAGGGTTTGCTACTAGTCTTGCTTTCTCCTGCTGCTGTGGTGGTGCAACATGCTCAGTTTGAGTCACCAATCCTTTTTGAGACTGGCCATGCTGAAGACAACTCTTATTCTCTCTAAAACCCTAGCTGTTGCTGTTTGTTGTGTCACCTAAACATATCATGTTCTGATTTAACCAAGAGTCCCATCTGTAGAATTTCTTATTTTGGAATTCTTACCTATTTCAGTTAATGAATAATAAGAAAATTCACCTTCATTCTAAACCAAACCAAAACAAAAAAGGCAACAAAAAAGAAGCCTACTTGTGCTTAATTGTTATTCTAATTACAAGTTGTGGTGTCATGTAAATTTTTTCCCTTGGCATTATTATGAACCTCATTTCCTTACAAAGTCCAGGATAAACAATTCCAATATATTTTGTTTTAATTATCAGGGTTTAATGGGGCATAATGAGACTATGTTGAGTGGCGCAGAAAAAAAATAATTTAATGTGTGCAAAACTACTGAGTGCTCCTAGCTTGCCTGTGCATATTTCACCTATTGTAGGGCACCACTATCTTAGCTAATATTCAGTGTGCCCATCATTTATTTATTAAGCATACTTGCTTTTCAATAGAAAATTTTCCTTTTTATTTTTTTTTCCTGGATTCTGAAACAAGAAGAAACACATTAAGATATCCTAGAAAAAAAAATGAACAGTTCTTTGGGTTGAGAAGTGAAGGATGAAGCTGATACACAGCTGATGGTGCTGGAAGTATTTATCATGCATGGACAGAAGATGAGTATGTTGGACACAGAAATTGCCTCTGCCAGTCTGCTCCAAATGCTGTCCTTCTTCCAGTGTTACTTGGCAGTGAAAACTTCTGACTTCTACAAAAAGAAACACAGCTAATATCAGCTGAAGTTACCACTCAGAAGTGACCTTGTCTGGACTCCCACTGTAGATACATTTTCCCACTCCCAAGGTACGGTTCCTACAGGCTCAAAACACCACAGGTACTTCTGCAGTGAAAAGGGAAAAGTGCAAAAGTGCAGCCTGGGAAATAAACCAGTAAAATGTGATCCTTTATGACCCTTTAAGCTTTCTAAAGTCCCTCTGCTAATGCCAATTGCCCAGCCATGGCTGGGTGTGGCTGATGCAGCAGTTAGAACCACCCTGCTACCAGATTTGCATTCCTCTTCACCAGGGTGACCATATACTAAGATCATTTCAGGAATGATCACTGGATCCTCCCTGAAGAGAAACACATTTATTCTGCTTATCCATTATACTTCTTGACACAGAATCAAAGGACTTGATACAGTACCCACCAAAGCCATTGGGAATGTCTTCTGTTCTGGAGAAGGATTTGATTCAGGCCTCTCAGGAGGAGGTTCAAACACAACATACAAAACAGACCAATGTCGCATTACATTTATTTAAAAAATTAACATTTTATATTACAGATTAAGTTACTATACCCAAAGTGTTTGGGTTTTAAATAAAATAAATTTATTATAGACATCAGTATTTACAGAAAGAAAAACATTACTTTTTTTTTTTCCCAAGTCTTATTGGAGTAAAAAAATTCTCCACGAAGTTTCTGCCCATGGGAGATGTCACATTCTGTGAGAAATTAGCCTCTTTCAATGATTAATAGAGACAAGAAATCTAACCAGAATAAAGGTACAACTCAGTGAATTGACTGAGAAACTGTAACTGGGCCAGTTACCTGCATGAAACTGTAGCAAGACTGAAAGACCTCAGAGGGCCCCTTTCAAGTCTATGTTCTATTCTTCAAGGAAGAATGGAAGGGAATCAGTGAGTACATTCCACCAACTTGCCTCAGACACAGGACCAGGTCAGCATTCAACATGTTGCCATGGACCTCCAAAGCTTAATGGTTTTCTTCCTGTAAACTATGAGTATTCTGACCTAAGCTTAGGATCCCATTGTATAGCCACTATGCAAACACACAAAGGCAATCTCTGGTGCCACACAGCTGAACAGCCACAGCAGACCAGGGTGGAAGAGAATAATTTTACAGAGGGACTGGATGACCCTTCTTTATACAGAGTTGCAGCCCTGAGTCAGAGGCCAAATATGCTGATTCCCAGACAAATACTGACCTATGTGTGTTCCCTCAGATTCGCTAGCAAGCACCATGGGGACTTCCAAGGAGATTTTCAAATTTGGTAGAGCTGCATAAAGCACAGGGCAAGTAGTGCATTTCCCAGTAAAGCATCATCTGCAGGTGGTAGAGGCCTCCAAGATGAGCTCTGGGCAAACACCTTGAATGTTCAGTGTAGGAGTGTACATCTCTACTGGATCATGCAGCCAAAACTGAATAAGGTTCTATTACTAAGACAGCTGCACCCCATGCTGGATTGAGGCAGGATACATGCCTGTTACATCACAGAAATTCCGAGTGTTAATGTACAGAACAAGACCTTAATTTGAACAGTCAGCTTGATCTGTTTCAACTCTCTCCATGGAAGTCTTTAAGTCCACAACTCTTCAGAAGCCAGCCACCTTTCCACAGAGCCGCGGTGAGAGGAGAAGGATTTAAAGCAGAGATAAGGTTCTGGATCTTCTGCCCTGTAAACTGAAATACCGTCTCCTCTGGTATCTTCAGTGGCAAATGGGCAACTGAATCCAGGTGCACACCAAATGCAGACAAAAAGAGGTCCTGCTAATGACAACCACACCTTGTTGCCACCATGTCTTTATAATTCTTAAGGACCACATTCTCTTTGTCATCAAAGTAGAGAAGGTTGAGGGACTTCAGTTCATCTGGCACACAGCAGGGCGTGCTGACATCCTGAGACAGTTTCAGTGTATGGACGATGGACTGAACTGTAGCATGGTTTGTTGCATTTAGACTTTCCCCCAAAGGGAAGAGACAGGATCCTCTGCAATAAAATGCATTGTATCCACTTGGATAAATAATCCATCCTGACCAGCCAATAGCCTGGAAGTCTACATAGAGTTCCCTTCGATGACATGCTGTTACCTGGCCTTTGCCCTCGACTGGGGCAGCTCGAGGTCTCCTGCCCGTGCTTGCACTGCTGGTTTTGATGACATCAGTTTCATGTGGCACATGTGAAGCATTGGTTTTGTCAGGGTTTATTTCTGATTCTGAAAGGAAGTCGTGTGTTAATATTTCGCAAATGAAATTCATTTACTAAGTACAGTATTCTGCATGAAAGTATATTCCATAAATCTACATCAAAGCCTTCAGAATAGATTTTGAAATGACACTTGACCTGTGAAAGTACCAGAAGGGGTGTGTACTCAATTGCCACTTCAGCCATATTTCCAAAGCTGCCAAATCTTGCATTTGTGTGAAAAAAATGCCCCAATTCAGCAGAAATAGAAAGGAAAAACTCAGTGATCTATGAAACACATTTTGTGAACTCCACAGTCCCTCTTCAGGGATGAATCTGATCAGAATGGTATTAAGTCTTCATACAGCCACTCCTACAACACACATTACGCTGAGCAGTGCTAACAGAGAGTGGAGATCACAGCCTCTTTCTCTCCAGTATTCTCCCATAAACCCTACCCATACACTTGCAAAACAATGTCTGCAGTAACCTGGTAATGTGTAAAGTAACATTTTAAAAATATATTTTTCAATTTTTTGATCTGAAAAAAATCACCATCAGGTTTACAGAACTCTGCTAAGGAATACAGTTTACTGACAATAGGATGCTTTCTGTAGGATCTTCTGAGAAGCCTTGAGATCCATGGAGACCTCAAGATCCATCTACAGAAGTGAAACTCATTGATATGTAGAAGAACAATCTGTGTAGTCACTGACTACAAACAACAGGCAGGTCTAGGGAGTTTCTCCATTGAGAAATTTCTCAGTCCTGGCACAGTATCCCATGCAGAGCTTGATGCTCATTAAATTGGGATCTAGGATTTCATTATTAATTTTTCTCTGGAAAACAAACAGGCCAACCTAATTTTTATTTTTAATCAATTTCACTATCTGCTTCTTAATATTGATCAAAGTCCTATCTAGCTTCTTTCTGATATGCAAATACGATCGTTTAAGAGAAAAGCCTGCAAAGCCAGAACTGCATTATTTTTGCCCCTCCTCCCAACTTTTGCTCTTTGCATTTATCAGGCCCTAAAAATCCAGCCTGAGTTGGTTTTACAGGAAGACCAGTGGGAGAGGTATGACACTGTTTTGTAATTTAAGGCACTAGGGCGTTGTCTTTGATGAAAGCAGCCTTTTGTCACAATGCTAATTAGTCACCGAAGTTAAATAGGTGCTTAAAAACCAAGCCAAGGACAGAGAGGTTCAAACTGCATATTTAACTACCTCTTTCACTCTTGAAAATTACACTTAATAACTCTACTTACAGATACTTTTTCCAGCATTTTCACGAAGTTTTCCAAGTTTTTTCAGTCTAAACCTAAAATACAATTTTCACCAGCACAAAAATAATATAAATAGTACTTTAAAAAAGTAGAACTCTCATCCCTTTACAGACAAAATAAACTAGATTCCCCTTAGGCTTTATGAATATTTCCTGCAAACCCAGTTTTTCTCAGGGGAGAGGCAACTTAAATGCTGGGTGACCTACTATCAAGAACTATCAAATCAAACTCTGATCAGTGACAAGGCTGAACTTCAAACATGTTTAACACTTCAAGGAAATAACTGAGGTTAGCTATACATGAGGTAGCAGGAGGTAACAGAAACTGAAAAGATAGTTCATATTCTAAAACTCGAGTGAACTTACCTGTGGAGGAGATGGGAGACCTCTGTTTGTTACTGTTAGTGAAGAGGACAAGGAGAGCATTTCTACTCTCCTGCAAAGTGTCCTGTCTCTTGGCAAACTTAATCAGGTTGTGTTCAATTCTATTGTTGAATACATGTGTCGTTGTTATCAAAAAGCCATGGTTTGAGCTGCTGTTTCCAACCCACTTGGAAACCTGGTAGTGACAGGGAAATGAAATAATATTGTTTCAATATTCCTATTACAGCATTATTATTATGCAATGTTTTTATTAGGAAAAGGCATCAGGCAACAAGCTATGAGAGTATAAGGACATATATTATGACAGAAGTGAGATAACTGTATAGCTGAGAGTCCACTGAGTTTAATATTTAAATTAGCAACTCAGCACTTAAAAATACAAAATAGCATATGCAAACCTATATTTACAGCAACATAATTAATTTCAGAGAATTTACCAGTGAATAAATGAGTGTAAATATTAATATTAAAATAAACACTCTCTGACTTTCACCAGAAATTTATTTTTCATAGTGATCTCAGCAGAGTAATACGAACCCTCCAGACTTTCCATACCATTAAGACTCATTTAAATCTAACAAACGTGGCATTTGAAGAAATTAACTTTCGATCAAGCACACTTTCTTATCTAATTGTTATAATTACACACTAATAGATAAGGCCAGGCCATTCTCAAGCAGGAATATCATGACTTAAGATGCAATTTGACCAGCCACCCAAGAATGCTGTTCAGTTGGATCATAAAGCTTAGACAACAAAAAAACACTGTCACAGAGTACAGTTTTAAACCCAAAAAATGTTTGTCTTAAACCCTGTGTGACTTTTTTCTTGCTACAGAAAGGCATTCACCTAATACTTTTACAGTTTATGGATATCTACAAAACGAATCTTGAAGCTATCAAATAAAGAAGTCTACAGAGGAAGTTAAATGAAAAGCAATCCAACCATGATAAATTTCAGAAACACAACATTGAAGCATACTGCTCTGTAGAAATGTCACCAGGATGAAAAGGAAAAATGAAAACTTACTTTTAGTACGCAATCACTGCCAAATCCTTTGGTAGTCTAAGGACTAACACATTACTGTTTTTATCACAACGATATACCTGGCCTGATGTCCCTCCATCGATTAGGTTTGGGTTACTCAATTCTCACCAAGCGAGTGCTGCTAGCAGCATATAAACACTTCTCCTTTCTTTCAGGTAGCAGCAGGTGTACTTTTAAGTGTAGAGAGAAACCTTCTCCCTCTGCTGCTGTCCTTCAGTTTGAATTGACCACAAACCCCAGCAATGCTGGAGTTATGAGCTGTCACCTTAAGAGATTTAGAAATAAAGTGAAGTCAGACTTCTCTGCTTACTGTCTGTGTGACGTTGAAGACTTCCCAGCCTTCTGTATACAGGGACAACAATCTTGATGCAATGAGATGTTTTTTCTGTGGCTTGCTTCCACTTTCCAAGAGCTCATACACTTCCACCTTGACAACAGCAATACAACAAAACCAATAAGAAATTAATCCAATTGTTCTTCCAGCAAAACAAGAAATATGAAGATTATACACATTTCTTCTATATCATAGCTGTAGTTCTGTACCATCAATCTAAACAAGGCAAAAAGTAGGTTTTGGACTGGACAGTTTAACACAGAAAACTATCACTACATACATCTACTTCTAGATGTGTTCAGAGGCAGGATGCCAAACTGTTTGATACTGCAGAAAAATATCTTGACCGTTCCTATTCTATTTTCAACACCTAATACCTTCAAAGTCTTCCGTTGCTCCACACCTTTGTCTTCATGTTTGTAAAAAGTACCATCCTGCTCTTTGCCAGAGAAACACAGATTCAATATCAGAATCCTTATCTGCCCTGTTTTGTTATGAATCCCTGGTTGCTATTATTAATTTTCAGAACAGCTCGCGTAGATAAAGTTCTAGTCGAATTTGGAAACATCTCAAATCCCAGACAAGTATGGTATGATTTGGGATAGGTCTGACATTGGTATAGCACAATTAAGTGTTTACCTATTTCCCCACTCACTTTGCAGAAGTGTTTCACGCTGGACCTTCTGGACACATGTGTCATCTTGAGCTTGAAGACCCTGAACTCTGCTTTCAGCATCTGCTCGTCCTTCTCCATGGCACCGATGTCGAAATAGAAGTGGTGCTGGTCCACGTGAACTGGAAAAGACCCTGGTTTAGGAACACCGTCAGACCCGGCAGCACCGGCCGCGTACCCCGCCGGGTCTGTGCCCGTGTGCCGCCGGCCGGGCGCTGCGGGGGCCCCTCCGCGGGCACGGCGGCCGCTCTGCCGCGGGGATCCCCGCCCCGGCCCACCTCTATCCTCGAAGCTCCGCACCACGTCCCCCTGCAGCAGCCCCGGGGCGCGGGTGATGCCGTGGGCGTCGGCCACCTTGTTGAAGAGATCCACCATGAACTGCGGCGGCTTCTTGCGGGACAGCACGTCGGGCGGCGGCTCCTCGATGTCGAACACCTCCCGCAGCCGCTGCAAAGCCGCCGCCTGCACGTCTCCCCGCGGGCCGGGGGCCAGGGGCAGGGCGCTGGCCGCCCGCAGGCTGAGCAGCGCGGCCAGGCACAAGCGCAGCACCGGGCAGGGCGGACGGGCCGCCATGGACGGCGCCGCGGGCTCGGCGAGGCCGCCTCGGGTGCCCCTCCTAGCGCTGAGGGGGCAGCGGCCCTTGCGCGGGCCCGGCCCGGCCCGGCTGAGCGCGGCCGGAGCAGTGCGCGGAGTGCCGGGCAGGGCGCGCAGCCCTCAGGGCCAGGGGCCCCGGGCATGGGCGGCCGCGCCGCGCCCCGGCCATCAAGGGCTCTTAAAGGCTCAATGGGGCATCGCTCGTTGACATCAGAAGGGCCGCTCGGGTAGCCCTGGCTGCCGGGGGGATGGATGGCCAGGGGGCTGCGAGGAACACCGCGCTTGCGAAAATACTGTCCTGTACATCCACCTTCCTCCCGCCTCGAAAAAGGCTTTGATTTGGGCATTGCTGAGCCCAGGTGCCGGTTCCTGTCGTGGCCGCAGCAATGGGAAGTACGGTGGGCCATAGGCGTGAGCCTCGGCACCTCCCAGCCCGTGGAATCCCCGTGAGCCTCGGCACTTCCCAGCGGAAAGGGACGGAACCTGCGGGACGGAACCTGCTGCAGTCACCAGAGTCTCCAGCTCCGGCCCTACAGCTGCCCAGGGAGAGGGTTTAGGAACAGTCCAGGGTTCCGCTATTGCAGTGCAGCAAGACCAGCCAAGGCTCGAAGTAACTGGGATGGAGGGAAGCATACACATTCTGAAGAGCAAGTTTAGGGCTTAAATAAATCCAGAGTCAACCAGCTTTCAGTAATTTGCCTTTTTTCCCCGCCCACTGATTGATGAAGAGGATTCCACCCTACCCCCTGAAAAAAAGCCCCAAACCAACCCCGCACAAGCCCCCAAATCCCCTAAACAAACCCACCCAAACCTTAAGCATCCTGCATGCTAGTCCTTTTGAAGGCAGTCTGGCAACTTAGAGAGGAACAATGATACATTCCTGACGGTTCATACAGTAGTGCCTGTTCTGCACTGTGTTCCCTTTCCAGGCAGGAAAGCAGTGGGAGGCAGGTAGAAATGTCTACTGGCTCCTCTGCTCAGGTGTACTACGTTAGGAGTACTTGCACTGAGGAAACATATGGGCCCGTAGGAGAATAGGGTGGAGACTAAAGGCATACAACTTCACATGGTCCCAAATCAGGCATTTGAAAACGAAGTTTAATCTGGACTGTTCAAACAGCTCTAACACAGGAAGCACTCCCCTTTTGCTGCACTAATGCTGAAGTTCCTTGGCACTTGGCCACATGGTTCTCCAGACTCCCTCCCACTGTCACTCATTCTGGCCTTCAGCTCGTGTAGCCACATTAAAAAAAATACGGATGGTTATTAATGCTATGTTTTTGCCCTTTTTTTAACTGTGTTGTTTTGGGGTTTAATTGTTGTTGGCTTTTTGTTTGGTTGTTTTTGTTGTTGTTTGTTTGATTTTGTGTGTGTGTGGGTTTTTTGTTTTGTTTTGTTTTTTTCCCACCAGGAGACAAACCTGCTGATCCAGTTTGCCACATGAGGTGCAGAAGACTAATGGAGGAAAATGAGAAGCAGTGGTGGGGTAATCAGACCAGTGTAAAAAGAGAACTGTTGCTGCACATAAAGCTTCATCCAACCTTGATCCTCAAAACTCTGCAGTTGTCTTCTAAGGGCTGTAGGCATCTCAACTCATGGCTAACAAGTGCTGGATGAAGTAATACCCATTTAACTATCTGCCTGAGAGCATGGGAGGAGACTAGTAAGATATGAGAGATCATCTCTAGACTGTTTCTCAGTCATCCTAAAAGCTTTTTTCTTCCACTTCACTGCTTCTTCACATGTTTATCCTCACAAACCCTACCCTGCCCTTGGGTTTCTTAATTTACTCCCAGTACCCTCCCTAGGCATATACCTTCACTTTTACTCTCATGGTGCTGCTTCCAGACATTAATGTCTAGAAACACATAGCTAGGGTTCCCAAACAACCTTAGCTGTGCCCTAGAGGCAAAGATTTATGAAAAAAATCCTCTTTGTTTAATATAAGCTGGGACCACAAACAACAAAATGTCTCAATTGTAGTGCAACTGCAGAAATACCAGTGTACAGTTAGCCAAACGTAACCCACTGAGTGCTGTGTTCTTTTATTTTCATATTTCTGATTAGGCAAACAACATAATGAAAGCATCTCTCCCCATTCTTTCCTAAGACTGCGTGACTCACCACTTATATAAGCCTTGTGCAGGAGTTGGTCATAGCTCCTCTGATGATACTACGTACTGGTTTGTAATTAGTGCAAGGCTTCAACCTCCCTGTTTTGTACAATAAAAATAGGTTCTCTCAACTTACATGTTGCGAGCAGCGTGGCTTTGGGAGCCCAGAAAAAGCTGGGAATCTCTTGGGAGCTATGACAGACAGTTAACAACTTAAAATTTTGGGTGGAATCTCTAGAGTTCAGCATTGGCATTGCTTTCCCTTCTTTCTCCCTCAAATGATTGGATAGAGTCTGTAGTCTGATGAGTTCATGATCATCTGGCTTTCAGGTATAGCTTATGGGTAAGAATGGTGGGATTTATTATATAGCCTGCCACATCCTCTTTGATGTCATTAATTACTGTGGGATGGCAATATAGAAAAAGCATGGTTATTGCATGGTATTATCAGTGGGCAGAACAAAATTTACTTAGGAGCTTTCACTGTACATTTTAGAACCTTAGCAAGTTTGGAATTGAAGGCAAGTCCAACCCTGCCATTCAGAAATGAAGAGCTCAGCATATACTCCCTCCCTTCCTCCGTTAGTTTCATGTTGGCACAAACAATAAGAGCTAGTGGGTAGAGCAGGTTGGAAGTTGCTTCTTAACACAGCTGCCTGACACTTCATATGTTTTCTGTGCAGGTTCTGTAGTTCCTAGTTTAGTGACTCACAATAGATCTACTCTTTCTGGGGAAAAAAAATAAAAATATTAGTTTTCTGCTCCCTCAATGCAGCAGTGATTCATTGCAGTCTTCCCTGGGTTTTTCAGGCAGGGAGTAAGAACACAAGGTGTTCCACTCACTTCATAATAGCTAAGACCTACTTAAAAAAGAAAAGTGGAATGGCCCTTGCGTGAAAGACGTCACTCTTCTAATGATGGCAGAGGCAGCAGAGACAGGGCTACCGACAGAAGTTAAGAATTACTAAGGAAAGCTTCATCTTCTACGTCTCAGCTGAAGGCACACGACTGTACCACATCAGCGAAACTGTGAAGTAGGAGTGGTGACATCACCCCAGAGCCCAGAATAGCAATCCCTTGAGGGCTGGGTAGATGGAGAGCCACTGAGTTAGTAAGAGTATATTCAGCATTTAGCTTGAATGTTTGAACAGGGAAATTATAAATGGCCCTAAGTAGCAGAGAGTGTTTTTACCATGTATCTAATATATAAATACCTCTCCCAGAGGAGATAAACTCCAAGACTTGCCAGCACATCCTGACTCCTAGACATGTGCCCTATGCAAGCCCTTCAAAGACTGGACTCTCAGCAGTTTTGTATGATAGTTTTGTAAATTAGAGTTGCTGAATTAATAATCTAGACAATAAGATCCCATATTACCTGTGTTTTTCCAATCAGGACTTCTTTATACTGTGCTATAATTTCCTGAAGCATTTTTGAAGAAAGATGTATTGCTTCCCCCAGATGACTGTATCCATCAGATGGAAAAACCAGTGCAGCAGGCATTATAGTGCTGCATTCAAAGTCACACAGAGGTTTATAGCAGGAGAATCAAGACATCCCTGCTTCTAAACACCAAACAGGTACATTACTCCACATTTTAAATCATCTCAGCAACTATGTTACCTAATTTAAAACATGAGGAAAAATTAGGAGGGAAATAAATAATTTCTTGGCCCACACATTGGGAGTAAGCCAAATTTTGATGAAGTTGTTCCAAGGCCTCTTCACATTTAATTTTTTTCACCATCTTTATATATCGTTTGAGAAAGCACAGCCATCACTAGCACAAGACATACTGCATCATCCTTCCTTGTTGAATCACTGGGATATGGCTGTTCCTCAACACCTCCTCCATCAAAGAGAGAAAACTGCCTAAACTGTAATTACTAGAATTTACATAGGAATCACAGCAATATGCAAAAAGAATCCAAGTCAGATATTATCCCACCAGTTTAATTATTCATCTACTCAGTTCCTTCTTTTAAAATTATTTTATGTTGGAGAACAAGAAAAGAACAAACATTAATCAAGTTACTGTTTTCTCTAAGATTGTTTTGTCAAATTAGTTGCTTAAGATACTGTTTTCTTTGACAGCTTTCCCTGAAGAATATATCTTACAACAATAACTTTCACACTGCTCTTTTTAGTAATCTGATGCCTGCCGGGATATCTCTCTCACTGAAAAAGTATGGTAATACCATCATATATGTATTTTTTTTGATAGCTCTCAATGTGTAACATTTAAAAATCTATCAGAAAGTTCTCCCCACCAATGCTCTTATTTTCCAAGTTACACAGCATATAATTTACTTAACAGATTTTGTGTATCTGCTGTCTTCACAAATGTAAAACATTTATGAAGAACAAAAATCCCATACATAATTTTGAAAATTTTGTCCCATCAATTGTAGCTTCTTGAAAGACAGAGAACTGCACTACTAGAAGACAGTAAAAATTAGACAATCTTGGAATCAAAAGCAAAGTTGACCTTATGATTTGAATACAACTGTCTACAGGTAACTGTCATCTGAAGCCAAAACTTGCAGATTTAAAAGCCCACTTCTCTATCCTATATTTGGGAGGATAAGATTTGTTATCTGCAGTACACTCAATTCTCCACACTTTCAGAAGAGGCTGAGCCACAGACTGAAGTTGGGAATTTAAAAATACTCCTCTCAATTTTTAATCACCATTCCTACCTATTTATCTTACATTTCTTTTGTAGTGAGTCTTATAGTCCAGAAGAGTCAAAGGCCTACAGCCTTTAGCAGAGTCTCTTTTCTCCAGGTCAGAATTTAGTTTTTATACCAGAGATGTGTGGGTTGGCTATACAACTTCAGCAAAAGGATGAACACCAGAGAATAAACACCTCTAATAACGTAAGAGTAGAGTAGCATGGGGGGAGAAAAAAAAATCTTAAACAAGTGGCTTTTTTTCACCTTTCCCTTTATAAATATGGTTTGAAACCAGAAGGAACAATTATGATAGGTTTTAACTCTTGCTGTTAAAAAAAAACAATGCAGCATGTTTTATCCAAACAGTTTACACAGTCCCCACTGCTCACAGAACAATCAAAGTTTTTGCTACTTAGCTTTCTAGAATTTTGTGTGGATGTTAGGTCACATCATCTGGCAGGACATTTTTGGAGTAGGATGGTGCCCAGCTTTTAGCATCTTTACAGGAAAGAAATTTTCAGTAGTTCCTTGTGATTTTTTTTTTTTAATTTAAAGATTATACTCACTGTTTCATGCTGAAATGTCTTCCCTTAGTAAGATTTAATGTTTTTGTCCAACTTGATTCCTAAATTAACATTTGATTGTTCTTTATCCCCTTTTTACTGAGATAAGAAAATAAAATCTAAAAGCAAAAGTATTCCACATGGATGATTTTTGGAATCATGCACAAATAAAGTAGCAACTACCAACTACAGTATTGAGTACTTGGAAACTGAGACACTTAAAATACAAGATTTGTTTTACTGTGCAATATCATTAGGCAGGAATTGCTTCAGATGTTCTGTGAAGATGTGAAAGGAATTCACTTTACATAGGTAAAGCTAAACAAACAAAAATCAGATAATGCTTTATGGAATAAAAGTAGGAAAAAACCCCTCTTCTACTTCAAAATGCATAGCAGCTATAGTATGTTCCAGAAAAACTTTTACCTATAAATCAGCCTGTAGATGTTTAATCACATATGCTTTTCACTGCTTAAAATTATTTTTTGAGTATTATACTAATTTAGTCAAACATTTTAAACAAATGCTAGTACTGGAAAAAACCTAGTTGCTAGGGAGCATAATTTGAAATTGTATGAAAAATGGAACTATAATTAAAGATAATATCAATCATTTGGCCAGTGCCACACTATACAGGAAAACATGGCCCCCCACTCCCACTCTTCCCCTGTGCCCAAAGACTTCTATAACACACTTCTGTTTTTCATTTTTTAATAAGTCCATAAAAGCCAAGGATTTATAAAAAGTCCATGCAAATCTATTTACATTAACAGATCATTGAGAAGCTGCAAACTCTCTTTAGTACAGGAACTATATCTTTAAGTTTGGGAGTAGTAAATAAAACAGGACACCAAAACTAACAGATAAGGTGACAACAGCAGCTTTGCCGACTGCTGAATTTTTGGTTTGTTCTTCAGGCAATTAGAGATGCATGGGGACATGATAACCAAAACAATTCAAATTCCCTATAGCTTTGAAGAAAAGAGCAAAATAATTTCAATTTTACTCTTTTTCTGATCCATTTAAAGTCATATCAACAGACCTGTTACTTTAATTTTTCTCTTGAAAGAGGGAATGTAGCTAAATATAAAAAGGATCAGAAAAAGATGTTAGAAAAAGATGCAATAGTCCCACCTACAAGTACCATGAGGAAAAGAGATTCTTGAATTGTCTGTCCTGTCGAACTTCAGTCTGAAAAGCCAACTGCCCAGTTATTGAAGCAGTAAAGAACCACTTCTTGCACATTTCTACAGATCCTTTATCACTGAGCAAAAACAAGAGGAAAAGCCACTGGAAGTCTCCTAAAGGCTTTTTTAACAAGAAAGTAAGTTTGTATTCTTGCATCACCATTCATCTTTCAATATTGGTACTTTCACTTGAAGTAAACAAGATAACTTCACAGTAAGCAAAAAATCTAAAAGTAGCTTAGCTTTCCCTTCTCTTAACAGCCTAGAGATAGGAAGGACATTAGGCATATTTAACTGTTTCTAGTTTGAGCCATACAGTAATTTAATGTTGCTCCAACAATGTAGTTTTCTTCACAAAATCTATCGTTATTTTCCCCCTTAAAATTTCCTTGTGTAGCACACAAGTACCTTGAAGACAGACCAAATCATACTCAGATTTGCTACAAATGATCCAATCCTTCTTTGAAATCTAAATCCTTAGAAAAAAAATGGGTATTGGAACTTATCCAATGGGCAAGAAGTTTGGTATTTTCCCTACCTACAGAAGAGGTGTATAACCTGTAACTTTTGCATATGCTCCAACTATGTCTCCATCCAAAAGTGATTATGTTTAGTAAAATCCAGTGACACCATCACCCCTCTGACCAACTAACACCCCAGTCTATGTCAAGGTATAAAATCTTAAGTGCTAGGAGGGAACTGGAAAGTTTTGGACGTAAATCACAGTGAAACACGTGAACATTTAATGAAGATTTCAATTACCAGTCCACAACCTGTGACAAATACAACAGTTACTGTCACTTAAGTGGTAAGAAATACTGTACCAAACACCTGTCAGTGGTGTTTGGGACTGTAACTGAACTGCTGATTATGGTGCAAGTGGGTGTTCTGGAATTTAGTAAGTTTTCCTTAATTATCAATTGGCAGTTAACTCAATATCTTGCCAGGCTTCCCATTTTTTATGATTAAACCTTCAGGGCAGTATAATTCATTTTTCAAATTAGTTAGTGAAATAAGTTATACTGTATATGCGAGATACTGGCAACAACTGAAGCACCAATGTTAAATCAAAATCCTCACTAATGATGAAAGTTTCATACAGTGATTCTGATGCACTTGGCAGTACAAGTGAATCTCTCACAGTAATTACTATCATCTCCCCCCCCCCCTTTTTTTTTTAATGGTACACTCTGTGCCCCGTGACCATTCAAGTAACAAACAGGAAATCAAGGAAGAAGTTTTCTGGAATTTCACAGAAATCAAAGTCTTACAACTCATGGCAACATCCATGGTTCTTATTGTAATAAAAAGTCAGTATATGTTCTTAATCCTGTATATATTAAGATTTCTTTTAAAGAAAAGGTGCTATTTTGTATAGTTTCATCTATGAGGTAGATGGCACTTTCAGATAAATAGTGTAAATCAGAAATTAAGTTAGCTCTAAGCCTGCAGCAAGTCCTGCTCTACTGACTGTTCAAAGTAATTATTTATGAATACGAAATACTTGTAAATTTTAAAAGTCAAACAGTAAGTCTTTGAGAGGACAATGGTGGCAAAGTGGACAGAGGGGTGCCTTTGCTCGTCAAAGGTCATCGAAATTCTGTCTTTAGCCTCCAGACCCCTTCACCGTTCGGGGTCCTGTGGAAGGTGCAGATATTGCGGAGAAGTTCTCTGAAGACACAGGAGCGTGTTGCAGGCAGTTTGGACTCGAATTCCTGCAGTAATTCCTGAGTGCTGGCCTCGCCGTCCACGCGCGCCTGGAACGCTATGAAGTTACGTAAATCCACAAGCAGTTCATCGTACTCTGTTGAGCCCTGGACTGGGGTGGGTGCTGGCTGATGGTTCTCATCTCCCTCATTCCTTGTCTGTTGTGGTAAAATAAGGTGGTTTCTTGCCCTCATATTAGCTAATAAAGAAGAAGAGTCTAGAGCACTGGACGATTCTCCAGATTTTCCATCGAAGTACTCACTGGAACTACACTTCTTTATATCTTGTTTCTTTACTGGATCTGCATCCTGCAAATAAACATACAGACAATGGAGGATGTTGTTTTTTGAGACCCACAGAATCTTTTTAACAAAATCTGCCTGTCGTTTAGACTTAAACAACAAATGTGACCACTCAAAACTCAGTCATCTGAAATACACAATAAAGAGGTGATATATTCTGGTCTCAACTTCAGAACTTACGAAGCGAAAGAAACGCATTGCTGGTCTTGAGACAGATAACTAGACCACAGTGGAACGTGTGACTCCTGTATCCAATCAGACTTCTTTAAAACATGAAAACCCCAAAATTTACAGGTGACTAAAAATTCTAGAATTCTACATAATCATACAATAAATGTATGTGAGACATCTACAGTATAAATCGGATTTTTTACATTAATCATAACATTTCACATATATCAACTATTAAGACAGAAATGCCTCTTACCTTGTGCTTCTTTGCAGGTGATGCACAAATGGAATGTGAAGAAAGCAGCAGGGAGTTTCTTTTTTGACCAAACCGACTCCTAAAAACCCACAAAAGAATTAACTCCATCAAACATCCTTCTCAAAATGACTAGTACAGTTTTTCCAAAGACAGACTGGTTTGTGTTTTAGGGTTCTCAAGAGCTCTCTGCTCAGTTTTCTGTTCTATTGTGCAACAATAATGCTTTCTTTGTGCTTCAGAATAGACTACCTTGGCTTGTAATGTGCCTTCATCTCTATATAAATATAAAACATGAACGCCACTTTGATATACGTTACTGCAAATAAAAAGTGCAAAAAAAGATAAATCCTTAACATTCTAACTCACTCTTCTGTTTTTGAAAAAGCAGCATGAGGACAGAACTTACTTTATTCCTGATGGTGCACCAGAAAGACCACTCATGCCTGTCCAGGTTGGCACACCGGAAGCAGCTCCTAAACATTGCTGACGAGAGAGTTTTAAGGCTCTCAAGGCATTCTGGGCCACTCTGCTTGCTTCTGCTTCCTCCAGCACATGATCTACACTGGAAGCTTCCATAATGGCATCATGCTTCATGACACTGTGTACCCCTAAAAACCAGAAGATTCAAAAGGTGAAGGAGGACATCTGCTAATTTACATGAAAATCAAATACTCACTTTTTAAGTGAATGCCACAGTAATATTTTTCTTTTTTCATGTTGATTATATTAAGCACATCAGTACAGTAACTCCTAATGAGAGATCCCCCTTCTATATGAGTTAAGTAATCAATTTGACAGCAAATCACTTCTGGTGTGCTGATGAGGTAATTATTCACAACAGATCTGGCAATTATGTGGGTGAATTGATCATTTCCGTTGTTACGGACAGGGCAGACAGAAGTGAAACCCTTGTGTAAATGAAGGTTGATTACATCCTTATTTCCAGGAGAAACACTGCATTACTTCTATATCCAGAAGTGCAAATCTATCTGAACTGCTGGTGCCAAGGTAATTAGCACATTCATAAATGCAGCATTTAAATTATGAACATCCTAAGGTTTCAGCACAGTAACATAATAAACAAGTTTTGTATTGTAGCTCTAACCATCAGAGTAACAGAAATGCTCTTTCCCTCACTTGCATAGGTTAAACCTCTGTTTAAAAATAGTCATCAGCCAAACAAGAACTGTTACCTGATTTTTTGAAAAGTTTCTGCAAGACATAATCATCATTTTTCTTTGAGTCTTCCTCCTTCTCTTCACTGTTCTCTCTTCTATACTGCTTTTGTTTCACTAGATGAGGAATGCGTTTTCCTTCAAATTTGGCATCTTTGTGATGTTTCTTCTTAAACTCATGTTTGTGGCTCTCATGTGACAGCACAGCCACGCTGTGTTTTGTTTTTGAGATACATTTATAATGATTATTATCTAACTGCCCATCTTCAGTTTTAGTATCCTGCTTTTCCCAGGAACCAGCTGCATCACAAGTAAGGCTAAAATCTGCCTTGGCATTTGCATTAGCTGCTCCATGTACTTCATCAGCCACCACGGCAGTCAGACATTTGGCACTCTCTGAAGACCCTGCATTGTGTGGCAATGACTGGGACATAGACTTGTTACCACTTTCCAAGTGTCCCCCCTTGCATTTATTCAGTGAATTTGTATCAGTAGTAGCTGGTGCATTATCTTTTGCATAGCTATTTTGGTCAAAGGATTCCAAATCTCCTTTGGTTTCTTCACTTGTCTCTATTGCTTTAGAAGAAGAATCTTTCATGTGAGTAGTTGAGCAGGAATTGGAGGACTTGCTCTTCTTGTGTGAGCTGCTTTGTGCAAGATGGAGATCACGTTTAGAAGTACCATTATGAGATGGCTTTGGGACTTGAACATCTGAACCAGTACCTGAGGGATGAATGAAATTAGCATCCATTTAACAAACAATTCAAAATTTTCTTTTTCTTCTAAACAAATATTAAAAAACCACGTACCTGCAAAAATTGCACTTGTTTCTGTCCCCTGAGACACATCTGGGCTGTTCAGAGTAAAAAGTTCATAAAGGTCATTGGATTTGAAGAAGCGATTCTGCTTAGGGTCTTTCAGCACTCTGTTTGTTAAAAACTGTTTGAAGATTTGTCTAAAAAAAGAAAAAAAAAGTACTTTATGCATGAAACAATGTCTAGCTATGTTTAAGTACTGAACACAGCACTTAAACAGAAAACTACATAAGCACAAATGTTACCCTGCAGAACAATTAAGCAGTGGGAAGATTATGTTAGTTTCCAAAACAATCTTGAGTTAGTAACTTTCAAAAAAACCAAGGAAATTGTTAAACACAGGGATTTATTATTTTGCAACAACTCCATAACACAACAGGTAACCACCATCCTGACATGTCCTACGAGGCATCCCTTAACTAAGCAATAAATAATTTCACAGCTAGTACTTTTTTTTCCATTAAAATTGAAAAGCTTGCATATGTTACAATAAAACTATCAGAAAGCTCCTGAAAGAAAAACAAGAGCTTGTTAAAATAACAACATTTTACACAATCAATTGATTGGAGGGATGAAAAGCAAGAGTAGCTCAGTCTGATTGTGATGACTGGATGACAGCCACTGAAAAGGGAAATCAAACTTGTGGTTAAGAGAAAAAGAGAGTCCACCTGAAGAGGACTAAAAGGAATAAATCTGGGGGAGAACTGAGCTGCAAAAAATCTTCTAGTACTGGTAAAACTACTTCTATGCCCTATTTGTACTACATAGTGCCTAGAGTAAAAGCTATTTTTTCTCTAAAAAAAATACATCCCTAAATAAAACTGGAAATCAGTTCTCTAGAGCTGTTTTTATCATGGTGTTGGCTCTAACCACATTACACAGTGAAACTAATTTTAAATCCAGCTGTTGAAAACTAAGTTTCAACATAGGTGTCAGCTACTGCACAGTATCCACCAGAAGACTTTAAAAAGTTTTCAAGGATTATCTGAGCTTCATAGTTTCCTGCAATGAGGATCACAAATTTGCAGGGAAGAACAAACAGAAAAAGAGAAAATAGAATTGCTTAAAGTTCACAGTCCATTGCACTGTTCTGGAAATAAATGAATTTCTGATGGTTGTGCTGATCCTTAGAGTCCAATTCCTTGATACAGTCAGTGTTTAAACACAAGTATGCCAGAGGGATGGAAGCCAACCAACAGTGGATGCTCTGTGTCCATGTGGCAAAACAGATTAAAAAAGGCATTCAATAAGTGCTGGCATTTCATCATTCAGAGCTTTTAATTCATCTGAGTTTTCCAGAAGGATATTCAGTTCTGAAGAGTAATGCCTAGACAGAGGATTCCCATGTATATTCATTTGGAATTCATGTGAGTGAAGCTAACTACTGAGAAAGATGAATTGGAAAGCAAAACAAAAAGATTTCATTGATTTCAAAATGCAAGCACTTTAAAGGCTTTAGCTACATTTTGGAATAAATAACATGAATATGACTGGTGGTTATTTGGATTTAATTCTTTCACTTTTGAATGATTTGGGAATAAAATCAAATTGGGTTTGCACAATAGTAAATGGATGTATGTACCACATACATCTTGATATATCCCAAGGAGAATATAAAGAACTTGTTGATTTCCATTTGCATTTCAGACTTGTTGAGTCTCACATTCTGAGTAAGGTGCTAATTATTTTCTGTCTATGCCTCATATTCTCCAGCGTGTGCTGGACACAGCTGTTGGAACAGACCGATAAGGTACGTTTAGCAGGTGGGTCTTGGAGCTGAAAGGAAGAGCACAGCCCTGAAGCTGGGAGTCCAATACTAGAAGAAGGTCCATTTTTCAGGAGAAATTTTAAAAAGTTTTCCATGATGTTGCCCATCATGACCAAGGTTGGGGGTTACAAGCCACGTGAGCACACGCACACTGGGTATGTCACTGTTGCACCACCTTGAGTCACTACAAGCATTTTCCTCAGCATGCAGCTGTATCCTAGAAAACATTCTGACTGACCTGTGGTATATCTTCTCTTCAATAGTACCTGCAGTGAGAAGCCTATACACAGTCACCTCTTTCTTTTGGCCTATTCTCCAAGCACGTTCACGAGCCTGGAACACAAAAGGTTTGGTTACCAGACATCTTCTTAAACATGTGCCTGATGGAGAGCTAATGATAACCCTGTTTCAAACTCAGTTTGGACATTTAACATAGTTCAAGTAGTGGTATTTCTACAGCATTATGACAACTAACTCTGCAGAAGAAGAGCAAGATTTAGAAAGTTGGCATATGTAGAAAGACAAGTCTCCAATTGTACCAAGAAAATCTGTGTAAAAATTATCAATAATATTATATTAAAATTGGAACTTATATCTAAAATAAGCAGTTTATACAGACTTATTCCAGAAGGGATCTATTTTACAACAGAGCTTTAATATACACCTTTCCTTTGAACTTTTCTTCTTTTTCTTAACTGAAAGTTTTCCTACAAACATCTTGAACCAACCACTAATACATGCCACCCTAAGTCAGACACTTGTACATCTCAGAGCTATGTAGGATTCCATCAAAAAGTTTTTTCCTCTCAAACACATAAGCACCACATACTGCTATGGGGTCTGATAAACCAGAGTCCCATTACACCCTCAGATAAAGCATGACTTCTAGCAATATTGGCTAAGAGCAATTCAAAGGACATTGCTACATATTATCTAGTGACAAAGCCAATTTGAGCAACTCTTGTTCTCCTTTTCTTACCCTGCATTCTCACCAGGAACAGTCATATTGGTTCCACAACTTGCACAGCTGTACTCTCCCTTCAGAAAAATCTGGTTTATTTATTTTAAAAACACAGGCCATTTGAACTGTTTGTTTGACTGCACTGTAAACAGACTACAAGAATCAACAATATTGAAGAGTGGTAAGATGTAACAACATAAAGAGGATGTGGTGGGAACCACTTAAATTGGCTTTGCCACAAGAGTAATCATAATGTGGAACTGCACCCTAAGCGACCACTGCTGGGAACAGCAACCTTGGAAAGAGCCACACAGTGCTTTAACACTATTCGAGGAGATAAATGTAATTTCATCTTCAGTTTTGTTTCAGCTTAGCTGATAAATGTAATGTAATAAAACAAACTCACCTGTGTGTCTACACTGGGATTCCAGTCAGGATCATAAATAATAACCCGGTCAGCACCAACCAAGTTAACACCAATGCCACCAACACGAGTTGTTAAGAGAAAAAGAAATATGGATTTGTCCTATAACACAAGAGAAAATTTACTAAAGCAAGAATTACCAAAGTGCAACATTAAAAAAAAAATTATTGGAATCTTTCATTATCAGCATTTTTTACAAAGACACAAAGGGGGGCAAGAGAAGGAATATATTTCCTTGTTCATCTAGCATCTGTTTTGACAAATAAAAGTAGTCTAATTAAATTTCATTTACTGTTGTCCAATAAAGTTTCTTTTTCCCCTTCTCAACTGTGGTTTTGTTCTTAGCAGAAAACCCAATTTAAGTGTGAAAGAAGTGATGGCTTTTTTCCGCTCTCTCACTAAGGAAGTTGTTTCATCTAACAGAACTCCCCAGTTTTGTGCCTCAAACCTGAAGTAGTATATTTAAAAACACACCAAAAAGGAATGAAAAAACTTAGCCATACTCACTAATAGTCATTCATGTATGGGATGCAACATCTCACCTCATTATATTTTGTTACAAGAGGCTGTCTGGAAGCTATTGCTGTGGTGCCATCCATCCTGAGGTAGGAATAGTTTCTCTGTCTCACGAAGACTTCAAGTATCTGCATCATCTGTTTTGATGGAAAAAATTTAATTAAATCCAGATGTGAAGACAGCAGCTACCTGATCAAGCCATGAGAATTTGTGGTACATACTGCAGTGTTAATCAAATGACCAAGATGACAAACAAAAACTTGTGAATCTTAAATGAACAGAAAAATTACTTATATAATTGGGGAAAAAAATCACTTATTTAACTGCTGAATGCATAAGTGGAATGTTTGTGCTTGGTTTGGAAAGTCCAGGGCCATAGTCTCAAGACACTTAAACAGATAAATGGTGCAGCATTCCAAGGGAATCCACAGAAGCAAGACAAAATCGTGACTACACAGCGAAAACAAATGAAGGTGACTGCCTGTGCCACTGGCCCAATGCACGTTGTTCGCAGGATTAGATGTGCACGCGCACTACACAGAGTACCAATTCTGTCCTGAAACTACACAGCAGGGACAGCTTGGTATGATATGGGTACAACTGACACAAGCTTTGACTCAGTATACTGAAATTGGACAACACTGCCAAAACACTGTGTCACTCCAGTAAAGCTTGGGAACTGGTCTCTAATTATTCCAGATAATAGTCATTCTCGTAATTTTTTTTTTCCGGTAAGATCTTAATTTTCTGAGAAGGACACTACAAAATGTGATTCTAATTACAAGTCTTGTTGGAACACACACACACACACACACACACACACACTGTTTTTAGTTTTAGTGATAGCTAAGAATAAAACCAAGTAGCTCATCTTACCTGTCTTGATTGAGTAAAAAATAACACTCTGTGACCTTGCTTGTGCCATATTTTCAGCAAGGATTCTACCACTATCATTTTTCCAGAACGTTTCCAATATCCAAACTGATTTGATTCCTCCACTTCAGCTTCTGGTCCACCCTTTGAAAAGCTGGGACTATCAGCGACAAAGTCAGGGTGGTTGCAAATCTTTCTCAAAGTTGATAGTCCTAAGAGAATCTAAAGAACACATAATAAAAGTGTTTTTATTTTTATGACAAATACTTGTATCTATACAGGTTGCAGTTGAGACAAATAAACAGCAATGGATTAATCCAGTCATAAAGAAGTTTGTTTTTAATATTGCTCTTTTGGGAAGTCAGTGGATGCTAATACTTATTTCATGGAAAGTTTTTGGAAATTTCTGTACAAGAAAAGATCAATGAAACTTTATTTTCTTGTGAGTTGATTCTGGTGATAAGAGAATTCCGCAACAAATTCAACATCAGTAAATGCAGTCCGTAGCTGTAACTCACAGTCAAATTTTTCCTACTCAAAAGAAAAAAATTTCACAAAGTTTGTTTCTTGAAATTATTGTGTCCTTCCTTCCAGCTCCTGCCATATTAGCAGGTAACTTAAGACAGACCTTGAGGATAGTAACTATAGCCACTAGAGTGCAGGGAAACAAAGAATATATGAGTAAAGACATTTGAACAAACACATAAAGCTGAAATTACCACTTTTGATGCCATTTAGAAAGGTTCTGTTCAGTTATTTATTCAATAATATTACACGTGTTATTTGTTCTTCTGATACAACGAGCATGCATTAAAATGAACTAGCTTGAAACAGCAAATCCTTCAGTCTTATAGCACTACAAGTTGGATGAGCCTGCTCATAATTTATGGTTTGTTTCGACAATAGGGTTTTTGTTTTCCAGCTGGGATTTGCTGCTGTCACCACAAAACATCTAATAAAAGCAATGGCATTTACTATCCAAAATTTCCAGAACCCTAGCAAATATGACAGCCCATTCGGTAACATCTTCGGGAAATTTCTGCAGATAGTCTTGTGCAAGCCATCTTGAAGATCAAGCTCCTTAAAATAATTTTCACTGGGAAAACTCAAATGGCTAGGCACTTAAAAAAACTTGGCCATTATACTTTTGCAAGACCCGGAAAAATAAAAAAATTCAAAACAGGAATAAGGACAACAAGTGCTTTGTATGGAACTACAATATATATGGCTATACTGACCATACAACTGACTGAAGCCCTTCTGTATGAGGGGAGAAAGGATTTCACAGTTCACAAGACAAGAAAATGTGGTAAATTACACATTATAGACAAGGCAGACTACTTCTCCTCTTATAAACAACAGATCTGTATCCTGCAGCTAAAATGGAAGGGAGAAACATACAGTGCAAGCATAAAAATGCCAAAGAGACCAGATGTGTGTAATGCAGGAGTCACAGGGAATAACAGACATTTTACACAGGCAACAGCAAGCATCTGAAAATGTATTTCAATCACTCCTGTCACCGTGGCCACAGCAATTTCAATACTTACACTGTGAGGATGGAGGCAGATGTTGGGAAGTGACTAATAAGACAATAACAAGGATTTGCTCTGCTATATGGTAAGACACTGCAATCGTCAACTGTTGCATCACAAAGTTTTCACACCTGAACTATACTCTCACAACAAATTACACTTTTTCTTTGCTTCACTTCTGCAACTAATTAAAAGCATGTATGCAGTTACCTCCAACAGGTCATCCAATAGCCATGATTTGTTTCCAAGATGACAAACATTGTGAAGCCAATTCCATTCCTATTTTCATCTGGTCACATCACTACATATGGATCACTAACTCTACATATTTCATGTAACATTTCTTGAGGAAATAAAAGAGCAGACATTTACAAAAGCAGAACTGAGATCAGTGTGCTTCCCTTTCTCCTCAGAAGCCAGCTAGAAGAATGCAAAGGCCAGTCCCTGACTTTATCCACCAAAGTCTACTGTCATTATCCTTAGTAATGCCCACCTGCATGTCTCCATTGAGAATCTGGTAAACTTCTTTAGAGTTGATGTAATCTTGATAGATTTGACGTTGCTCCTCTGTCAAGCGGCAAAAGAGGACCTACAAAACAAAACAGCCACTCAAGCCCAACCTATGTGAATTTTAAAATTTTACACTGTGCTACAGTAAAGCTTCACAGATGTCTGACATACTGAAATACTAAGTTAAAAGATACTGCATAGAAATAATTAGAAATAAAAAAATATAATTTTTAGAGAATGAACATAATCAGTAAGATGAGTTTCATGACATTTTATGTGCTCTTTCCCAGTTACATTTTCCCCTCAAATTGCTTTAGTTTTGGAAGTGCTACCATTTTTCAGTTTTAATGAGGTAACTGTGCAACGTTAGTGTTCCCTCAAAGCTATGTTTGTAGGAAATGCTTTCCATTGTCGATCTGTTACATCCCTTACAACTTGCAAATTCTTACGATCTCATGGGAAGGTTAGCACATGTGATCTGTCATTAGACTTTGAGCGTGAGCATATAATGATTTTTCAGATGCTTTGATGGGCTAAAATGGAAAAAAACACTTCCTTGCATCCTGCAAGGCACCCAGCATTATCCTGTAAGTCAAACTGAGGTAGTGCCTTGTGACTGACAAGAATAAAAATCAAATTTTTTTCATCTGTTTATGATTGCATTCTTTAGATTAAGTAGCCCAGTATACTTCAAAGTACATAGAAATTAAAATTGATTAAAAAAGATCATTAGACTGAACAAACGAGTATGGCCTACTCGTTTATTATGTACCTTTCAGCACTGTCTTACAAAGGCTAGCACGTCTACTTCTCTTTTATAGGGAGAAGACAGGAGAAGAATGAGAAGAAAACATGAAAGCCTGAAGCACTGAAACTTGAGTGGCAGAAGAGTCTAATAATTACTACAAGTGAGTATTTGTAGGAATTTCAGTTGATTCATACTTTCAACCTCCTCTGAGTCAAAATGTTTCCTAAAAAAATATTCCACCTTGTGGTAAAGCAAACAAGTTTTACATCAAAAGGCTAATATTGTATAGGTCAGCTACCTTGCAGTATGAGCAACTGCCATCAAGTATTTCTCTACTACTTTCTGCCTAAATTAATATTTTTACAGCAGGAAATAATGCTAAAGTGTTTCCTGCTGTAAAAAAGGAAACAGACAGGCAACTCATTTCTATGCACAGTATTAAGCAGACCTGACTATGACTACACTTCATCTATCCTTTGCTTTTTAGATGAGTGCACTCAGAGACCCTGCAAGACTACGACCGTTTAATACTCAGAATATTGTGAAAAGGATATAAATCTTGAAAGCTCTACATCTTCTCTTTAGTTAAAACAGCATTTCAAGTGCTGTTCGCAAAAATTATTTCCTAACGACCAGGAAAGACAGTTTTGGGGAGGGAGAGGACTCAGACCTAGTACTGAAGATAAACAAACCTGTTCATTTTTATCTGGAAGCGAAAGGCTCATTTTTACATCAGCCTTCATTCTTCGCAGCAAGTAGGGGTTTATGGTGTCCCGTAACACACAGGCACATTTGTATGCGGTTTTTACCTGAAAATAGGAAGAAAAAAGCACAAGTTATATTTTGATTCTTGATATTAATTTTAGCAACATGCAAAATTCCATTATTAGTCATAGGAAAACTCTAATAAAATTAGATGGTTTATATTTTACATGGATCTAAAGTTACATATTCAACACAATAAGAATTGCAATAAAATTCATGTTAGCAACAATAAAATTGAGTAAGTCTTCCTCAGATACCACAGATTTGGCTTTAAAAAGAGACCAGAAATGAGGTATTTCATTAGAAACCAAAGATAGAAGTGAGTATAAATTTACACAAAACTAAAATCCTCATGAAAAAGTGGTAATACATACACTGATGACCAAAAAAGAAGCCTGCAGCAATGGTGGTTACTAGACAACAAGTGAAGATTAGTGCTCACTTGAGACTATTAAAAAAAAAAAAAAAATCGGTACAAGAAAATCTCCACAATCACAGAAAGTAAAGGTCACTCTGCCTTTAAATGGAGCATATGGTTCTATAATGGGTAATGGGTGTGTGAGATGGGTAATAACTGTACATAATAGCTAAAAATACCCTAATTTCTCTTAAAGCAAAACAAATAATATAATAAATTATTGATATGTAAAAAACCAAATTGAAAGTCCAATTTAGTAAGTTACTAAGGTTTAGACAAGGGAAGTACTTAAAAATAAAATAAACTGTAGAAATGCACATGTGCATTACAAAGAGGATTTAAAAGGATACAGCTCTCTTAGCATTTATATAAAATTTAGTCTGCAGATTATGATGCAAACAATTAATTTATCATCTAATTCAAAAAATGCTCTCAGTCAGTATTGAGAACCACAACTACAAAGATTAATAGACATACTTACTCAAAATCATTTTCCAAATAATTTTTGCTTTCAAAATTAGTTTATCTACTTTCAGACTTCCAATACCTACTTTACCTTTTAAAATAAAAGTAGTTTTCAGTTTGGATTTAAGGATTCCTCTTATTGCATAATTTGACAAAGCCTGATATCAAACAGAAAAGTTCTATTTAAGTACATCAAAATAGAAGATAGTCACTTTCCACCCCATTTTGTTTATCTTTACTTCATATCAAAAAATACTTCTAATGACTTAAACTTCAGGGCTTTTGACAAGAAAACCCTTTGTATAAGCTGTACCCCTGTATAAATGAAATGGTTTCATTTAGTTGAACAGTTCTCTTTGTACATGCAGCAGTAAAACAATTATACACCTCTTTTTTGAGTTAGTGTAGTTTCTAGAACATACAGCATGAGGTACATTTAGATGTCAGATTAGAAACAACGTAACAGTTTCCTTCAAGCAAAGTGCTGTTTTTGATGCGTTTACCTGGACAGGAGAAGCATTGCAATATCCTCCCATGGTTATTGGGACAGAAAACTGCTCCATGAACACAGGTAGTGTTCCCAATTTTCCTGGGAATATAAAGTCAAAGAGGGACCAGAGCTCCTTTAGGTTATTTTGCATAGGGGAGCCGGACAAGATGAGTCGATGGGGTGTGCGGAACTATTAATAAAAACCACAAAACCAAGCTAAAGTTATTTTCATGGTTCATGATGTAACCTGTCTCCTACCCCAGGGGATATTCAATTTCACCATCAATGAATTCTCATGTTAAAATATGTGGCCTCCTATTTGTGAATAAAACAGCTTTCTGCAATATACTGTCCATAAACTGTTAGCATAAATTCACAGCAGCAATCTGACATTTATACCCAATGGTAAATTTCTACACAACTTAAAATTTCTGATTTTTTAAATTAACCATACTTCTGTAAATTTACTCATGTAAATTCATTAAAAATGCTAAGTGAATTAAACAAATACAGACTGTTGTATTTTATGCCTTTATTCTTTATTACTGATCAAATGTATATTTTTATGACAGCTATTCGATTTTGGAACCTCCCCCCAGAGCACAAGTTTATTTTTTATAAAGTACCTGCTTGCACGCAAGCGTGACTGCGGCATTTGGATTTCGGATTTTGTGACCCTCATCCAGAATCACATAATGCCAATCATACGTGTGGATGTTGTCCTGCATCAGTCGAATGTATGAATAAGATGTAATGAGAATTCCATGGCATGAAGCAATTTCATGAATTAGTTTCACCTAAAAGCAAAAGGTCCACGTTGTCAGCAACAGTGAGACAGAAATCTCAGACCTCCTGAACTACACATATACAGGTCTGCTATCCAAGGTATGTATAAAATAAAGTTTTGTAAGAGCAGATATATAATTTACTTTGCAAAAAAAAAAAAAAAAAAAGCATAAGCAAGATTTTGATTGTATGGTTCTTAGCTCACCTGTAAAAGAATTTTCAAGAACTTGAATACTGTTATAACAGATCAGAATTTGACCTGAAGTCTGGTCAAAAGGAAACTTGTTTTTATTTTTAATTTTTTTAACGACAATGTCTAAAAAAGCAAAAACTGGATTTGATTAATGCAACTGATTTCTTCAAGTTCTCCTATATTCACAAACCCAGCTTTGTGTACTACAAGCAAGATCTAGAACGTTAGAGGAAAATTAAACAAGTAAAAAACTGAAAAACAATCACAAAAAAATCTATTTACTTAATTGTAAATTCTGTCTAACCTTTCTCATTAATAGGATTAATATATTTGTTATCAATCTTCATATTTTGTGCCTCTCTTTTAAGCTTTAACCTTTCCCCAAGTTTTTACTAGCCTTTATAGTTGCAAATCATGTAGGGCTGAGACAGTCTATATCACTTTTCACAGCATTCAAGACTCATCTCTATTGCATTTATTCTCCACACATAAATCCAGAAGACTTAAACAGAAGATGATGGGCTGAGAAGAAATTCTGGATGAAAGAAACATACCCAATGTAAAAAAAAAAAAAAAATAGAACCACCACTGGATTTTTGTATAGGAAAGACAAAATCCTTATTACTTGAAGTGCCTTTAAGAAAACAAAACCCTAAAAATCCAACAACAACAAAAACCCAAACAAACCAAACAAAAATAAAAGGGAAAAATCCATCTCAAAAAGTGAGATGGTATTAAAAGTCCATGATCTCTTACTGTAAAATTGGTTGCTTACACATACTCCAAGATTTAAAGCTCTTATGAGTTTAACTTTTCAAGAATTTCTACTTTCTGATTATCATCTCTTGATAAAACCACAACACATTATTTAACGTTGACATCACGATTCTCAAGAGAATATGCAATCTTCAAAACAATTTACATTACAGAGAGAGTAGGATTTCTAGTCAGATGTGGACATCCCAAGCTTAATTCTACAATATTCTATACTGTCCACAGTCTGCAAGTTTTCTCAAGTCTCAGCAATGGCCTATCCTAGAATATTGTAGACATCTCTACCCAAACACTTACAACAAATCATCTCGTGCGATTTAAAATTAAAAGCTTGTAAAATATGTAACCTCTCCTAATTTTTGCAATTAATAGGCTATGTCTGCAATTAGCCTGACTTACAGAATGCTATGCTCTTGTCATTAAAAGATGTTTTGTGAAAGTGCTGCTGTTATTATAGAGGCTCAAGAGACCAATCCCTCCTAGAGGGCAAACAGTGGACCAGTAGAAAACAACAGCCATAAATCACGCTGTCAGGTAGCAGAGAGAACAGAAGTGAAACACAGGCACATGAAGGCCATTCACTGTAAACACACCACAGCAGAATCCTAGTCAGGATTTACTGAACCTGTAATTAATTAAAGTTTCCTTCAAGCTAAATTTTTAATAAACAAGGATTTGTGCTGACAATGAAGAAATACAACACAATTTTATCAACTCACGCTATAACACTAACTCTCATTTTACTGCATTGGATACTTTCTCAGAGGTTGCCTTCACTTACAGCTCTTGCAGTAATTTTAAATACTTTAAAATACGGTAACAGATTTAATATTGGATACACACTCCTTGGAGGGTGTGGCATTTCAGAATTTAGGTTATTTGATAATGTATTACTTAATTCACAATTCTTGTTTGGTTAGATTAAAGCATGTTGAATTTCTTTTTATTTTTTCTTGAGCAATACACTTCAATGAAATATTTCAGGGCATGCACTGTTAAACAAACAAACAAAAAAATCTGCTTAAGATAGACAAATCCTACTAATGCCAAAAAATAACACAGCTGTTAGCTAATTTTGAAATTCTGAACTCTGGCCTTTATATGATGCTAATGAGTAGAGGAATATGTGAGTAGATTGAGCAACTATGAACTTACATTTCTGTTCAGCACAGTACTTGAGGCCTTTAAAATTCAAGGACAGTATTTTCTAACTTTGGGTGATAAGTTGATTGTGTTGCCTTGTCTGCACTGGGACTCAACCAATGTACTGGATGGTTTTTGGCAAGCAACAATTCCTAAGGCCAAAACATTTATGATTTATTCTAAGGACACAACTTTAAGCAAATGCTTTTTTCCTGTTGGTACCTCACTGTAGCTACAAATTTGTTTCTGAGCGTACACAAACAGGACTTTTTTTGACTTACAGAAGTAATGTTCATCTTTTTTTGGATAAAGCAGTCTTTGAAAAAAGGCTTAAGAGGACCTGAATTCTGAATTATTAGGTATTAAAAATGGTAATTTTCTTAGACAGAAATGTATATACTGAGACCAAAATTAAAGAAATAGACTAGTGATAACTACAAAATTCTCTAAACATTCAAATACCTTTAAGCAAGTGTGAATTTAGAAATAATATCTAGTCACATAACCATATTTCACGTGTGAATCAAAAATGCACTCTTCAGCAGACTTATCACTATCTCATAACCAGCCATTAAGCCCGGAGATCCATAAATTCAACATATAAAACCTCTTTATTATTTCCCTGCCCCCAATAAAACAACCTAAATGGCATCACGAAGAGGCTTCAAAAGAACACATTACAACGTTTAATAATGTAAAAGTTGCAATAAAAAGAGCTAAAGCACTTAGTACATAAGAATTCTGCTTCTTGGGGCATGATACTAAGTTTATCTGAGTTTGGTCCTTAACTCAGAAATAGATCCTTTGTATGGTTCTATATTCAGTCATATGGAATGAGCCAATAACCATAACCTCTGAAGCTTATTTTGTTTACATGTAGATGATGTACTCTACTGTGAGAGTAGAAGGTTTAAAGTTTTCAGTGTGTAGGTACCTTCATGTAGATGGTTTCACAGCTGCAAGCGTCATGAACTGACAACTGCTTTTGAGGGCTGCGCCGCCGTGTGTCCTGCATTTGACCAGGACAAGGGAGTGCAAAGTTGCACCTTTACAAATGGTATGTGATTACCATTAGAAAGAGCTGTTAAACTCAGTGTTACCTGTTCTAAAGATCAAGAAATTAGAAGTTTGGCCTTGAACTTAAAAAATACATCTCCTTCCATACGTGCTATGTTAAACACAATAACCAAAGTTCATGTTCCCGCTTACATTCTACAATTTACAAATGCTCATGTGCCAGAAGTTCTGAAACAACAGGACAAGCTCTTTGCACAGAAGGCTGTTTTTCCAACTCTTGCAGAGCTTTCTTCTCCCCACCTTCTGCTCTACATCATAAATAAAACAGTATTTGTGATACACTACATTAGATTTACTTCTTCGTTTTCTCTCATCCTTAGAGGTCTCAGAGCACTCAATGTTTACAGATCAGATTTAACCATAAACCATAGTAGGAGCTTAATAGCATAAGACAGCACCACAAGACATATTTAGCCACACATGCCACTTGTTCAAACTGGAAGCTGACTTCACAAAGGAAGACCATTACTTAAATCTGCTTTTTCCTACCGCTTCCAACTTAAGCACGTTTTCATCATAGAAGAACCAAATGATCTTATGGCATCACAAACACTACTACTAAAAAAAAAAGGGCAAGTTTTACATTTCATTCAAATGTCCCTTCTGAAGCTCCCTCAGGAGCTTCAGGAATTAGGTTTTGAACCCGATTCCTGCAGGTTTTGAAGCTCTCCCTTTACAGGTTTCTTGTGTGAGGCTTCCTTGGTGCTGTAGTCCATGCTAGGAGTTTATGACTAGACTGCTTGTACACCAGATATATGCTACTAGCACTTGAGAATTATCTTCTTACATTTCTGTGCACGAGCGTGTAATTGATCTGATATTTAATATGTTTTGCATGCACGTGCAATTTCTCTTCAGTTGGTCGCTGTCAGTTGACATGACTTAATCTCATTTTCTTTCATGACAGTGTTACTTCCTTAGTTTTCATTGTTTCAAACAGTGCTCTTTCTATCTTTTTAACTTTCTTCACCACTCTCTTCATATGCATGTTCTTAGGCTGTTTCTTAAGCTGGATAGCCTGACTTGTCTGAAGTTTCAAACTTTGGTACCTTGCAGGAACAAAACAAGGAAAACTTAAATTTTTACTTCCCTTAGGTGCTTAAATGGATTTTCAGGATTCAGCAAAACATTTTTAAATTTCTGTTTAAATATTTATTGAGTTTCTTGTAATAACATTAAAATGATATGGTGCTTAATTGCACTTGATTAAATCTATTCTGAGGTAATTGATGCAGTTACAGTACATGGCAAAAAAGGAATAGCACACTCTAATGTGCTAATAGCTTCCTGTTGTTCAATTAACTTGGTGTGTTTTCAAGCCCTAAAAATCTGTTGACCTCAATAATATGCTTGCGTGTCTTTCTAAATTAAATCATGTGCGCTTATTTTGGGCTATTTTTTAATTAATGAACTTGACAGAGTGGCTCAAATTTTTCCATCTGCAGGTATAGTCATGTTTTCAGGACTTCACCTTCCCGCTGTCCTCCCGCAAATGCATATTCAATAACTTAAAATTATAAGCACTTTAAATAGGGCAGATTTAGAGAACTGAATCTAATGCCTCATCTTCTAAGAGCTGCAACAGTGTGCTTTAAGAAGTGTCACTGCTGGTATGGTCTTAACTTCATGCACATTTTTTTCCTAGGTGCCTCTTAATCAGAGAAGAGCAAGCTAAAGTAAGAAAAAAGAAAACACTTTTCCCATTCTATTTGCTCTTATACCTGCAATAAAAGTTTGCTACTAATTTATTAGCATAAATAACACTTATACACTGAAAATATATCACACAAAATACAGGACAGACAATTTACTCCTCACTAGGATTTCTTTTCAGGATACATTCTACCTATGAATACTTTGATCTCATGACAATTCCATCTTATGATAACCTGCGGCATTACAGGAAACTACTTTTGCACATGTTAATTTTATAATGCTCATCCCATGACCATTCTGCCCTTATGTTCTGGCATAAGGCATAAACCTAAGTAAGTTTAAGAAATAAATGTAAAAATACTAGTTATACTGCATAAGAAGATATGGTTTATTCTTTGAGATTAATTTTACGTGGCCAAAAGCCAACTTGCTGTGCACCTGTGGTCTCAATGTTGCACAGACCTGTTTGTAATTAACTGACCATTCCAGAACTGATCTGTTATTCTGTTAGTGTACCATGGTTTATCACAAAGTAAATGAGATGAGTTTTGTGCTGGACAGCCAGCTTGCCAGGAGAAGACTGGGGAATTGAACTTTGTTATTAGCTTTGGAGTGAGAAAGGTCACTTCAGCCTCTGATGAGATTAGAATTATCTGAACTAGTGGAAGAACATAACTGTCCTCCAGATTAACTGGACATCAGACAGTGGATTTTGAGGACCACATTATCCTATAGTGGTTGGTCAGCAGGTTGTTTGTGGTAAAACATAGTATTACAGCTTGTTCTCTGCAGGCCTGTGGAAGAGGGTCAGATAAGTCCTAAGGAACAGAGAAAGATTAATTGTAAAACTACTAAAGGAGATTTTTGGAAAAAAAATAGGTAAGCAATGACAGATGTCTCATAAGGCAAGACAGTATTGCATAGCAGAAAGAGACAACAGCTGAAGTTTCATTTGATAAAATTTAAGTTGATGTTTTAGGTGCGATTAACGTACATAATTTTTACTATAACATTGTCAGGAATCCTGAAATATTAGCAAATACTAAGTCTTCCAACATCGGTGAAATTATGTGCTTTTATGAATAGGCAGTTTGTGTTGCACCTTCTAAGATACAAAAGCATCAGCGCAAGAGCCCGTGTCGCACTTCTTTAGCCTTGCCCACAGAAGTATTTCACTTGACAGTGAAGAGTAGGGAAGACATCTGTTCTGTTCATTTTATCATAAATTGATCCCAGGCAATACCTTGCACATCTGTGCAGTTAGTGACACTTCTTTAGTGTTATAAAAGGGCTTCTGGGCAATGTGGTAAGTGAATAGCTGACTGTTTTTTATTAATTTTTTTTTTTTTTTTTACCTTTTACTCTCTTCCCAGTCCATTTTGGTTTTCTTTGCAAGCAATTACAGGACTTTCAGAATAATAGTATGAAATAACAGTCTGAATTGTGAGCACCAGATTGGCCGCCAATCTTATCAGCCAATTTCAGATCAGTCATTGAGACATCCCACTAAGATACCTCTGTTGCTATAATATTTGCCTATGTTTTCAGCATATGTGAAGCTTCAAAAGGGAGATTACTTTACTGGTTTTGAAGCTATGTTTAATTTGTTCAGGCAACACAAGTCTAAATCATAATATACATAATATGTACCTATTCTGTGTCATACCCTTTTTGTCCTTTTTGTTCTTTTAAAACATTCAGAGAAAGGGCACAAGTTCTTTCCTACACAGAAACATTCAGAAACAGGGGACTTTTTTTGCTAGTGCCAAGAAAAATAAAATCTCTGGAATTACAAAATGGATGTCAACCATTACCTTACTCTTGGTATAAGAACCAGTTTCATGGAGAACAGCGACTCTAAATGGAGGCCACCAAGTGTGGAATTCTTTCACCCACTGATGCAACACAGTGGCTGGACAAACAATCACTGTTGGACCCAATCCCCGGTACCTAAAATAGAATATTTGAGGAAAAAAAAATCCTTTAACATGAAATAAATACTTTTTATTCAGTGGCTCATTAAAAGATATATATATTAAAATGACACACTTTAGTTTAGAGTGGAATATGAGAGCTACGGAAATTAATTGGCACTTTGTTTTCCTGGAAGTCTGTTTTTTAAAGGAAGATGAAGAAGGTACTGCTAAAAGAATCTATCCATTGAACAGTTTATGGATACATCTATCAAGATAAACTGAAATAGAAAAGCTCCAAACAATAAGGCATAAGGGAACTTCCTCCTGTGATATTACAAATCAAGTTTTAGTGACTGCTGTTTCTGTAAGAGAAAAGAAATCATTAACAAGCAATTATTTTATTACTTCTATTATGCAGAATGTGTAGCTAGAGTCTCACAAATGGACTTACACACAGGTGTTCTGCTTCATGTTTGTAATATAATGTACTATCATCAACATAATTTACAGAAAAGACACGAACCCTAAACCAGCAGACTTATCATCCATGGAAGTTGAGGTCTGAGCTCAGCTCAAACTGTTTCATAAGTTTCTTACTCATAATCTCATGACTGTTTCTGAGAATGACTAAGGAAGTTTGAAACAAACTCTTTCTGTATATTACATTTAGAGCTACTCTTAAGGTTAAAAGGGAAAAATCTCTCACACAACAGCCAAACAAGAAATATTACCACCACATATAAATACCAACAATTACATAGGAAATATAATAAGTAGTGGTTACTAGCAGTTATTTTTCAAATATATTTGGTCTTTAAAAATCAGAACAAAATGACTTTGCAAACAAAGGCATTAGCTACAGTTGTCACATACTGATCTCTGGCTATGGACTATGTCAGTGGTAATAAATAAACAATGCAAAAGATCACAGTATACATTCAAGATCACACACTGATAGCAAAAAAGAATGACTTCTCAGACACCATCAATACCTGGCTTTAAAAACCAAATGTCTTAATGCCTTCAGAAACTGCTGACATGAAGAAATAATACTCTTTATTAAAAGCTTATACATATGCAGAATAACAACCTGGATGTTGCTTTTGAACAAATACTAGAACACAACCTTACATAGTCTAATTAAAAAACTCCCAGCAATCCAAGGGGAAGTAAGAACTCAGAGATGCAAAAAACATCTATAGCAAAAAAGCCTCCTTTCCCAGAACATACTAGTTTTTTCACTCTTCATGGGTTGTAACAAAACACCTCTGCTTATTCCCCTGGTCTGTATCACACAAGCTCACATGCTGGGTTTATCCAGTTTTTTCCTTATATAAAGAGTTCACACCTACTTTGATCAATTTCCAGAAAATCCACTCCCCCTCCCTGAGTTGTGTGAAACCTCTTCTGTGTCTAGTTTGGCTCTAACCTCTTTCCACTAGCCAATATTTTATTATTCTCTTGAGAGCTTTTATTTATTTTTATAAGAGTCATCTAACCTCTTCCAGTCTGAGCTGTTTCACAAAACTAAACAAATCACATACTTCCACTTGCTACATTTAGGAGGCATCCTCCATTCTTCTAATCATTGCAGCAGATTTGCTCTGCTGTCCATCCAATATACATTTGTTGCCCTCGAACAAAGGTAACACTAAAAACATTAAAACCAAAAGTGTATAAACTTTCTGTCAGTTTCTCATCTGATCTCTCAAATATGTCTGTAGTCAAAGGTAACATATTTGTTAAATAAAATAACGTATTTTGGAAACAAGAAAACTTAAGGACTCCCAAGTCTTCAACAGGTTTCAACAAGATTTCAACCTAGATACGGGCTAGAGATGGGTCACTTAAGTTTGCTGATGCCTTCTTTTTTTCCTCATGAAGGGACAGTTGGTTTGAAAGTTGTTGCTTGTTCCTACTGTCTCATCCGGTCTAACTAAAGATCCTTTCCTCTCCAAAAATCTTGCTTCCCTTGTATTTTTACACCACAATGGCAGCACCTTTACAGATACACCACATTTTGGCTTTCCCCAGCTGCATGTCTCCATAATTGCTAAAAGTGAGACAGCATTTTAATTTCTGTAATAGTTTTACTCCACGTAACAGGTAGTTCCTTACTTCAGCTAGTCTTCAGGAGCCTCAAAATAAAAAAAACAATTAGACATGCTGACAACACAACTGTGTTCACCCCAAGGACAACTTCACAGCCAGGCTGATCAAAAGGTCTCCTTCTTACCAGAGTACGTCTTCCAGATGAAATTAGTTAACCAGTATTACTGGTAAGAGGACTTACTCCAGATGAGCAAAATTACTGGACTATGAAAGATCCTGTCCCTGTCTTACAGCATACAAGTAAAATTAGAGCAAGTTTCACCAATAAATTAAACCTTGTTTCCTTCCATGGAATTACTATCATGATTGACTTAATGACATGCACCAGCCAAAAAATAAGACTCAACGCATTATCTTATATGGAGAAAGAACACTGCAACTTATGTGTGAAAATAGATTTTGGTCTTTTCAAAGTTTTACTGTAGTTTCACACTATGTAACAGTGTCAAGACATGTCCCTAAAGGATTTCCATCAACTCGGTGTTCCCCAAGTGGGGTAGGTAATATAGCTCCAAAAAAAGATCTGCACAGTAGCATCCTTAACCGGGCAGCCATATAGAAGTAAATCAATTGGCCTGAGTGATGAAGGACCTGTTTTTAACCTTTTTTCACATAAAGACTACAGCAAAAAGCAACTGGAGAAAAGAGAGGAATATTTTCTCTTTAAAGCATTATTTTACAATTCATGTGCATGCTGTACATAATTTAAACATACCTCTATATAAAGATAATTATTTTTGTTTAGCACAGTCCTATGATAGTTGCTAAATTGCATGTAGCTATTTACATCACGTAAACAGGCCAAGAGAAGTAGAAAAATCAAGTATTATTCATGCGTGCATTTGCAAATCCAAGGACACGAGCAAGTATCTTTTCGGTAATTTCACCTATGAAGAAGAAATTTTAAAGCATTGTTCAGTAACAAAAAACCATAAAATATCTTGTAAGAAAGGCCGGTCACAACAACATATGTTTTGAAAAGCAACAACAACAATTTAAAAAAAAAAAAAAGGCAAATGAAATTCCTCTGTATAAGTTACTGGGTTTACTATTATTTTTTTTACTATTACGTTTTTTTGTCATGGGTAATTCCCTGCCCATCAGAAACTCTAACTTTCATTGCAGATCAGCTTGTTACTTCCTGTAAAGCATTTATCTGGTGGCTTGCCAGAACAAATATTTTAATGTAAAATTTAATAAATGGAACTAAAGGTATTACATCTAATTTAAAATTCCATACTGTGTAAACTATTGATATTAATGTAATTGAGTTTGTAAACAATCCATTTGTGGAAGGTAACCTTAGACACTGTATTGACCCAAAATATCTAGTGCGGCTCATCTGCAAAATGAAGCATCAATGCCTGGAATTCATTAAAAGTGTTACATGTTTAATTTTTCCTGCCCTACAGATCCATTGTCTCGTAAAATTTTTCCTTTGATGTCCCCCACTAAAAGAATTAAAGGAATATTGTAATTGAAATGTCATTAATAATTCACAGGGCCCTCCTCCACCAGCAATACATCTGATGAAATATTAATTGAGCTCCACAGACTGACAGTCTGCAGAGGAGCACTTGCCTGTAATTTGAACCACGAGTCCTCATATTGCTGTAGCTCAGACCTGCCAAGAAGGCAATTATCTGGATGGTCTTGCCCAATCCCATCTCATCTCCCAGAATTCCTCCTGCCTGCTGGCAGTGCAATTCCCAGAGCCACCTAACACCTGTCTGTTGGTACCTAAAACAAGGAAAAAGAAAATGGCAAATGTCTGATAATACAGATCATAAAAGAAAGTACTCATTAATTAATCATTTGGCAAGGTTCTTATACTAGTTACAGTAACATGCTGGATGTGTGTTTTACATGAGTGCTGTATTTACTAGGTCATACATTTTTGATGGCTCAGACATTACATGTGACTTTCATTCTTTATGCAACACTAAAACATTTCTAATTAAACTGATAGTCATGGTAATTAGAGGGTATTTTATTTCATATATATTTTAAGTGCTAAAAGCAACATGGAAAGTTACAAAGCGTTATCTTCTCAGAAAAGACGACATGCAAGGGTCTAGTAAGTTATGTTATCTGGAACATATACCTTGAACTCAAGGAAAAGGTTGACTTCTATGTGCTACAGACTTCATATTCAAATGCAGAAACTGATCACATCTGCCAAAGCCTGCTTTCTTTTCACATAAGTTTATTTACTAACATTTAGTCTCTTTCAATGAAGAAAAAACCCATGGCAAAGCAATAGAAACTACTGCAGTGAATGGGATGCAGCAGAACATAATGTGAGAGCATCAGAGCAGTTTATGCTCCCAGTCCTTCACTGGAAATTGTACAAGCAACAATGTAAAATATATTTCAGTTAAAATAAGAAGACTGGAAAGCAAGATTTACAATGGCAAGCCGAAGAGGTGGAGATAAGATACTGGAGATAAGAATCACTGGAGAACATGCTTTTTTATAACTATATGAAACAGTGAGAGCAGTAGGAATAACATACCATATGTGTGGGTTAAATTAAAACAACAGAAAGAAATGAAAACCAGTATCTTTAAATCACATTAAAAAAAAAAATCAAGCACATTTCAGCACTTCTGTGTCTCCTAACTCACTAGAAGAAGCAGGTTACTGATATAATTTTCTTGATAGCTTGCATTCCTCAAGTGCAGAGCAAGGCAAAGAGCAAAAGTTGTTTTTTTTTTTCATAGGGGTTGCTCATTCTAGGGGATTTCTTGTGTGCATTTCAAAATCCTGTTTCCCTCCTCGAACAAATAATATTTAGGACTACTGATAGCTAATGACACTAATGTCTACAAAGTACGATTAAAAATCAATATATGATGAGTTCTATATGGATTTAGAGAAAGCTAAATGGAGACAAACAAATGGTGCGAGCAGGTAAAAAAAAGATGATCAAAGAACACATCTAATGGTTCAGACATCACACTATTCACTGGTGTCTCAAAAGCATTATGCCAAGAAGCCCTTAAAAAACCCCTCTTATTAGAAATTAATTCACCTTAAAATGCAGCAATCTATAAAACAACTATGAAATGGCTTGCAGGATTAGATATAATTTGGCTAAGATCCTATCATTACTACATTTTATGAAGACAAAACATTTCCTGACAAATACTAAAGAATTGAAGGGAATCCTTATTCCAGTCAGAAGCTGCTCCCCCAGACTAATGTCCAGCATGTCTCTTCAGAAGACAACCATTTAAGAACTTCCTGATATAATTTTGTATTATTTCTTAGGATTACATACCGTGCTTTAAAGTAGCTGCATTTTTAAGTGTATTTCTCTCTCTCACCTTCCTTCTCCTGAGAAAGTTTCACAGTAGAGAATTATGTTTGTGAAAAATCCTGCTCTGAGGTTATCTAAAAATGTAAAGGATGCAGATCCTTTCTTTGTATAATCATGCATAATCATCTTCTATATAAACATCTAATAACTGCAATTATGCAAAAGTTAAAGGAAACCTCTCCTTCAATTTTTTGTAATTATATGGAGAAAGAACCAACTCTCTTCAAATCTTATATTTTTGTTGCCCCTTTTTTTTAATTCCAAAAATACTGTGGAAGTAAAATAAAAGTGCTGGTCTTCCAAAATAGTTATATTTGGACTGTTTTTCACATGAGCAATCATGTTGTGATGCATCCCTTAAAATTCACCACAGCAGCTACCATAGTTTAGTTGCATTGTTGTGGAGGCAAAATTGCATTTCAGATGTATCAGAGAAATCACATACCGAAGGCAAATAATAATGAAACCTATCTTCTTTGTCATACAGACAGCATTCTCTCAGGCTAAGTGTAGACAGTATATAAGGCAATGTTTGCAAGTCTGTTTGGTTTTGCTCCACAGCAGTACTCGTGCTATTCCTGCTGAATGTTCATCAAAGCAGATAAGTATAGAGGGAAGAAACAGACTGCTCACTTTAACAGATTTGGCAAAGGACAAACTGGAGACTCTCCTATTTCTAGCACGAGCTAACTTTTGTATACTTCAACTATGCAAGAAGATCACTCGCAGTATATGCTATGTCCTCAGGTCAATATACTTCCATGTTTTGTACTAAACTTGCTCAGAACTCAACAGTTTAATGCCTATTGACCATGGGCTTTCCTGCACTGGAGATACCAGCATTTAAGTTACAAGTCAGACAAATCATTCAACTCCATTGATCTTTCTAACCACTTAAGAGGTTCTGCCAACTGACTCATGCTTGCAGGGATACCCTTCATTAGTGAGGCTTGCATCTCTATGATTAATTTTTAGTGTCTGCTTTATTTCATTTCCCTTTGGGTGGCTCAGACCACATATCCGTCCTCAAGATGAATACTTCTGCAGTGCCTTTGCATAAACAACTGGAGACCACATATTGGTTCTGGATGGTCCCAGCAACCAAGCCATTAATTCAATTCCATTTCAGAGCTAGTGCTCTCCTTCCAAGGACTACAGGACAACAGTAATAATTTCTTTGAGGTCAAGACTAAGTGGCTCTGTTAGAAGGGATACCACACACCCCCATTATAAACCAGAGCTTTCTACCACAACAATAAGACTTTAGAAAGTTTGCTTTTGAAAGAGATGTTTTTCCTTTTGTGTGAAATGTTGTCAACAAAATCGAATTCAAGTCCATCATGCATGAAATGTAAGGGAGAGATTATGAATGAAGATAACTGGTCAGCTGCTAGCTTGTTTGGGCTGCCTTTTGTAAATAGCTTTTTGAGATGAACTTGAAAACATCACTGGGCACCATGTCTCAAAAAACTAAACCAGAAAGGACTTATGTCCAAATCTGTAATCCAGCATTAAATACCTACAGAATAAGTTGTAGAGTGTTTTCCATCCACTAAAGGAATTAAGAGTTCACTCTATATTTTAAAACTTTACCTGGTTCAATATTATTTTATAATATGAATTACAAGTAGTTACTTTGAGTAGACTTCAAATATTATATAAAGAAAAAGTTGTATGTATTTTTTACTGGCAGAAAATTTCACCCACTCCACCCAATCACAGAAACACCATATTTATTGCTTTCATTTATCACATCTTGCCAACACCTTACGTTTTGAAGTAATTCTACAACTCCACACCTGAATTAAGAGCACGTGCGTATCACTAAAACAAAGCATTTTAAAAAATAGACAAGGAGAGCTTCTCAATTCATAGTTTAGCTAATACCCATCCACAATATTCACATCAGCCAGTTGTCATCTGTGTTTTCATGTAACTGCATTTTGTGCTCTCAATAAATTAATTTCTTTGAAGTTCAATCCTGGAACCTTTTTAAAGAAAGAATCCTACTGAAACAACTGAAGTTAAAGTTGAGGCATAAAGTTACAAAAAAGGGCATCTGGAATTCACCATGACTATTAATTAGTACCAATATTGTTAACAGCACACTCCAGCATAATATTAACATAAAGTACACAATACATACTTAAATAGCTTTTTGAAGAGAAATCCTGGTACTTTGAAACCCTCTTCAAATTCCACATCACTTTCTTCAGAAAGTTCCTCAGCTGTTTGATGTTCTTTGTCCTTCAAACGTTCTTTTTGCCACTTCCTGGAATGACACAAAGGGTCAACATTCAATTATAACATGGAAAAGACAGTCTACAAAAATGACACACAATTTTCAATCAGGCAAAAACCCAACAAGAACACATTCACTGATATAATGATTTAAAATAGCGATCTTTTGGAGGACCGAATTATGCAAGTAAATGCTCAAAATATCTGATATATTCAAAGGTGCACACACTCAGCATTTAGTTACAGGCCTGCAGAGTTTTATAGCTAGTTACGATGTTCTATAGACAGAAGTACTAATATAACAGAATCAACAGCTAACATCATCAAAAAAATATGGTTACCTTAAATTCTTAAGGTTAGTTCAGGTTGCCTCTGTAGCAACAACAACAGAAAAAAAGGCGGTATAATGGGTGAACAGAGTTCTAAAAAAAGTCTGCCTTTGTGGAACCAGTCACAAACTTGATATTGTTTTATTAACTGAAAATAAACACCATCATCTCCAAATAGACACAAGTTACAATAAATTGCCAAGATAGATTACACTGAAAAACTAAGACAACACAATTCTGAACAGGCTTAAAGGGCCAGTTTCATTGAAGTATATACTGATCCCAAGTCAGGAAGTCTTCAGATGCAAAAATAATGATGGAGAGGAAAAAACCAGGAAATGCTGAGAAAAAAATAAGATGCACAAAGATAGTCTTCAGTTTGTTGATTAAAACTGATGAATTGCTAATATTTATTATTGAATTGTTCTTACTTCATTATATGAAATCATATATCCACTGAAGTAGTAAAAAATAACTTACTAATAATATATAAAGTGTCAATGCTTTCCCCTTTTATTTACTTATCCTAAAACAGGAATGGAAATCCCTTAGCCTAGCAGTCTGTTAAATGCTTGACTTAGAAAAATAACATTCATGCTCTGGAGTCTAACAGGCAGATATGACACATTCTAGAAGCACAGCATAAAAATGCTTCTATTTTTCTTCAGATCTACAATGTTATGCTCTCGGGCACAGAGAGTTCCAGAAAAAGATCAATAACTCAAACTGACAAATGCTGATAGTCATTACTTCAGACTGGGTCACTACTGGAACTGAGACATGTTAGAACTTGATTATTTTATCAGAGTGGGTTATGACAGGACTTAAACCAAGGAAGGAAACTGCTACTTATCACACTAAAATCAAAAAACTACAGATTTCAAAGCCTCCAAAGAGACATCTAGGTAAACAATCCATGCTAAACCCAAGCAGGGCAATAATCTGTACAAGGGTTTGCTTCTAATTCTATACTCCATCGTGAATCACCACTAGTCAGCACTGGAGCGTCAGCATCCCCTGGGAAGAAGCAGATTGCCCTCTAGTGTGCATTAGAAAAAGTGATCCAGAAACAACTAAGGGGAAGTGGTCTGAGATTAGCTTGAAGCTGTCCAAAAATTTAGGCACTCGATATAAATACTGCATTTTCTGTAAGAAGTGTGATCGATATTGGGATTTCTCCTAAAATTATTAGATACCTAGAAAATACATACATTCTAGAACTTGAACTAATAAACCCTGTACTGAATTTTACTAAAGTTTACTTTTCACACACTGTATTACTTCACTGAAGTGTATAATTACTCCAGCTGTAGTATTGAAGGCTCTCATACTACATCTCCTCCAAATATCTAGAGGTGTTTTGCACTCGATTACCAGTTTAAAGAAAAAGCAGCAACTTGTTATCACTACAAACTTTCACAGTTTGAAGAAGCTATTCTGTTTCTGAACTTAATGTAAAACATAGCTACATATTCTACACTAAAACTTGATTATTTGCTCTAAAAAAGTGTGAATATCTAAATGGCTGAAGCAACGGGAGGACAAAAACTATTTGCTGGACCAGATCAGTCACAGTTGGTCAATCTGGTCTTATACCTCACCCCGTAAGTCAAATATTGGAGGGAGAAACAATAGTAGCTCATCTTCAACTCAACTACACAGTAGCTTACTGACCATTTGATTGATATATTCCTTATGAACCTTAGGTAAACATCATTAGTATGCCTAAACAATCAGAAAATACAGGTTTTACTCTATCACCAAGGTCTCTTGAAAGTAGAAGCATGACCTTTGAGAAATTTATCTTATGTTGTCCATGGTTGATGCCGTAAGTACAATTTTATTCTGAAAGTGAAGTAGGAAAGCCATATATCACACAATTAAATTTTTTCTTAATAGAAAACTGTATTCAGATACTAAGCCCATTTCCTACTTACTGCAATACCCTAGAAAGAAATTCTGCACCCCAAACAGTAATGAGCACAATTTTATTTTTTTTTTTCAAAATACAGTCAGGAACCAAGCTGAGTATTTAATATAGTTTACATTTGTGAAGCATAATATGTTTTATATTTTATACAGTTAAGAATCCCTTACAGATTATTTTAATTTGCTAAATTGAAGCAATTGGTATTACTTTTTCAATCTAACTTTTTATGGTCTATATGGGTGGATTTAATTGGTACGTCCTAACAGATGAAATACATGCAGTTAGTACCACAATTCTCCGTAAGTAAATTAAGACTGATGTACACAATTACACACTTGAGCTTAGAATGAAAGGTGTACTCAGCAAGTGAGATAGAATATATCTTCATTTGTGTCTTGGCTTTGTCATTCTAAAGACCAGTTGGGATGCTCTAAGAAAGTAACTTTCAGGAAAGGTAATATTTAAACCTTTTTTAATTTATAACTCTGAAACATCAAGAGATTCATTGACTCAGACACATCAAAGAAAGCTAGACATGAAAACTGATCTATGAAACCCAACTTATTTTAAAACACATTTAATTTTTTTGTTTGATTCCTTGGATCAACTGCTTTGTATACTGATAGCCACAATTTCCATCTACTCAGCTGCTTGGATATCACTTGGTGAACATGGAAAGAAGTAGATTTCCTAGCCTTGCCTTTGAGCACTTGACAGCAATAGAAGTCAAACAACTCTACTACACAAACTATACAGACAGCACAGGAAAAAAAAGATCTGGCACTTATCTCCCTTAAGATGACATGTAATTCCTTCCTTGAAGTAGCAGTCTTGAAGCAACATATTGACAATTATGGGAACAGTGTCCATAACACTGCTAATTTTTGTTGTGACTCCAAGCTGTTATGCAGATACTGTATTACTGATGCCAAAAATTTAACATGGTAACTACATATAAGCAGCAAAAATTACTTTTTTATACTTTTGCTTGGCATTTTAAGACACGCAAAGGAAAACTGTGAGTAATATTAAAAAAGAAATTTCTTGATAATTTTCAATTTCCACAACTGCAAAGCTTGAGAATAATGCAAGAAAACCATACAGCAGTTTTCTTGTTGAGAAAAAGCAAACAAAAAGGTTTATTTCCTATGCATTTAATATGCATACAGCTACTTTTCTTTTGGGATTCTAGGTAAAAGGCTGAAAACAGGCAAGAAACTGGCTCTGCCACGACCTGATGTGCTGGTCTTGGATGGATTAATTTTCTTCACAGTTGCTAGTATGTGGCTGTCTTTTGGATTTGTGCTGAACACAGGGTTGTTAATATAGAGATGTTTTTGTTACTGCTGAGCAGGACTTGCACAGAGCCAAGACCTTTGCTTTTTGTACTGCCAGAGTGGTGAGGAGGCTGAGGATGTGTAGGAGGCTGGGAGGAGACACAGCTGGGACAGGTGACCTAAGGGACATTCCCAAGCATATGGCATTATGCTCAGTATATAAAATGGGGGAGAGTTTGGAGTGATGGTATTTGTCTTCCCAAGAAACTGCTACGTGTGATGTGGCTCTGCTCTCCTGGAGATGGCTGAACACCTGCCCGCCCATGGGAAGCACTGAATTAATTCCTCATGATGCTTTGCTTGTGTGTGCAGCTTCTGCTTTCCCTATTAAATCATCTTTATCTCAATCCACAAGTTTTCTAGCTTTTAGCCTCAGGATTCTCCCCCTGATCCCACTGCTGGGTGGGTGGGGCTTGGTTGCTGACAGGGGTTAAACCATGACACCTGACCATTCCACCTGACCAGACAGGAGGCTACAGGTTTAGACCCCGCAGCTCCAACTTTGAACACTTCTAGACTAAGATGGTCACTGTCAAGTACAACAAAAGACACCTTGGTAACCTACGTGCTGATAGGGATAAATCTCTGAGACATTTAGCAGTGACCCCAAGAATGCTTACCTAAGCCTGTGGGTTCAGCTAGTAATGTATGAAGGACATCTGGCAATGACAATTTCACTGAATCTTAAACTCACTTTATGCGTACTTGACAGTATCCTACTTATTTATCTTACTCTCCATAACCGTGATGTTCCTTGCTACTGTTCACTGTTATAGCAAGTTATAGCAAGATTGACCTTAGACACTGACCTTTCAGAACAGAAGATTTTTTTCACCTGCATGTCTGCACAGCAATACGGCTCTAGTAACAGTAACTAAGAGAAAAGCAAGACCCACACAAGGAAAAAAAGAATGAAGTTACTGAGAGCCTGAGCTGAATCCTATATAACTAACTTTTAGTTTTTCATGTTCCACTGATCACATCTTGCTTTGAGTGATTAGGCCAACCACTGCAAGTAGCCTTTAGAAGGAAAGAGTTGGGTACTCTCCTGCCTGATGTTTACTGCAGAAAACAGCTCCTGTTCCGGCAGCAGTCTCTTGTTCCAGAGATGCTCTGCAGTTGCACAGTTAGCTAATTATCATGCTTCAACAACATCAATGTAGTTTCCCCTTGACACAGACCAATCTCTTGAAGTCCCATCTCTGAAAAGTTTTAATGTTAAGGAAACTCATTTTCAATCTCTAAGAGTATAGGACTGCATTCATCACCAAGCACAAGACTAGATGTTCAGAAGAATAAAAGTAATCCTAAAGGGTATTCCTCTGCCTCTCTCATGGGCAAAATATACCATAATCTCACCATTCGTTTGCATTCAAAAGTAAAACTGACATGAAACAAGATATAAATGTAAGCAAATGACAGCATTTCTGTAGCATTCTTAATATGTTTCTTAATTCACTACATTTTATTTTCTCGTGGCATTTCCCATAATGAAGATTACCTGGGGGTGTCAGCATAAAAACATCAATGTGGACAGCTGCAGCTTAACAGCCACAATAACTGTAGCTATGAAATTTTTAAGAGATGTAGTGTTTTGGTAGCAATTACAGTTATTGATATTTCTAAAATTCATTTAGGCTTTTATTGTAACTTCAGTAACCAAAAGAAATGTAGTCTATGATATGACTTTGCTAAGGATAAATTGTCACAATCTTAACGTTATTAAAAAACGTTTTTGAATGAATTTAAACTGTGAGTCATATTAAAACTTTCAATCAAAATAAATTACTCTAGATGAAAACACTGAATTAAAAATGATTTAATATTGGTCTAATTTAAATGTGAAGAATACAGTTTTATTCAGTAAAACAGTAAATATTTTACCAATAAAAGCAATTAATTTTTGTTAATGCATCCGATAGAAAAGATATTTCTTTTTGACCCTTTGGACATTGTTCAGATTAGCCTCTTGCTGAAATTTCTATTCAAGACCAATAAACTATGTTTTAACTTTGAAAGATAATATCCTGGGATTGCAAACCTATATCAGCCTTATATCAACTGCTGATGTGCCTTGATAACCTGGGATGTCAAAGTGAAGTTGGGCCCTTTCTTTGTGAGGTTTTCTACAACCTCAGAACCTTTGTGACCAGAAAATACCCCTTCCTCCACAGCAACCCAGGCTCTCACTCCAGAAGAAATGGTGTTTATACCTCTACTTCTTGACTCCTTCTCTGACGCAGCTTTATTTAAATATGTAAGATTTTATATTTCCATAGAAATGTAAAATTGGAGCCTCCGAAGCATTAGTCAAATTTTTATGCCAGGCTTTACACGAATCACCCTAATATATATTCTTCCTTCTGCTAATATATATTCTTCCTTCTGCTCTGGAACATATTTTCAAGTTCCATGGTTTTCCAGAGGACTACGTAATTACTTGAAGGGCATTCATGAAAGGTAATTAATAAAAGTAAAAATGCTATCAACAAGCTTAAGTTTATTACATGAAGCTCAACCCTTACACTAGAAAAGAAACATGCCAGTGGTTAGAGAACAATTAAAGCAACCATATTAGTGATCTTGATCTTTTAACTCCCAATGTGTGCAGAAGAGTCTCATAACTTCACTGGCATGTCTGGTTAGCATTTTAACAGCTTAACAAATTACATGTAATTTCATTGCCCCTCCCAAATGTTTTCCATTGAGTCGTGAAAAATGGAAACATTGCTCAGTCTTATTATTAGGAGCTCAACTCCTAGCCTATCAGTAGAGAAAACATCTCAACCACACCCTGTAGCTACCCAGAGATCACCAACACATAGGTTACACAAATTTCATAAATCACAGCTTAGCACAAGGTGTTTCAGCTGCCATTTTTGAAAAGAACTTGTTCTTAGCTTAGAACAAGTATTTTCCCACTTGGCACACCAGGTTCTCCTTACAAACGTTACTCAGTTTACAATCTTAGGTCATTGTAGCAACAGAAAACATCACTATTAACACCACTGTCACCATCTCTTTAGATGAGGAAGCTGTTAGCCTCACTCTAATAAAGAACAGAGAGGAAAATCACTGTCAAACAGAGCAGCTCTTTTTAGACTTGACTAACAGCAGTATAAGTGTCCAGCAATATCATGTGCCATTGATTAAATAATATATTGTCATTTCCAGTATAAACATTTTTACAAGGTTAAATTCAAAAGATTCTTTTAATATTGATTTTCAAATAAACCTGTTAGCCACATAAACTATAAATAAATGCCTCGGATTTCAATAAACTAACAGATTCTACAGAAATAGTATGTAACTAATTTATTCAAATTATTTCTTCTTGACTAGCAGTTAATTATATAAAGCTGAAAACTAAGCATTGCACCCATACCAAACCAAAGATTTCTGTCTCAGTGGAAAAGTGCCACCCCTCAGAAGAGGGAGGGCACTGTTTTGTCTGCACAGTAATTTTGCCTATCAAGCAGAAAATGTGATTTTTTTGGTTTTTTTTTGAAAGGTGGGTATATGATCTGCAGACAAAGGCCGTACTTAAGTACAGAGCTGCCAAGTAATACCTTTTTAATATATACTTAATTTTTGGTATATTCACAGTTCTCCACACATACCAATACTCAAACAGCTTATTACTGAAGGACCTATAACAATCAGCAAAATCTAACAGCAAACTTCTTATATTACTAAGAAGTTAATAAGTAATTAATAGGTATGTCTGATTCCTTCTGGAAGGCTATGATCCTTCCAACTGCCTGATTTCCCTTACACTGCTAGAAGTGCTTTGAAGTACTACAGACATTGCCCTTTGTATGTTCAACATGGTTTATTAATATTAGTTATAAAAATGTCTAGTACTAACCTTAGTCTCTGTTTATAATAGTCCACATCTCCGTCGTCTCTCCACCTTCTTACTTTGTGCTTCCCCGGTGTATGTTCTTCTTCCTCAGAGCTTGGAACAAAGTCAGTATCATGTTCAGCTTCTTTTAAAACCTTCTTCAAACGTTTTCTTTTTTGTGATAAAGTCTTAAGTTCATAATCAGAGTCATTCTCAGCAAGAGAAGACGCCTGCTCTTCTTCCTCTTCTGCTGCTTCTGGATCGAAGAGCTCCTCATCAGGTACACACTCAGATTCCCCACTATCATCCTCCTGGTCATGCCTGAACTTCTTGACCTCAGGATACTTCCTTTCCTTTGGAATCCTGGCCTTTGACTGAATCTGAAGGGCACGCTTCTGAAGTTCTCTCATGTGTTTTTTTAAGCGCTTATCTGTTTTTGACAGGGCTTTACCACTTTTTTCCTTTGTAGTAGTTGCGGCAGCTACACATGGAACACTTTTGGCTTGTGCTTTCTTCTTTGCTCCTTTGCGACGGGATAACTTCTTTCTTTCAGACGACAGCTTAGCCTGGTCAGCTAAGTACTTCTCAAAATCAGATGTTTCATTCAGTCGTAACTGTCGTGTCTTCCTCTCTGGCTTCTGAGGTATTTTAGTTCCAAATGGAGTCATCTGACCAGTACGAATAAGCTCTTCCCACTCTGTTTCCTGAGCAGGCATAAGCATACTACCAAGACATGATGGACCAGGTTCTACAACAAAAATCAGAACATACAGCATGCCTTTAACACCTGCTGTATAACTAAAACACAGGAACAAGGGTAATTTTTTTGTTTGTTTGTTTTGGGGGTTTTTTTGTTGTGTTTTAGGTTTTTTTTTACCCCAAGCTTCATATATGTTCAGCTCAGTTTTTATATACAACTTGAATTTCAAATTATCATCACACATAATACTTGAAGTTCAAAAATGGCAAAACCCAACAGAACAGATGGCTAAAAAAGTCAAGACTTTTACTTCATCCTACTTCTCAAACTTCACATAGGAAATATTACACATACTATCAAAATGCAAATACTTCTGAAACAAGACACAGCAGCAAGACCTACCATAAAATTAGTTTCCAATGGCACATGAACTCTAATGTGCTGCCTATGCTATCAATTTCACCCATGCCACCATGTTCAGTGGAAGAAACCACTGTGTTTCCATATGCAGCAACATTGCCCATTTCCATTTTATTACTGATTTTTCAGTTTGAAATCTGACATTTCGATTACCACACCAGAACAGACACAAATCTTACAAAACACATACACTGTCTTAACACATGCTTCAGAAAAATCACAAAATCCAAACCAAACCAAAAAAACCAAAACCTCTCTTCCTATCCTACAGTACTAACATTAGCATGATGACTTTAAAAGTCAGATTGGCTGCAAAGCATTTTGTCTTAAGAGAGCACTTCAGTTACACTGCACATACAGTTACTATACACAAACTATAATTGGTGTCTGAAACCAAAGAGGAAGAAAAGCTCTTGAATTCAGGAAGCTGAAGGGGAATCCTGGCCTGAAATCTATTACTGGGGTCCAAAACTTCAAAATAACTGTGTCGGAACTGCCAGCCCAGCATGCTCCTGTTTATGGTCCCATTTAAAGCACTGTATCTATCGTATGTTTAAAGAGCAATGGTGATGCATGAAACTCCTCCACCTCCACCCCCTCCTACTGGAATGCTCCATTCCACTTCTTCTGTTGGGCTCTGCTCTCTTCCTAGTTACCTTTCAACACACTGGGTGCCTGAGTTTTGCTGCATGAACCTATTCAAAGAAAAAGGATTAAAGATGCTTTTCCACTGAGAAAAATTTACTGAGGTTTTGACAACTCTAAGCTTTGTTGAATCAGGAGAGATGCATGAGCTCTGTGAGATCTGGAATCCACTCCAGCCACATTTGCATGGGATCCAAACTTGCCCTGCAGAATATTGCAGATTAGTGACTGTGGCCAAGACACAGCTAAAGTGGAGTTACAAAAATCCAAGCTCAGCTTGCAGACAGCAGTGAGAAAGAACACCTACAAAACCACTGAGAACATATACCCTGCTCTGGAAGAAATCTTATTTTTAATATAAAAAACTCCTCCACACTGCAGCCTGCAAAAGAGATGCACGTCCCCTTCCATTTCTAGTGATACTTCCCAACAGTAAGAAAAAACAATTTTGTTAATGCTGATTGATAGCATCCAGCATCTAAAATGTAATTCAATCATGATGTTAGTCATCTTTATCAAATTAGCTGTGAAAAAAATGTTAGGATTTCCAATTTATTAAGCCCAATACTCTAATGTACCTCAGTCATCCCTACTCAGCTGAAGGCAGATTAACATCCATATTTTAAAACTTCCCACATGAATATGTCAAGATCTGCAAGTCTGCAGGTGCAGAGAATAAGTGTTCTTAACTCTCTCTTTGAAAGCCAGTCACTGAAATTTATCTCATTACTGGCAAAAGTCTTACAAACTAGCTTCAAACAAAAAAAAAAGGGAGCCTTCTCCCATACATACCTTCATCTTCCTCAAATTCAAGCTCATTTGCTTCATCAACAAACTCTGTTAAACCAAGAATTCCTTGGAGACGCTTTTGTTTTGCTTTTATCTTCTTCAGCTGTTGCTCCTTCAATGAGAATCAGATATGTAATTTAATTTTTAATCTGGTTCATAAACTTGGTATCCTTTTAAGCAAGACTTAAATTACTACATTTGTAGTATTTTCAACGGGAATCTCACATTCAAATGTTTACAGTATTGCACTTGAAACTAAAAAAAGTGCAAAAAAGTGTCACAACACCTGTAGGGCTCCAACCCACAGAAGACACACAATTTTGTGTGTACGATCATCTCACCATATGTGTACAGTAATATCAGACTGTTCACACACAGAAATTTCATGTGCACATTATGCATTTTTATGGAACATCCCTTAAGGTATTTTTATGAATATGTTGATTCTAACGAAGAAAGCCCATCAAGCAGATTGCTGAGATGAAGAGAGAACACCAAAAGTTTCGTTCATGATTGCAAGACGGGGTTAATGGTTACTATGATTACTAAGCCACAAAACCGAGCCGTAAGATTTACTTCAGAGGAGTGGTCACAGCTAATTTAACAGCAAAAACTAAAAAGTCAAATGACTTCAAAAAATCAATGTTACAGATACTACAAGAAGTGTAGTTTATTACTTCTATGAAAATAATCCATAGCTAACCCTTCTGTTACACCTTTTATCAGAATGTAACATCCTCAACTGTATATTTCCTGGTGATGTTATGATTCCTTGGTGTTGCTAATTTTCATTTGTGAAACAAAACATTCCAACCAGTAAAACAAAGACAGGGGCAACGTAACCTTCCACATTTGTAATTCCATTCTCTGGAAATACTTCCTTACCCAGAGAGGCACATGCTTCAGTAAAAATAAAGTTCAAGACAAAATGAGCATTTTTTCTTTTCCTTTTGATGAAGAACTGTTCACTAGCCTGTTCCTGTCTTCACGTAGCACTTTTAAAACCACAAAAGGGTAAGTGTATTCACGTATGGTACAATGTATTACCTCCTGTGTATGCAGTACTATTTTACCAGAGCACTTTGCATCATAAAACATGTCCTGTATGTCTGCTCTAAGGAAACAGCTGTCTTGTACCAGTTGTTAATTTCCCATTTGTCTCAATAGCAGAAGTCTTCTTTAGCAATTTTTAAAAAATACTACGAAAGGAAGATCACTAAAAAGCACTTCTCCATACAAAAAATAGCTCAAGATCAGATTTAAATACAGTGCCTGCCTTCAAGTAGCCTCCAAAAACACTCTTCAGGTGACTACGAGCACTTTTATGGATTACAGCTTTCAGATGGAAATTTTTTCAAAGATGATTAACAATGATCTTGAAATGAGGTCTGAACTTCCCCTGAAACTAACATTTGTGTAAATCACTTCAAGCAATATGAAAACAAGCAAAATATAGTGTCCAATTACATGATCAGTCTTTATTGGTAAGTCTGGTTTAATCCATTTCTTCGTAGTACTTCTATCTACTTGATCCTAGCGCTGTGCCGCTGTTCAGTATTGCCCCCATCACCACCTTAATTAGCTGAATTATGAGCACAGTGTTATCCAAGTTGCTGAAATTATAAAGGTTAACAAACAAACAAATGAGTCAGTGGCAAGTAGCCTGAGACTGTCCTGTCTGAGGGCAAAGGACAGTAAGTCTCACAATCAGGTTTATCATTAGAGAAAGCTGAAGGTGAATTTCCAGCAGAGAGTGAGCTGATCAAGGTGCTACATTCCTGATTAGCAGAAGTTTCCCTTTTCTCAAATCTCCTTGCTACTCACAGCTGTAGAGGTCTATTGCTTACACTGTCCTCATGCCTGCTACAATGCTCTACAGCTCCTTTCACTTACTACTCTGGCAGGAAAAAGCTGGAGCAGTTTCTGACAAATGGATGAGTTAAAGAGGCTCACAGAAGAGAATGATGTGTACTGATACAAGATACAGACAATGAAAGAAGATTAAGGAAAAGAACATAGGGAATGAAGACCATGAGAGTTGAGATTTAGGCAAACTACTGAATTATACCCTAACAATGCTCTGCTAATTCTCCAAACACTGCTGGGTGTTTTTTTTTTTTTTTTTAATTAATGCAAATCCATCTTCTGAGCAGGTCCTGGAACTTTGGTTTTAGAGCTTGTTCCAAAATTTAGAATAAAAAAAACCCCAGCTCTTAGAATAAAAAAATTTGCACATCTTTAAATTAGTTATTTGTATTTTTGGTACAAAATGAAATCATTTCAAAAGGAAGGAACAGGAACTGTAGATTAACTCTGAACTATATAATTAAGAATTATATCACAAAATCCAAACCTTAAGACAAAGTAAAAAGTAAGTATAGTCAGTAGGAAATTAATGTAATCCAATTACCTTGTTATATTTTTGCCGTTTTACAGAATCTAGTTTTCTGCCAATATTTTTGTTGTCAGCAGCTTGAGGTGAAATTTCCTCTATTATTTTATTTATTTGTCTCAGAGATGTTGTACACGATCTGAAAAAAACAGTAAGATTGCAACGTGTGAGTAAACTCTAGAAAGAAAAATAGCACAATCTTGATTCAGACAATTTAGAAATTCCAGGAGATTTAAGGTAAGGTGTAAAAAGGTCTACAGGGAAGTTTCTGAATAAGTGTATTATATTTAAACAGGACTGGAAATACTAAACACTTTAAAAACTTGTACACTATAAAATATTTTTAAACTAAATTTTGCTAATAGTAAAATTCCAAAGGAAAGGAAACTGAACAACCACTGTAATGTTTGGCACTCACAAGTTACAAGTTTGATGATGACGATAAGCAAAGAAGAGTGGCTGGTTTTATTATTCAAGGTAAACAAAACACAAATCAAAAATCTAAATGGGAAACCCCACATTTTCATTTTCTAAAATGGTTTTAATCATTTGATGCCATTATATAAAGGAAGCTTATATTTTTTACCTCTAGAATGTTTCTTTTATGCCAAAAGTAGATTACAAGATAGAAATGCAATTTCAGAGAGACTATCTCAAAGAATTAGCAGCACACCAACATTAAACCTCCCTTATGCATCACCATTTTTCATGTTTCCATACACAATATGAAATTCAAGTTGAACCCCATGCTATAACCCAACACCATGTTTCAGATGCTGAATTCATTTGCAAGGAAGAAGGCACTCCATCAGAAGCAACAAATCTAGGCTTGTTGATTCAAATAGCAGAATATTTCATAAGGATACACAAATTAGCATCTCAAATCATTATTAAAAAGTCAAATAAAACTCTTCGCAACACCTGCAGAGCAGCCATTATTCTCCTCATATGCAAAGTGAAGCACAACTCCTCAGTTGTCAGAGAGGAAATTGTTGGGCCACATTTATCTCCAGCTCTAATGTGGATTCTACCAACTGTTATCCTTCCTATGAGACATATTTTACCAGCTTTCCAGCTATCACTGCCACCTTCAACACTTTTGAACCACCTCATGCACTTTTTCACTCTTTAGTTTTGCTGCTTTGAAGTACAGTATCCTCTTGCACATCTCCTAACTTTACTATGATACAGGATTTTAACCAACTCTACCATGCTCTACTCATATGTTTTTGGTTTTGTTAGTCCCTCTGCTCAAAAAGTCAGCCATACCTGTTAATTTTCTCAAATGTCAGCTTTGAGACTCTCGCATTACGTCTTATGCAGACAAGGTTCTACAAGTCTGCATATACCTTTTGTATTCCCTCACACAAATCTCATTTTATGACTTCCAGTGAAAGACGAAAATAGTGGGATAAGAAAAATCAAGGATGCTTCTTAAAAGAAAAGTCGGAAAGTATAAACTAATTGACAGTGCTGTGCACAACTCTTTAAATAACTACATAATCTAACTGTAAGGGTTACACTGCTCCATTCTTCCTCTCAACACCATCTTACTCATTATTTTCTTCTGCTCTGTAACATCTGAACTTAGATTTCAGTTTTTCAAACTTATTTAATTTCACACTCCACACCCAAACTGGAAAATTAATGAAGTGCATAAAATTAGGCATAAGAAAGCTATGTGAGTTCACACAGATAATTGAGGCCTACAACACTCCTGAGCGCTAAAATCCACCATTAATGCAAACAGTGAAAGATACACAGGTAGAATTATTTACCTGCAATAGTTCATACACTAACTCTACAACGAAACTATAAAGGGAGATCAAAACTCAAAAGATTAGTGGCTCTTATTCCTCAAAGTCTTCTACTATCTACCATGCTGATTAGGCATTTGATTCTTTCAAGGTGTCATTAGATACTTCTTACAAGCTTACAAGCACTTGTGGTACAGTTGTTTGGGTTGTAGGACATCAATGAGATGAAGTCATCCAAATTACAGAAAGTACATAACCAGAAGTGAGCAAGTCTGAGTAAGAGTATAATGCAGTTCTCCCCTGCCCAGAAAACAGACGTGAATCTTGGTAAGGTAAGAGACAAAACAGAAAAAGGAGATGCACTGTACTCTGCTGCCTTCATGCATGACTAATTAGTCAAATAAGATCAATGAAGCATTATCTGATGTGAAAAATATTTTCTCCTTTTTTAAAAGGTGAGTGACTTTGAAGAGTATGAGTGATCTAGAGTTTTCAGAACAACTTTTCCTTTTCCAGATTATAAAAACATGAGATACTGGGTCTCATTAGATGGTCAGTAACAGAAAGGAACAATATGAGAGAATACCATTTACCTTAAGTCCTCCAGTACTGACTCATATTCTTTTGATGCACTAGCTATTTTTGCTGCTTTATTAGCTTCATTAATTGCATTATCTACTTGCTGAAGAACTCCTTGCTCCAATACATCCTGGTCATAGACATCAACTCCTAAATCTTTGAGCTCAGCAGCATGCGCACTACAGGAGACAGACTGAATCTGCTGCCTGTTGATCTGTAAAAGGGGATGTCCTCTTCTGGGCACCTCCAAAGGAACAGCCATAGAAGTGGAAGGCTGGCTGCCAGAGTTGGGAACTCTGACACTACTACCCATGTCATTGTCAGAAATGCCATTTTCTTGTTCAATTCCCAATTCCTCATCCTGAAGCAGGCAATTATTGCTTGAAGTAGTGGCAGAGTCTTGTTCTTGGATACTGGCTGGCAGGGGGCTGTTGTCTGTTGGCATCCTCTGCTAAAGGCAATAAAGAAGAAACACATGGTCACAAGAACATTCACACATACAAAGCTCCTCAACAAGACTGTGTCCAGATAAAAGTAAGCAAACCACTAAGCACATTTATGAGAAATTGGTTCTTCTAAACACCTGGTAGTTTACTCCTCCATAAATCCTCCCCACAAAGGCATCTCCCCACCAACTTCCACAATCAAAAGAAAAGAGTGGCCTAAACCTTTTAGACACAACTGTGCCTAACTCTCCTGCAAGATGTTGATATATGTGTATAGACAAATATGTATGTAACTATGTATACAAATATTTGTATGTATGTATACACACAAATAAGACAAGCTCTAAAAATTACTCTATTGGCCAGACAGTGAACTCAATCTTGTGTGTAAATAGTCATGCTCCAGAAGACTACTACATAACAAAAACATGCACAACTGCAAAACATGCATAACCAAAACCCAAAAATACAAGTTTCTGAAACAAGTTAAGACTTGCCAGTGAAAGCACTGATGAGAATAGCTGACTGTAACCTTTAGTTCGACAATGCAGCTTTAAAGTGAAATATAAAGCACCTTTCTTAGGAAATTAAGGCTGGACAGACATACTCAGGCAAGCTTGAAGCTGGTATGGTTCGGCACCTTCAGAACAAAACTGTCACGTGGAAGGATGTATTTGTTGTCAATTTCATCGAGAAACAAGTCCTATCAACTTGCAGGAAGGCACTAATAACCTTCTTGGGCTCCATCAGCAGGCTCTCCCGACAGGGCAGCCCGTAGCCCTCAGTCCCCACTCCGTGGTACAGGTACAACCGCACGCACGGGCCAGTGCCCTCCGAGAGACCCCCGCACCCCGTTACCGCCCACACCGCGGGTCCTCAGGCGCAGTTTCACCCACCTCTCCCTGCGGGCGAGCCCCCGGACCGGGACAGGAACGCGAGGGGCTGCGGAGGGCGGGATCGGGCAGAGGAGCAGGAGCAGGAGCGGGAGCGGCGGGGCCGGGCCGTGCCCGCACTGCTCCGCACGGCTCCGCGACCGCGCGCGCGTCACTTCCGCAGCGGCGGGGGCGTGGCGGTGCGCGTGCGTGGCGGTGCGCGTGCGTGGCGGTGCGCGTGCGCGGGGGCCGTGCGGGCCCGGCAGGGCAGTTCTGACCGAGTTTGAGTGCTGGGTTGGTGCCTTCAGCTGCCCTGCAGTTGTCCTGCACCTCGCGTTTAGTGCCGTCTTCTTGCGGTGACTGTCTAGAAATAAAATGCGTATTTAAGAAAACGTATTACCGATTGTAAATTGCTCAGGGGGGTAGACAAGGCATGTATAAGTGACAGAGGCGTGATACCTTCTTCCCACATGTAAGTTCAACAAAATGCTGCAGACCCAGAAAGTAAGAAAGCTTGTCTGCTAATAACACTTTTGTAGTGGACCTTTGATCCAAAGATATCCCAGATGCTACTGATCACTACGTACAGAAGATTGTGATTGTTGCTATGCTCAGGAGTTTAATGGTGGAATAGCAGAGGTGTCTGTGTATGACTGGATGTAATGTGCCAATCATGAAAGTTTAAGGACGTAGATTAGAATATATAGGAAGAGAAGATAACTTCTATTAGATTTTGGGCTTTTTCTTCTTCTCACCCTATTTGTATATGTTGATGAGATTCAGCTCTTTCCGGCCTTTCCTTGTAGGGGAGATGGTCATGGTCCAGTCCCTACTCATCTCAGTGGCCCTTTGCTGCACACTCTCTAGAAGCCCCATGTCTCTTGCCCTACGAAGTCTCTCTAGACACTGGTTGTCTGACATGTCCTTGACTGTGTTGCTACAGTATATCGCTGGATCAAGTATCCAGCGATTCAAGCATTTCAAACATAACTGAATTCTTTTTTTTAAATTTGTGGCATACCTAACAGACTCACAGCATCCTTACACACTTGCTCCAAGAGCAGGAGTTCTGTTACTTTTTCTGATAAGTGACCACCACTGACAGCTTTCACAAAATGTTGTGTCCTACCAAGTTCTCCATGTTGCCAGCTCTCTGTGTCAGATTATACCATTTCCTTTAATATCCACTAACGTGAGTATTAATGGATAATTCTCAAAATCATTGCTGGCTTTACTCTGAACTACAATTTCAGGTCCTTGACTGAAGATGTTCCTTTTCTTCCATGCAACTGATGATGTTCCTTCCATCCCTTATTCCCTTCTTCTCACAGTGTCTAAGTGGAAGGAACGATGTTTTGTAATTGCAAAACAATTTAAAATGTGTATGTAAAGTCTATCAGCAGAGTGAGAAAGGAAGCAACCAGGAGTCACTTAATGACAGAGCAACATCAAGCTATTGCCAAAACTAAACTATGGTATGGAGGGCTAGGCTCAGTTTTCCAGAAACTGATTAATGAGGGTCAAAAGATAAGTTGTCCTGGAAGCAGAAAAAAAGAGCTTTGTATTATTTGCTAGGAGAGGAGTTTTCAGATGAAAGGCTGCTTCTTTCCTAAGCTCAGGAGGAAATTTTCCTATATGTTAACAGACTTCTATAGGTTAGGAGACCATGTGAGTGAGAGTGCCTACTAAGACAGAAGAAGAGTTATAATTCAACATTGATCTCAGAGGTCTTTTCCAACCTAGTTGATTCTGTGATTCTGTGATTAAATACTATTGCATCAAAGCAGGTACTCACTAAACAAAATAGTTACACTGAGGTCCTCGTGACTCCGCAGATCTCTAGTGGAGCTTGCTCATAAAGATCCCTACTGTGCTCTGTATATAAGGGCGTCTATGGGACTGAAGGTGATCTTTCTGGGAGTGTTCTGAAACCATGATAGAAAAATGTGGTAGTCCCTTCAGAGACTGATCAGAGTCACCTCTCCATGAAACACCATCGAGACTGGCAATGATGTATCAATAACAAGGAGTTTCTACAAATAGTCTGCACAAACTGTGTCGGGCTCCCAGGTGCTGTGAATGAAGGCTGTTTGAAGTCTGCTGAAGCCAGGCCTTCCAGCAGATTTAAATCAATATGGCTCCATTAAGGTCATAGCAGGGATAGATTCTATAGGCCTTTAAAACTCATTCTGTGATGGTCCATCCTTGATGCATTTGCAACACTGTGCCTTTCTTTAATTTTTCTCTCTCAACCCATAGTTTTGCCTAAGCAGGTGAGATCTGTCATTTACTCTGTTCTCAGCCTTATCTATTGCCTGGAATGGTTTATTATAAAGGCTGTAAAAGTACAAAATCTGTACTATAAAACAGAATGACTTTGAAGTTATATTTTCAATGCAGTCATTTTCACACAGAAAATTAACTTCTGATGAACTGAAAGTTCAGTTCTGTTCTTGACTACATATACCTGTGGCTTCTGATATTTTCACATAACCTGCATGTATGCATGTTTATCTTTTACTGATGTACTTAATTGCATTTGCTTTCATTTTGTTTTCTTTTTTTCCCCCTGCATATAGATAACTGCTAGCTGCAGTGCAGGTACTCTGCTAAACCATTTGCAGTGTGGTTTCCTGGGCAGGACAAGTTCTGCTTGTTTGGTTAGTTTTTTAAAATGTTGTTAATGTAGCCATTATCTTCATCCCCCTTGCATGCAAGCATTAATGATTGACAATTCTTGCTGGAGCTGGTTCTGGCAACTTTTGATATGCAGATATTATACTCTTTAACTTGAACTAGCAAGATTGGGAAATTAAACTGTATGGGCATCTTCCCTTTCTATCAGCCTTGAGGGGTTACTGGGAAGGATCCTGGCAGACCATGTGAAGCAGCAGCTCGGAGCTCAGCTGTTGGATCTGGAGGTCTGTGAGGAAATGCAAACGGACTTCCAAGGAAGCTCAAATATAACAACAACAACTTGGAAAGGAAGCGATTTGTTTCTGTTACTCAGAATTGGCTAATGAAATGTCCGGTTCGCTAAATTATGGTCAGTGATGAGGGGGAAAAGGACAGTGGTTTAATTTTTCATCCATCATTTTTGTTCAGTTTCTTGCTCTAAAAGGTTACCCCAAGAATCGTGGCCTGGGATTTCTGTGAGAAACACATCTCAGTGATGTACCCAGTATAACCAGGAATAAGCTGTCGTGTCTAAGTCCCTGTTTCTTAGCAGGAGATGATCCTCTCAAGCCTCTCTTTGTGCTTGAGAGCCTGGTTGTGCTATTAAGGGTGTGACTTGCTGGAAGTTGGCCAAATCTCCATTCTTGCTTTTTCAATTAGGCATTTCCTCCACAGATTTTAGTATGTATTTTACCAAATTGAAGGCTAAGGACAGAACATATTTATGGCTTTTGTTCTGAGGAAGTTGTGTACATGAACTATGACTAATTGCAATGGAGCAACTGCACAGAAAGACTTGAACTGACTGTCTAAGAAAAAAGTAATCTGAACCACTACATTTTCAGAGTTAAGTGACCCCAGGATTTGAACATCTTTGAGCTCTCATCACACAAGTGTTTACGTGCATTAAGACGACCTGAGATGCCTGAGCCTCAGGCATGTGACTGCTGCTTTTATTTATGGAACAGTCCCAATGGACACAGTGCTTTGCTAAATATTTAAAGATGTTCTTTGTCCCAAAGTGCTTAGGCCTAAGATTTTCCTTTATTTTTAGATTCATAGAGCTTAAGGCCAGACAGGACCATTAGATCATTTTTTCTGACCTGCTGTGTGACACACAGTAAAAATACTCAGTAACTGCTACATTAGGCCTGAGTCTTGGAGCTGAGGTGGCTTAGCAGGACATCACATTTTGATTTAAATACACTGAAGAGTAGAAAATCCACTAAATGACTTGATAGATTTTTCCAGGAGCTAATTCCCCTGCTATCTTTCAAGTAGCCTGAAACACATTAGCTTTAAAAAAAAGCCCATGTGTTTAAATGAGAGGCTGGTCTGTTAAACAGAGGGGAAGGAAAGACTTCAATGGAATCTTGCAATAAGGCTCAAACTTTGTAAAATCTTGAGGCCAAATTTCAGGAGAACAAACTTTCCCTTACCTGCTTAGAGGTCTGCAATGGGATGAACACCACAGATTTCACTTAAAAATTCACAAAGCAATTATATGCTTCCTGTCCTATGGCTGTTCCTAGAAGTCCTGCTTTTGTGGCAGAGCTGATCAGCTGGGTACACTTGTCCTGCCTGAGGCCAGCCTAGAAGCTGAAAATCTTAACACTATGCTAGAGAGGTCAGTTAGTCAGGTATGGAGTATCATAATGCCCACAGGCAGTACTGTTGTGCTAAAAACCAGATGGCAGTGGCATATTTTAGTGCATATCAGTTTAGCTTCTCTATTTTTCAATCCTTTCCCCATGAAGTATCCGCTGTGGGTCTGAGCCAACACCCTAGGAGACTTCTGTGCTGGTGGTGAAAATGCTATACACTGAGGCACCCTGATACTTTTAAAGCAAAATGCCAAAACTGTGATGAGAATAGATAATAAAAGATTTAGGGGCTGCATTACTTCTCAGGAGGGCACAGAATTGCCAGCAGCATTAGCAGAAATGGGAATTCCATCCACAGTAATAAAGCATCTGTATCTCTGTATCTCTTTGTACCAACGAGTTGAATGGCAAGTATCTCTCAGAGCCATGCCAGTGTAATAAAGCTAATATATCAACCTAAGAGAGATGCTAAGCTCTTTGAAAATAATTGTGTAGTTGGCAAGCAATAATTGTTACTCTTTATATTGCAGAGAAATAAAACTGGTTTTTTCCCCTCCCTAATTCTCCCTGCTGTGGTGCATTAAAGAAATTAAACGCAGAAATCTACTCCTAATGCACTATTAGGTTGAAAAAATCATGACTGCAGATGGGAACAGATTGCAGAATTGAAGGCTCCCACCACTTTTCCATGGTCACCTTTTGTATTTCCAACAAATATTGCTCGACTACAGCTCACATGTAAGGATATTCTTGATAGTACCCAATTTTTAAGAAAGCTTTGAGTTTGTGACTATTTGGGCTGTACATTTCTCCAGAGGAATTAAAAAGTGACTTTCTAGATGAATCTGCTGCAGCTTGTAGAGGCCTGACCCTGAGCATGCAGCCAGATCATTGCTTCATGTGTGTCTTTGCTATATATCTTTTATAGCTGTGTGTGCACAACAAGACTTTTTAAGGCCCTCAGTAAGCATGCAATAGGATATTGGCAGAGCCATTGAGTCAATCTCATGCAGGCAAAGAGGGAAGTTGAATCTGGGAGTTTATTGAGTCTTTTCAAATCAGCCTTGCACATTTTGTGAACTTCATAGCTGTTCATTTCAAAGCTTATGACGGGGCTCTAACACTTGTATCCCAGAACCAGGATCTTCTACTGCCATGTTATTCCAGGTACCCATCGGCTGCTGCCTTCTCACCTGCTGATGACCTCCTTGCAAGGAGTAGCACCTGGGATGATTCCTAAAGCTCGCTGGCACAGTCCTGCGAAGACTGTGTTTGAACTGTCAGATGGTGTCAGGAAGAGAGGCATAATAGGTAGCGAGTACTCAAAAGTCTTTCACCTCCTCAAAAACTGGGCTGGCAGAGACCCGGTGTCGGCCACCTGAGGACTAACACTAGAGGGAGGCATCGCCTAAAAGAAATTGCTAATGCTTCTAAAATAGCACAATTTAAAAGGATTTATATGTATTGGAAGGGAACAAAACACTGATTTCTTTTTAAAGCCTCTGTTTTTATTGGAATACATTATGGGAGGCCTCATTTGTTGCCAGGAACGCTCTTGGCCAGTGTGAAGTCCAACCTTCTGATGAGGCGGGCAGATTCAGCCTGTGCTGCTCTGATTTGTCTTAGCTGGGCTCTCCTGGGACAACCTTTTGCTTTGGGCCTGGAGGTAGAGCAGCCTCTATAAATAGCCTGTTGCTTAATTCTTGTGTGAACAGATTTTGATGGTTGTGCCAGAGGATAAAGTCTTGTGTTGTTTTAATTCCCGTTAGACTGACACATGCAAACAGATTTCACTGTCTGGACTCAGTTTGTACTCAGAGCAGAGCCCAGGAATATGAAATGTCAGTGCCTCACTGTATTTATTTCTAATTGCAAGCCTATAGGCAAAATAATAGGGATTCATATAATGATGATTGCTATGCAGGAATGGTTGTGGTCCCTGAGGAGGCTTTCCCTCTCCCTCTTTACCCCATTAGCTCGTCCTGTTGCAGCGTGTACCATAAAAAGGGGAGGTAGTGCACAGCTCCCTTGTTTGTTTTGGGACTTCCATGTCTCTAGACTGCATTTTGCTAGGCTGCACAAAAAGACAATAGAAGAATGTGAATAGTTATTTGAGGGCTCTGCAGTAGTTGACAGTAACTCAGACTTGTATAAAGCATATATTGTACTGACCAAAGAGCTGGAAGTTACATTTCTGACGTTGGGACAGGATAGCTGAAAATCCTGCAAGTTAATTCCAGCAAAAGGGGAGAGGCAGTATGATTACCTATTATTTCCCCCATTCCTTATTGTTGGGAGTAAATGTGTTCACAGAGAAGGGGAGTGAGGTAAGAGAAAGGTCCCAGGAACTCTTGTTATCCTCCTCAAATCTTTCAATGAGTTCTGTTCAATGGAGACACCTATTTCTTCTCCTAAATGTTTATCTACCTTGCCCCAGCTGGTGAGCACAGCTACACCTAGCAGGAAAAGGTGGCAAAAGTGGTCTGAGGCAGTCTTTTCCAGTCATGTGGGAGAGAATGAAACACTGTTGAGAGAGCAGGAGAGGCAGACCTGAGATGTTCAGATGGGGACAGAAAGAGATGTAAGAAGGAAATGTGTAGATGGGGACCAGAGAGGAAAGAACAGATGTGAAGAGTGAGAGAAGGGCTGTTATGAATTCTGAGGATCAGAATGCACTGCTGAGCAGGGCACTGATATATACCTATATGGGTGGCTGTTTTTAGTGAACTTAAATCTTTGCATTTGTGAAGTATAACACATATGCTGATGAACTCAGGCGCTCTAAGATCACTGTGATGAAGGTCTTGAGAAATAGATCTGTTGTCAGAAGGTGCAAGTTACAGACACTTCAAATGGATGACAGGAATTTAGAAGAATAATAAAAAGTGAAAATTACAGCTATAAAGACTCTGTTTGGAGTTGCTTAATATGTTCCATGAATTTATCCTTTAATAAGTTCCAGGGATTGCCTTTCATCCTTTTGGCAACACCTGAAGTGTCCTGAGCCTCTGCTGAAGTGGGACTTGGTCCACTGTTCCAATTGCATCATGCTGCTCCATCTCAGCCCTAGACTGCTTCTAATAAAGGAACTTTCACAGTGTCTGTCTGCAGTTTCATTCTGTTGAATCCCTTGGACACCTCATCATCTGTGTTTCTCACCAAAGGCCTTGAGATATGTTTTGTTAAACAGCTAAAAGAAAATTGCTTTGGGAAAGCTGCTGATGTAGTTCCTTTATCCTTTCAGAACATAATCCAGCAGATTTGTAGTTATTATAGCAGACCTCTGTTTAGAGCAAGGAAGATTTCTCAAGGTGCTGTTTAAAACTTCCCGGTTTGTGCTGCAAATTGTTAATCAGTCCATGACAGCATAAATAAAATTAGAGGGTTTAATTAAAACTAATGAATGAGTGAATGGAGAATACACAGCATGTTTCACTTGTAGTGCACTAGTGCTGTGAATAATTAAAATGTCACAAAGTAGGAGATGTCTCAGTAAAATTGTTGGAGCTGCAAAAATAGAGGTCCCTGGACCTTGGTAGTTTGGGAAGGTTTTGCTCTTTAAATTGGTTGAAATATTTTTATATAAATTGGAGGAAAGATAAAAAAATACATACAACTCTGATTTTATTAGTATGGAGTCAAAGCTGGAAGCTTGGTGCCAAACAAACCCTACTGTATTTTGTATTGGTTTGCATGTCTCTGAAGATCTGTGTTCATACCATATTAATCCTAAAACTGTATCACTCAGAGGGTTAGTTTCTTCCTTTGACTCATCTATGACTCTATTCTTGCAAAGTAAACTTATTATTACAGTTATTATACATTGTTGATACTTGTTAACGTTCTGTCTACTCAAATCACAAGCATTCTTTTGATTTAAACCCAAACCTGAACCACAGCCTGAACTGGATTTGCCTTTGGCTCAGATTTGGTTTGTGTGACATGGTCAAATAACAGACCAAGAAAATAATTTTTTCTCGACTGTTTTAAATAGATCCAGGGGGCATGATGTGGAAATTAGAAAGATGAGGTGAAGAGGCTGATCAGATTGTTGTAAAGCTTGGTATTACATACTAGACCCAGAGTATAAATTCTCAGAATAATACGAAAACATCGTCCATCTTGCTGCTGTACAGTGGCTTGCTGTTGTCTGTGGTATGATGTGCTTTATAATTCCCCTCTGTGCCTTATTCTGAGATCGATGTTCTCCTTCTCATCTATGGACTTTTCTGCCTGACCGTATGATATCTTCTGAGGCAAGGATCCTGATGGAGTATGAAATAGGATCTGGATAAATGTTCTGGCTACTGACATCACTGATGAAATAATAATGCCCATACAGCTTGCTTTCTGTGTCAGAATGACCCAAGGTGAGCATCAGTGAGGGATCTTACTCAGTGTAGGGGTTTAACTACACGTATTGAGAGGTTTAAAAGGTACCATACCTCCATCAAAGGCCTCTAGAGGCCATGATCTAATGGTAGACAGTATTGGATGCAAGTTGGAGGGGGATGAAAAGGTGAAGATCATCAATGAGGTAAGTGTCTATGCTGTTGTATAATCCTAGCTGTGTATCATGAAATTCCTTAAGATGGCTGAATAAATAAATTTACATTGAAAATTCTCACCAGTTTAGCCTGGTAGGTCAAAATGAGAAGAACAGTGCAACTTCCAAGTGATACCTTGGTGTCTTCCATGTCCAGACTGGGCATACAAAGCCTCACTACTAACAATATCCATAATTCCCTAACAATTCTCTCTCCATACTTGGCTGTCTGTTTAGCAGAAGATCAGACTAGATTATGATAATGTTCCCTCTGAGCCTTAAACATTTAGAAAGGAATAAGCAAACTTTGTCAGGAACTCAAACCATTTCTTAACATTACATGAAATACCATTTAAAAGTATGGCATAACTCTAACCTGTTCACCACTGGCTTAATGCTTTGGAATTAAGAGTAGTGTGAAAAAAAGTATCTTAAAAATTCTTATCTCTCAGAAGAGGAGACTTTTGAAGAATATGGAGTTTTTTTCCATATATGGCAAAAAGTTTTTTCCATATATGTTTTTGGTTTATTTTGGTCCAAAATTCAAATATTTGGGAAGCAGAACATTGACAAACTACTAAGAATAAACTTAATTCTCACTGCATCTCACTTTGGATGTGTTTGAGTTGGGGGAAGTTCTACTAAGGAAAATGTGGGCCTTTCAATATGCTCCAAATCCCAAATATCTATACATTGTCAAAGCAAACTAGATTTTCTGCTCACCCTATAGCATTAGGAGCCTTGCTTACCCAGAAAAAACCCAATAATTAATAACCAAGAATTGGAGTTGATTGGGTACGCTCAATTCCTCACATAAATTATGCTAATTTATGTGAATTCTTTGACTTTAAGGGTTAAATTAATAATTCACTACAAATTAACATTGATCACAAGTGCAATTGAAAAAATATCTTCCCACTGGTAACTTTCAGATTCAGTTTCAATTAAAGGGTTCAGTACTCATTTTCAATCAACCAGGGCTTATATGCTGCTCCTGGTGACATCCCTGTAAATCTGGGCTGAAGTTCTTATGAAGTTGGTGGCATTACTCCAGATTGACATAGATCTTGCCAAAAGCAAAATAGAGTCCATCAACTAAAGCATTCCCTTATCTTCAAAGGGAATTATTTTCATCTGTAATAAAATATCTCAGAGCAGCCTAGGCTAAGCCTAGTTATTTGGCTTCACTGAGATGTTTTGTGTGAATGAATCTTTTTAGATTTGAGCCTAAAAGGACCCATAAGCAACCAATATTTTTACAGTGTAGGAGCCCTGGCTTGTATTTTGCCATGTGGTTGGGTAGCAATGCCTTTGTTTAGGTATTTACAAAAAGCATTGTTATGCTTTCCTTCAGGGCACACAATAGGAACTGTGAGCCAGTAAGTTCTGCATCATGATATATGTCCTTGCTCACTCCATTCAGCACGTTGGCACACTTCTTCCCCATTCCTATATCTTGCTGCAAGAATAATACAATATAAATCTAGAATTAGTTCCCAGAGCCCAAGATTTTTTCTGATGGAAGCTTTGAATCCTTTCTGTGTATGGGAATGTTGGCAGGGCGCTGTTTTTCCCTCTCAGTCAGGCAGGATGTTCGATACTCCTGGAAATGTCTGTCTTACTGTGTTGTAATCTCTGTTGTTTGGCAACTGTAGGAAACACTGCTCCCAGAACTGCTGGGTGAGAGTAGATGGTGCACCAAGCAATGCACTGTCTGGAAGGGCTAGAGAAAAGATATCTGAGGGCAGGCTGCTGACACAAATACAACTTTGCCAGCATTCAGTATGCTTTCAAGATGAGCAGGCTGAGGTAGAAGATCTAGAAACTCATAGCTCCTCCATCAGAAGGAAGCTTGCAAGACTTTTTTAACATATACCTGAACAACCATATAGTGAAAAAGGGATTTTTCCTTTGATTGAGTGGGATCCACCTCTCATTGCTAGGGAAACCTTTGTATTCTCTGAATGTTTTGGATAAATATACTCTGTTTTACAGTCCTCTCTGTAGGGTAGCTGGGAACAGCATTCCATTATAACTAAAAGTATTATGACAACATTAAAACCCCAAAGTGACACTGAATATCAAATAACTTTACAACAGCCTAAAGAAACATCATAAGGCCTGTAGCATGAGTTACATACAATTATAATATACCCAAACCTAGGAGAAACCTAGGAGAATAATGTGTGAGGATAATCTTAGATTTTTGTATCTGAGAGATGAAGAAAAGAACAATAAGGAAAGCAAAACACTGGGGCAGAGGTCCAGAGGAGCTCAGAAATCTCCATCCTTATTATGTAATTGGAATTGCCCCTGTAGCATCTTGTGTATTGCTGCTCACAGTATTCATCTGATTTTCGACTGTTTATGCCAGCAGGCCATGGAGTCTTGCAGCTATGAATCAACTCCAATAACTAGGGTAGGATCAATACCTAATTCTATAAAGAAATCCTCTTAAAAAGGACAGGAGACCAAAACTGGGATTAATAGATTCTTCCAGTGTAGACCTCCAACTGCACGTCGGAGAGTTGCCAGTATCCCTGATACAAGTTACACTGCCTCAAAACCACAAACCTCAGCAAATACAGAAAGTGAAAGCAGTTTCAGAATTATCTGTGCTAGAGCAATTCCCTCCATAATAGGTCTAAGCTAACCCAAACTGTTGCTTTTTACACAAATTATTATAAATAGAAGCCAAAATTTTGTCAGACCAATAGTGCAAACTTAACATATTGGCCCCTTGGTGTCATTTGAAGAAAATTAATGCAGAGGGCCAAAGAGACAGAATCTGCAATATGTAATGCTCCAGAGACATAGCTGAGATTTTGTTCCTAGTGTAGCAGAAATAAATGCTCTTGGCAAGTCATAGGGGAGAAATAAGACATGTGCATAAGTAAGATTAATCAGTAAAGCCAGCTTCTATCTCATGAGTCATATCTGACATCAAAAAGGCCAAGGTTGTTTGCATGTTAAATTTGCGCTACTATAGGAAAAATAACAAAGGATCTTTTGTGTAAATTGTGCTGTAGATTTGAGTAACTGGCAAGCACTAGTGAGAATGGGGGAAGGGAAGGAAGGAGAGGGGGCTTCTCTTTCTCAATAGAAAACTAAGTGTGAAATCATGGCCCAAGTAAAATCAGTGACAATGTTCCTGTGGCTCTTGCCCATGGTCTGTACATTTTGGGTTACAATGGAAGGGCAAAATGTCTCGATCTGTACTCAAGTAAACTGTCAGAGAACTAAGTGGGAATGATAACTGGCCAAAGAGCCTGATTCTCTACGCATAAAATGCCAGATCAGTTAAATCAGAGACAAGAGAAATTTTCCTTAGTGAGGATCATATAGGCTTTTGTGAGCCACCATTGTGTGATTGAATAATGAGGGGCTGAGGAGAACGAAGCAGCTGCCAGAGTGCACAATTGTGGCCCCCAGGCTGCAGGTCCCCTGCTCACCTCCCTTTCCACTCAATATGTGTCGAAGTGACCTAATACAGTAGTCCCTCATCTTGTGTGCGCTGAGCAGTGATGACTCAGGGTGTGCTGCTTTGTCTCTTTGCAGCAAACCACTGTGCTAGCTGTCTGCCTTTTCTGCAAGGACAGGGAGGTGTGAGGGAGAGATACTGGGTTTCTGCAGGGTAGTTCTCTATTTCACTACTAGATTTCCTGGCAGTCAAACTTTGTGATGAACTGGACTTGTTTTCGCTCTGCATCAAAAGAGAGCTCTCCACAGGGTCCAGGAGAAGGCACATCAGTAGAAATGAAAGGTGTTCTTTCAGGACATGAGGCAGAAATAACCAGTCTTGCTTTTTTAAAAGAGTATGTTGAATAGGACTCCTTATCTGTTTACTGCTCTTTTCGTGCTGGTCTCTTTCCCCACCAGTTCACCGGGTCTTACTTTCAGAGCTGAGTGTACTTGTCAGGCAAAAGCCTCACTGTTAGCAAGGGAAGGGAAGGGGGCAGTGCTTTCAGTATAGCAGAGATGACTGTCAGTTGATGAAGGACTGCACTTCCTCCTGGAGAATCACATTTCAAGCTTCTGCCCAGGTCATGTAGCTCAGCGATGCTCCCACATACGCCCAAGCCTTCAAGGCACAATCTGGCTCTATTAGTTTTGTGGCAGCGGATGTCTAGGCAGGTTCCCTCAGGACTGAAACGAGAGACCTCCTGTGCTGAAAACACTTGGGTCTGTGCAGACTGAGCTAAAGTGGGCTCTGCAATTAAGATTTGTAATGGGCTTATATCCTTGGAGAAATGACCATAGGGCTTGGGAGTAGGGTGAACAAAGACTGGCCAAAGAGTGGAAACAACCACACAGGTGTCAAGTGTTGGGAATGCTGGGCACTAGGGCAGGAAGGTGGGTAGATAGGGGTCCCCATTTAATTTCCATGACAGAACTTGGTATGGAAAGCACTGTAGAAGTACATTTGTTGCTGGAGTATCAAACCCAAGCTGTTGAACTGGAGTTTTGTCTTGCTGTCTGTGATAAAAATGCTGTTCTGCCTTCCTCTGGCAGAAGGAAGGCTAACACTTCAGGACAATTTTCCTCTCTCTGTTCAAATCCATTTTTCACTTGCCAGTTTTCTCAGAACAGGAAAAAGAAGTCTAATACAGTCTAGGAGATCAACTATGCACAGGCAAAACAGGACTCAGTGGAAGAACATCAGAAGGAGAACACATGCCCTGCTTGTGTCACAAACTCATCATCATGTGAGGTATTTCCAAAGGGTTTTGGATGCTGATGTCATTAAGGAAGAAACCAGCACTCACAGGGCCCTACTCAATGGGGAAGGCGCTGCAGGGATGTCTGTTAGTGTAGGAATGTGCTAGTAGTCCTGCTGCTCGCTCATTTCTGAACAGAAGATTCAGATGAGAGGGCCTGGCTGTCAAGTGCATTGCTGGATAAAAGATGTAAAGGTGGAGTTAAAGGTGAGGTTGTGTATCAGTCATTTAAAGGTTAAAATCATTATGTAATTAGCTGTGCAGTTCCAGGAACTTCTGAATACAGATTATATTGGCAAGACAACTTGTCATGTTAGGAACATACAATTAAATCTTTTTTGTCTTCAAGTAATGAGGTTGAAAACATGATAAAGTTGGTAGATCTAGACTGAAAAATCACTGTCCTCCAGTCTTGCCCTGCAAGTTGTGAGAAGAAAGCCCCACTCATATGGTTGTCTTGTGGATTTGTACAGCAAATGGACCTGTTAGCTACCCTGAAGTTTATTTCTTTGGCTGTGTAGAGCCACTCTGTGCTCCCTGGAGGGAATGAATGGATGAATGTAATGGATGCTGATAAACTTACCTGCTTCTGGACTCCCTGCATAGTGCAGGTGCCTTGGGACAGAGTACTTACCTTGTGTTAGAAAATTTTGTGACTTGTGCGTCCCTGAATTCTGGTCTAGCTCTGTATTGTCTCATAGCAGAGACATCCTCTGCTCTGCAGCTGTCATAACACTTGCAAACCACCCACTCTTCACAGGAGCAATTACATGTAACCCAACCCCTTGCTGTATGTGCAAGCTGATCTCTCCCACTGCCCTAACTCAGGCTCCAGAATCCCTTTGTTTTGCAGCACTGTCACCTCTATAGCAATTGCAGCAGACCAGCTTCATTATTTTCCAATTTGTGCTCTGGGCTCTGAGGCCTCAGACCTGCTGGCCTTCTCCCAGTGGAATTCCACTTAAGCAGATCAGACAGGGTGCTATTTGCTGGACATTCTCTTGCCTGCCTCTTTTGGAGTAATTTACAGTCTGATTTATCTTTCCCTAATTGTATCAAGTTATTTGTCAGCCATAATTTTTGCTTCTGATTTGTGTCCTCTCTACTCTGCAGCAGAAATTTGCCATAGAGTTTAGCTTATTGGCACTGATTTATTTGAGCACTTGTTGCAGTTTACCACAGCCTGCCTTTCCATCCCTGCACTGCCACATTCCTTACTGTGTCCTGGGTCAGTTTGAATGGGGATCATGGGGAAGAGCTCTGACAAAAGAGGATCCCTCTCTCTCCCATGAAATCCAGTTAGATTTGTATGCTTTCACTCTGTGCTGTTAGATCAGGAAATTTGCTAAGGTGGGCAGACCTTTGGGGCTGCAGCTGTTGCCACTGTTAGATTTACTTTCTCATCCAGTGTCTGATTTGAACTGAGATATTCCAATTGGCATCCAGATTTTTGTTGCTCTGAAGTGTGATGTTTGTATCCACTTTGAATTTAGCTCCATGCACCCCAAAAAAAAAAAATCCAAACACAACCATTAATAGATTTCTTTTTAGAAAAAATATGTATTAAATATTCATATTTGAGCAGAACAGCTTTTCTGTTTCTTAGGAAGTGTCCATTTTAGTTCAAACCAAAACACAGTCTGTACTGGCTATTTGATTAATTGATATCACAGGTAGTTAGTTCACAATTATCACTGATAACTTTCATTTATCCAACTTAACTTTGTACAGTTTCTGCAAAAAGTCTTTGGAAAAGTACTGGAGCTGGAAATGCTCCAAAGACCACATAGGATGGAGATGGTCCTCCTGTGACTCACTGCTTAGGCAGTTCAGAGCCTTCTTCATGTCCAGTCAGGATCTGAATCGCTGATGTTGCTTTGGAAACTGAACTCATGTTACCTGCAGCAGTGTCTTTGCTGTTGGGCTCTGTGCCTCTCTTATGTATGTACCACAGCCAGGTCCCTCTGATGTTGCTGGAGGTGAACACTGAGTGGGACCTTTCAACCTATTTAACTTCTAATGAACTTTTCCAGGAGAACACCAGTGCCATGGAGTGTGGTGGTGACCTGGGTCAGCCACCCTGGGTGCAAGGACAGCATTAATTTAGTTTTTATGCCTTCATGGTATTTCTAATAAACACAATTGGCAATTAGGCAAAAAGTAGTGAAAAGCTACTTAAGATTTCTTTCCTGTTTCTCTGGCCAGAAGTGTTAGCTAGCTCTAATAAAAGTGTTCCCCAGGGAGTTGTGTTTCGCAATTAAAAGTAGGATTTGTAGGCCAACCCTTGAATTCTAAAATTAGGCATCTAAATAGAGATAGTCTAAAGATAAGACCAGCTTGGAGTAGGAGTCCTCAGAAACATAATTCTGCAGTCAAAAATACACTTTCTGGATAAGTCAGCCATCTATGGAGCTGTTGACAGTGTCACAGAAATAGACACTGATGTAGGCTAGCCCTCTCCTGCCCCTTCTGTATTGAGACGCACAGGAAAATGCTGTTGTGTGCAGGGGGGGAGGGAGAGGCCAAAGGGCTGATGAATTCGCTCAGCAGAGACAACTGCCAGGTGCTAGTTTGACACCGGTCTGGGATGCTGCTCATTTGTGGGATGGGCCTTCAGGTAGGCATCAGTGGTTATCTGAAGCCAGAATCAGAAAACTCTCGGTAGCTTGATTGTGCCGTGAAGTTACCAAACCTAGAGGTCATTGGTGGGGAGGAAAATGACACTGAAAGAAGCACTGTGACTGCCCGTACTGTCCTCCCCTCAGCGGCCAGCCCCTGGGTTGCTTTCTGTCAAGCCCAAATTTTTGCCCAACAGGTAGAAGAGCCGCCCACGCACGGGTCTATGGGTTTGCGATGGGTCGGAGCGTCCTCTGGCTCCCACGGCTAGGCATGTCCTGCGGAGTGGAGCTGGGGAGCCCGTGGCTCCCACCGTGCTGGAGCTGCTTTCGGTTTGAGTTCTAAAAAGCGAAAAGAAAGCAATCCAGCCATTTTTTTCTGGCCAGTAGATGGTGCTCTCCAGCTGATTTTCTGTCTTGAGTGGGAGTTTGGCAACAGTTTTGAGCAAGCCCTTTCGTATTGTTAACTCCAGTAAATCTTTTCTGAACTGGGTTGAACTTCGCAATTATGAAACTTTTGTAAACTCTCTTCAGAGCAGGCCTGATTGATTAGGCAGATTTTTTTTCCACATTTGCAATTAAAATTTTATTTAAAGTTAAACAATGGTGAAACAACAAAAACCATCGTGCTGCATGTACAGTGTGCTGCTGGCAGCCTGACAACTTATGACTCTCAAATTATACAGTGATGACCTAGTACCAAATAGGAATAGAGCACGTTCATAAATATGCTATCAACTAGCAACACAGCATGCTTTTAAAACTCCCTGAAGCCTTGAATAATCACATTGTGACAAACTAATACACTCAGGTGGTAGGTATATCAAAGTAGAATAGCTCCTTCCTGGCACTTGGGACCCTTGTATTGAAGATACACAGAGTTTCACAGCTGATTTAAGCTAACTGGCAGCTGCGCTGTTGTGCACCCCTTTGCTGCCAGCTGGGTGTTTGCACCCTCCATGGGTGGGCAGTTATTATCACAGAACATTCTGAGTTGGAAGGGACCCATGCTAATCTCATGCAACTAATTCTAGCTTTTACCTTATTTTAGGAAGTTTTCTCTGACATTATTTTGGTTAATACACTTTCGTTGAGAGGTAGCATGTGTGTCTCCTGCTCTTGTTCCTGGAAGTGTCACCCCAATCCCTTTCTTCCACGACCTCCGATGTTTGTTACGTCCATCTGTAACTGGATTCAGTTCACTAATGTAGGTGAAATTTATCAGTGGAGAATGTCAGCAAGACCCTTTCACTCTTTCAGCAACAGTGAGCCTGGGAATCAGTTTAGTTTGCTGAGGGAACTGCAGTCAGAGCCTTCAGGAACCTGATCTTGCTCACACTGAGATTGACAGCAGAATTCCACCTGACGTGGATGCCATAGGAGCAGCCCCTAGGCACCAGTTTTCCACCTGGATATGGGAAACAGCCCAGGGAGGGGTTTTGTCCTCCTTGGAGTTAAACATACCAATATGTTCCTCAAATAGCTACCTGTTGTCTGTGTATGTCGCCCTTAGGAAAGCACTATTGTAAAGGATTCACAGCTGCCTAAGGGAAGGCAGTGTATCACAAGAGGGAGATGCGTTCCATTAAGTACAATGCTCTGCAAATGCTACAGCTGAGATTAGCTTCCCAGCGGTCTCCTGATTTACTTATAATCAAGGGCATGTGAGCTGCAACTTCCTTCTTTTGCTCTTCCCTGTCAAAAGGACCTGTTTAACATAAACCTAGGAAGTATGACAGGACACTTCTTTATGCATTGCTGGTGGTTTATGTGGAGAGCACTCAAGTCACTCTACTGGAGGCGTGGAGCATGCCTTCCCATTTTAGCTTTAGAGAAAGTATCCAATGTATTCAAGGTGGCAGGAGTTTCATACTAACTCCCTTTCCCCCAAAAGTGTTATCACAATGATCTGATGCATTTTTATGAATATAAAATCTTCCCCTGACTACCAAGCTGAAGGGAACATGACAGCAATTTGTTCCGGTTAATAACCATGCTTAACTTGAAGTAAGTTGGAATGAAAGCAAGTGTAAACCAGATGCATAGAGAACAGAGTTGCAAACTATTGAAGAAGTGCTGGAGGTTTCTTGTTCCCATTTTTCTTCAAAACAAATGTAAGTTGCGAGTGCTCATTAAATCCATGGTGCTTTGTTCTTCCACTGTGAAAGCATAGTTATGTGCTGCTGAGAACAGGGAAAAGCCTTGCTTTGAACAGCATGTGTGGGAGCAAATGGAGATGATTGGATTGCATCAGTGTAATTTTGGAATGGGCTTTGCTAGCGGCTGTTTTGAGCCAGATTAGCACAGACTATCGTTTTTTGTTTATTTGTTTGTGGGTTTTTTTCCCCTTAACTCAATGGTCAATAAGGAAAATTCTTTCCAAGGCTGTCTTGGGTTTTGCAAGACTGTTTCTGATTCTTTTAGCCTATATTAACTGATAAACTCAGCTGAGGCACATAGATTTATATTTTAGTTTCCATCTGTCTGGAAAACTATTATTCACAATGAAATAAAATTATTTCTCTTTATTTTTTTCTCCAGGATTTCGTACTACTGTTTTCATATCCAGAAGATTTGCATCCACCTTATTACTTGGAGATGTCCTAGAAGTAAATTGAATGATTCAAGGACCAAGAATATGAGTGTGTTGAGGGGAAGAGGGGAAATTCTCTACACTGTCAAGTCTTGCTGGTGTTATGATTTCCATGTTAGGAAGCATCGGTAACATATCCTGGAAGAACCTAAAGCATGCAATTTTGCTAATGGCAAACCCTGCTCTTAGCACAATTGCACATTAGAGTTTCCATTAACTGCAGCTGTGGACTGGTCTGAGACATGAGGTTGGTCACTATCTTCAATGGAGGTTTAGGGAGGCTCAGATCATCTGTCCAGAGGCAGATGTTAGCAGTGGTGTGTAGGCCCAGAAGCTAGAGGGTGTTGACAGCTGACTTGGAGTTGCATCTAACAGCAGGTTTTCTCTACAGTATTGGATTGATGCCAGAAAGGGAACCCCAGCTCTGGCTATCTTAGCAGGACATGCGACTAGTGCTTAGCTCTGTGTATTTTTGCTGTTACCTTACAAGTTCACTGGTGCTGCTGCTCTCTGTCAGAGAGTTTAATACATCCCAGAGCACGCCATCCGTGTCTGGGTACTGGAGGCTGTGTGTCCACTTTGCAGTGTTTATTTCTCTGAAGCTGAGTGGGTGGTAGCCATAAAAAAGAGGCTTCATTAAAATCAGGGTGGTTTTATTTTTCTCTGACATACTTCTTTCTCATGTGTAATTCAACAGTCTTAAAGCTCCTCTCACTGGAATATAGTTTGGAGGCATGGGGGCACATCCATCTTTTCATGAACCTCAGTCTTGACAGAAATTCACATGATGGTTTACACAGTTAGTTCAAGCAGGCTACAGAACTCTGCATTCCAGAAAGCAGTATATAAGCAATAGCAGAAGATACTTTAAGAACAGCAATTTTATTTTCTGCCACCTCATCTTCATCAAGGGTAATGTAGCTACTGGTCTTGCCAACCCAGCCACAGTTTGCCCTGGTAGGATCTAGCCAGCATAGAGTGTTCCTGGTCTCCATGGACTCTGCTAGGTCAGACCTGGTGTCAACACACTAGGTTTTATTGCTGCCAGCAGATTCAGGCATTTTGTTTAATCATCAGAATTTTTTACTAGCCAGGTGGGAATGGCCAGGATTACTTGGCTGCTATAGATCTTCTATCTGCCAATTATTTGGATGAATTATAGATATTAGCAGGCCTGCAGTGGTTAAGCAGAGTTTGCTTTCTTCCAGCTCATTAAACCATTTAGCATTGCTTTACTCTCCAGTTCACGTCATATATATATAATAATCTGACCATCTCTATTTGTCAAGAGCTAAACCCTTACTGAAACACAAAACAACCATGGCTTTTCACCATTAGAGGTGCAGGCTATTATATTTATTTAATAGAAGGAACATAAATCTAGAGAGAGGAGCTTTAGGAGTGCTATGGGAAAGGAACTTTTACAGTAAAGTAAAAGTACATTTCTATTACTTCTGTAGTACATTTGAAGCAGTTGCTCAAGAAATAGCTATCAAACAAAAGGAATTGACTGTTCCCCAAATCCTGAAAAGTCTCAGGTACTCCAAGCAAGGCGATGAGTTGAAGTGTGATCCTTCCACTCACACAGTGTCCATTTCTGCGGCTCCCCGTGCAGCATGGTGCAGATGCAAAGACAGTGAGGGTGGGAATGAAGGAAGCATGGCATTTATCCATGGGCATTCTGCATGGTGGGGGAGATGTTTTCTGCAGTGTGTGTAATGGCTATTGAACGATGCATGCTGTGAAAGTGGTTCATTTCAGAAAGCTTAAGGTATCACAGATTCAGCAGTGGTCCTGAGGATTTGTTTCCTGAAATTATATTTTCCCCACTTTGTCCACCTACTCTTTGGGAAGAAAACTGAAAGATTTCTCATATTGTTAAGAAGCTGCCCACGGACATAGGAAATTAAATCTCTTAGTGGGACTTGCCTATTCTGATAAGGGTGGCCTCACCTGAAGAGGTGTGGTAATTCTGTGTGGCTCATTTGATGAAATTGCTATTCTCTTTTCCTTTTGTCTGCCTCAGCTGGGGCACTCGGAGCATCTGAACAACCAAGCTCATTCCCTCAGTCACTTCTGCTGCAGTTGTGCTTCACAGTTGTTTGGAAATAATTTTGAATTAGAGTTCATATATATGAGTTGAGAGCAGAAATAAAACATGAGTGACCTGCAGTTGAGAGCAGACTGGGATGAGAGTTGTTTCCAGGGAAAGGTCTCCAATACTGTCATCTGTGATACAGGCATAGAGACTATGCAGTGTCCTGAATTGTTGAGGGATCTGTGCTCTCCTTCAGTACAGTGACTCAGATTAGTGCTAGACACATAAACCATCAGGAAAGTATAAAGAAATAGTCAGTCATATGTCCTATCTTTGCCTTAAAGAGGTAATTCCAATAGGGAAGAATAAAGGAAGATGCAGGTTACAGTGCCTCTGATTGCAAGTAAATTAAGAGACAGCTGGGAGGTTAGTGTGCTCCACTGGAAAAAATGGGGGTGTGAGGAACTGAGTGGATGCACGGGACGATTTCTTCTTGATTGACTCCATGCTTCCCTCGTCTTCCCCAGGGTCAATTCTGCTGACATTGTTTTCCAACAGAAGATCTAAGAACACTACATTTTCCAACAGTAGAATAATGAAAAGGTATCACAGTGGCCCTACTGACCCTGCTACTTGACCCAAAAGCCAGAATCAGAGTTGTATCACTGTGAAATTTTTGTCTCAAGCTTAGCTTTTCTCTTTGTTTTCTAAAAGGGGAACAGGTCATTGCTCAGGAGGCAGCAGTTAAGACACCAGCCTTGACTTTTTACACTCAGTCCAGCAACCATGGAAAGCACTTGTCTGGTCTAGCCCCATGGTGGCTGAGAAAATACAGAGGCCCTTTTAAATATAGAATGTGGTGTCTCATATATTTCAAACTGCTGTTTTTCTGGTACAACAGAAATACTCTGTAGGGACAAGCAAGCCATGTAATTTTTAAGTAAGATTAATCAACATCCTTTGCTCCTACTCACTGAGCCATTCTTTACCTTCAGAAACACCAGGCGGTTGCAATCAACTCCTTGATTCATCCTACAGTTGGTTCATGACAAGTCCCCAAACTTGCAGTACATCATTAGCTCTGGCAGTGTGTGGGTAAACATCCTCTGAGAAACTAAAGCACGGGGCTGAAGGAAATGCCCTGAGTTTTTGTTGCTGAGGGAACCAGAGTGCCGTTTTATCTTTTGTTTCTTACATGGAGAAGTGGTCAGCTGTGACCCAACACTACTGTCATCTGGAAGATCTGAGACTGTTTGCTAAGTCTGGTGTCTGAACTGGAAGTGAAAGGGATACTATGCAAACTGGATCTTCTTAGGCTTAAACAAGAGCAGAGGTTTGACAGCTGAACTGGAGATCCTAGATCAGGGGATGCCAGATGGGGATGTAGCTCTTCTCTGCAACTGCCTTCATGTTATCTACAGTTTGAGCTCTGGGAGAGGACCTTGGCTAACGTGTATGAGGTCTGTATGTACACAGAACAATATCAGAAAGGCCAGGCAGGCCTGGCTGAAATGTTGTCAGTGTGCTGGTTGCTTCTGTTTCAATCACTGGAACAGGTATCATGCGTGGTTTAACTTCACAATGTGATCTTGTCATAGCTGAGCTGTACGTGATGTTTGGAAAAAAAGACAGGGTTTTGAGTGTGAGAACAAGACCCACTTAAGGCCTAGGTCTACTAGACCAGTAGTTGTTTGTATTGCCACATGTTTGCAGCTCCCTGGCACTGAACAACCACTCAAGACTTAATAGAGGTTGCAGAGGTCAGAAGATGTTGGGAAAGCTCTGAGGCTGCCCTGGGCGGTGGTGTGAAACCCAGGCATGCACATGCTCACGCACACATGCTGGCCAGCATGCTGCAGAGGTTCCCAAAGGGCTGGGCAAAAAATAACTTGAAAAAGGAAACGGTGTTGTTAAGAATATTTTCAGAATGCAAAATATACTCTGGTCCAAGAGAAGGTATTACTTTGGAAGGAAGCCAGAAAGCAAATACAGCCATGACCTGCAATGACCACAGCTTTTCTCTTCTGATCCTGGCTGGCTTCTGGCCTCCTCAGGGAGTGCAGTATAGATTAAAGAGAAAGCCAGCAGCTTCTGTTCTTATTTATCTCTGCAGTGAAAAGATCAGACAGCTGGGGTACTGGGACTGAGCAGTTCCTTGGCTTGGTGAGTAGAAGGCCTGGCAGAAAACTTCCACCCTGCACTTATAAGCTTCCTTGTGAAAGGGAGGAAGAGGAATATTGCAGAAAAATATGCTCACTGAGCAAGAGCAAAACATGTAAGATCTGTCTCTTCTCCAAATACAAATTCACTGTACTCATTTAAGGATATGGTTATTTTAGTAGGAAAGAGCCATTTTTATTGAATTATATTGAAGAATTTATCTTTAAGGTGAAGTGTTATAGAATTCATTCAGGATTTTTTGCCAAGGAGTAAACCAGTCTGTAAATATTATCCAAGCATCTTCAATCTGCTCATGCTACTGGAGACAAACCAACAATGTGTCCTTGCAACCAGATCGATGCACCATTCTTTGTAGTCAATAGGATTCTCCCTCTTGATTTAACAAGTCTTAGACAAAATCTTAGTTCTTTAATGTATGGGAGAAAAAAGGCAAAATAAGAAAGATTCCAGCAAAAACAATCAACTTGGTGTGAAACAACACCAGTAGTACCCTCATCTCAGCCACTTGAATTGCTTGAAGAGACTCCATCTGAAGTCATAAGCAGTGTTCTGTTTAAAGCAGCAGTATTCCAAGTATGATGATGCATATTCTGTCTGTCTTAGCTGCTTTTTTACTGCTTGTCTGGGTGGCCTTCACTGGAGAATATCCAACTCACATGGAAGTTAATTCTCCCTTGCCTTCAGTTGTGCCAGTACTGGGTGCTCCATCTTCCAAGGCTTTTAGACTTGACTCTCCGGTGCTCCATCACTGGAAGAGATGGAGGTGGCTTTTCAGAAACCTGGATTTAGGCTTGCATATCTGAGCTTTGACTGGACTTTGCAAACCCAGACAGATTGCAGCAGCAGGACAGAGCTGTACCTAGTGGTCAGAGAGGGACTGAGGTAGCTGGAAAAGGTGGTGGAAATACTTCTAATGAGTATGAAATAGTTGTTTTGATAAGAAACCTTTAAAAAATTAGTCTGAACATGAGCATTTTTTTTCTGGATGATAGCACAGGTGGGTCAGGCAGGGTGTTTTTTGTTATCTGTGGTCTGGGAGTGAATGACTTCAGAGCCCTGACAAGCAATGCACACCCCATTTTATTGGAACTAATTAGCCACCAATAGAGGAGTGTGTTCAAAATGATGAACTCCTCTCACTGAGCCCTAAGAGCTACCCTTGTTTCACATCTGTGTCTGATTATGCCTCTTGAACTTTAAAGCAGCTGTCTTACAGGTTCATTTTCTGTAGGAACACAGGAAATTACTCAGGAAAGCCACTGACACTACCTACCACTTACTGCCAGATCTCTTTCACTGCTTATGTGAAGAAGCCTATTACCGGGAACTGCTGGCACGCAGCATGATCCATGGCAGCCTAGCAATTAGAGTGGAATTTATAAAGGATGATTGCAATAGGCCCTAAGTGTTACCAATTGATGCGTATTCTTTTGGTTTATGGAGGACTCCCCAAAGACGACAGCCCTTCCCTCCCACTGACAAATAATAAGGGATTCTACAAATCACATTGAGATCATGATGGGATTGATTAAGTGTAAGGGAGATAATATATGATGGAGGATGTAAAGGGATACTTACTTGCAGATCATTAGTATAGCGAGGGACTTGATTGTTGTAATATTGACTCAAAAAGTTGGCATTGGTTTTTCTGCATGGAGCAGCCCTCCAAGTACTGCAAAAATGACTGCTTCACTTTTTATTACATTTTAATCTAGAAAAAGATAAGTGACTTGGAACAACTAAAGCTCATTCTTTGTCTGGTTATTTTCCTGATAAAAATGAATTGAAGGACACAAGGTGATTTCTTAAGTGCCTTGTAACAACTATACAGTGATTTCTTCTAAAGGGCATGTAGCCCACCAGTGCTGACTTGAATGAGAATTTAGGGCTTCTGATGATGTTGGTTAACCCATCCCTTCAGTTCTTAACATACTGCTTTGGGCTATGATTTCATCAGATCTCAATGCTAAGAAAGAGTCGACCATGCCAAAACTTGCATAGGAAACAGAGAAGAACAGGTGTTTCATGAAATGGTGCTGGTTTATTGAGATATTTTATTTATTAAGTCAATGTCCCAGCAAAGCCCTACAGTCACTTTGCTACTGAAGTTGCTTTGGTGGTTGTTTGAACACTGAAGTCCCATTTTTCTGGCAAAAGGAAACCATATTTTTTTTAAGCATAACATTGTTTGTTTGGACATCCTTGCCAAATAAGCTTTAGTAGCTTTTCTCATGAGTTTTCTTCTTGATTTTGCACTCTGTAGCTGTGAAAATGCTCTGTGAATCTGAAGAGAAACAGATAACAGGCTGAAATATGTTTATATGAAACACTGACTGAGTTAGAAAGGTAAATTTGTAAGGATCAAGGGATGGTGAGAATCCTTAGAACCACCTTTGAGTTTGTGCTGGCCACATACTTGCCACACACCAGGGCTGGGTCTGTTATTTAAAGGGTAGTTGTTTTTAGTAGTCATGTGCCTGTGTCAGCATGTGAGCAGCAGGTCTTCTGAGTACTGCCAAGATGTCTGGAAGGTAGGAGTGTGTGCTCCACAAAAGAGATAGCCAACAGCATTAATGTTTTGAGGGTTTTTTGAACTGTAGTTTTGTTGTTGTTTCATCATATAAAAACTCAGTGCCAAGTGAAGGGAAGTGACAAGAATATAAAGAAGATAAAAATCTCAGAGGGAAAAGTGTGACTAAAATTAAGGTCTTCAGAAGCAAGTTCCTGAAGGCACAATTGATACAAAGAATAGAGACAAAGGCAGTCAGGGGAAAGAACTAGTTTAACAGGAAGGGGTGAAGAAAAGTAGGAAAGATATATTCCAGCATAAAATGAAGAATCATTTAAATACCACTATTTTTCTAGAAGGTCACACAGATACTTTTTTCTTGTTCAGGGCATAGTAAATCAATCAGGATTTTCATGTCTTAAATTTCCTTCCACAGTTTCATTGTACTGGATGTCCCTTCTCTCTAACTAATAGTACAAGTAGCCTTTGACATTCCTTTTAAAACTGATAATCCATTTTTTGTATTTGGTGGACAATGGTGTATCAATAGATGTTTCAAAAGCTAAAGGGGAAGGATCTGAGGGAGACGAAACTTTTCAATCATCTCTGAGTGATGGGTATTGCCTGTAAAATACACCTGGGAGGAGGATGAAAGTGAGTGTGCAATTTGCTCCATGAAAATTTAAAACTAGTGCTGTGGTGCTGGGGTCTGGCCCTGTGCCTGCTAACCTTTCTGCTGACTTCAGAGAGGGTAGGATGAGCCTTTGACTATAACCTGTCTGGAAGGAAGCACCTGAGAAGAAAATTCAGTAGCTCAATAGCTTTATGTAATGTTTACTGAAAGGTGCCATTCAACTCATGGATCTCATCTGTGAGTAACTGTGGGCCAGCACACCCTGTGCTGCTGAAGGAGCTCTGGCAGTGTAAGCCTCCAGGTTGGGAACATGTTTGGAGATGTGTCATTTCATAATGCAACATGTGATGTTTAGCTGCAGAGAGTCCTATGTATGTCAGAATGGGATCTGCTTTCCCACCTCTTTCTATCTTTGTGACTTTCATTTCTTTTCAGCAGATTTCAATGCATATCTCTATGTTAAAATTGCTGCAGACTTGTGCTGGGAAAAGGCGAGTTAGGGCTGTACCCTGAAGGGCAGCAGAGGAAAGCTAAGATTTGCATGGCTGGAGTCGCAAATTGTCCCTAGCATGACTAGAACCAAAGAAAGAAAGATGTCAGGGAACAGGGCAGATGACACACACACCTCTGCAGAGGAGGGAGGTGAAGGTTTCAGGCTACAAAAGGCAGGCAAAAGCGCTTTGTCATTTGAACCTCCCGATGTGCCTGATCAGAGGGTGTATAGAACAGAGGAAGGCAAGCCCAAGTGCCCACAGAAGAGGTCCTGAAGAAAACAGTGCTGTTAGTCAACCTGTGTGTAACAGGTGCTAAAGGCAATAACGACTGTAGTGTTTGGGTTGAAAATGTGTGTTTAAATCCTCCTCTTACTTCTTTAGTGTTGGGGGCAGGACTGGGAATAGCTCCTCCTGCCCTACCTGTATGGAGCCCCCTGTACCTACACCTTGGCTATGTGTATGGCTGTGGTCGGTTTCTGCAGAGACAGGGGAATCCCATCTCCCTATCTGACTGTGTCTGGAAGTGCTGAGCCCTACTGAGGTGAAGTAAAGGGAGCAACATAACAAAAAAGAGGAATTTGTGGATCCAGTAAAAGTCATCTGGCTTTTAAAGCTTTCCAAGACTTCCTGGAAGATAGAGAGCTGTAATCAACCAAGCCTGAGCACTGGGCAAATGCAATGCAGTGTTTGGGTTGGGATTCTTTTTTTATTTTGTTCTCTTTTAATTTAAAAATTATTTGTTGGAGGAACAGACTAAATTAAATCAAATTGCCAAAAGACCACAGGGGAGCTCTACTAGGTCTTTCTTAAACTGAGTACATAAACTTTATCTCCCATTGGTTGGGCAGCTTTGGTGTCTTTAATCTTTGTTGCTGTTTATTTTTCATAGCTGTCAGTCTCTGCAATTCTAATTATTGGTTTTGTTAGTAGAGTCATGAAGTGTCCTGTTGGCTCAGAGGCTGATGCATGGGAAACTTAATTTGACTGGCTGAGTCGTGACAAGTGCATATCACTCCAGTTTCCACAAACTCCTCTGCAGGACTTGAAACAGCCTTGACAATTATTTGGCCAGCTAAAAAAGAGACAGTACTAAAATTAATAAAATGTGTTCCAGTAAAGCAATTTCCTTTGCCTTTCCCTGTCCTACTTGCCTATTTTATTTCACCCTTTGTCCCCTCAGAAGTTAATTTTAAAATTAAAGAATGCATGCTACATGATATAGCTTTGGGTTTTTAAGTGAGCCTAGAGCCGAAATCAGAGAGGCAGTGGGAATTCAGTTTGACCTCAACACTTGCCAAGCACGTAGCATGCATGCAGACACTGTACAGTCACCAAGGTGAGCTGAGGAGGTGGTATGACATCAGTAATGGAGCAAAGTTTGCCATTCCTCTGCAGGCTGTGCATCATGCAGTGCACACCAGGACTGTCCAGAGAGTGGTGTTTTTTTGTAGTTTTTTAAGTTCCACACAAATAAAAGTATTTCAGATTCATTTCAGAGTTACTTTCAAGGAAACAATCTTATCTAAAATAGTCTTTTACCCATCCTTGCAGACTTGCTGCTACTCATGGGGAGGTCAAAGACTAAGTGGGGTGCAAGGGGAGTGGGAGTGAGGTGGAGTTGCAGGGGGTCTTCTTGGGCTGATCTCCTGCATTGCTGACCAAACACCAGTGGAGGGAGTGAAGGCAGGATGGTGTTGACTTCATGTGGGGGAGTTCAACAAAACTGCACTGGATGATGATGAGAAAGAGAAAAGGGGTTTGCAACAGATGATCAGTGGGTCACAGCTTAACTGTGACCTTGATGCTGATCCCAGTAATCAGTGTGGACATACTGTTGGATTCAGGACCCAGCCTTTGCTTTCAGCTGTGGTAAGGGTTGGTATGTAAGTGCCTGTGTGTTGACTTTTCCAAATGCTAACAAGTCACACAGTCTTACACTGTTTGCTGCCTGTATTGATGGTCTGCTGCTTAACTGAGGATTTTACTAGTAGTCCAGGAATTGCTACTAATGTAACAGACATTTAATTATCACGTGGAGGTGCTGTGATTGCAAGCGGGCAGAGCCAGAGGTGTAAATTTGAGTATCTCATCCACACACAGTGAGTTATTTGCCTCATGTATCAATGTGATACACCAAATGCTTTTAAATACTCAATGCACTGATATGTCCAGATGCAAATGAGTCCTTCACTGTCTGTACCTCAACTCTTGGCCACATCACAAAGATGTTTGCTAGGCTCAGTCTGTCATTGCCTGGGTTGTCCTGGCTGTCTAGCCATACACAACTATTTTAGCCCCCATGTGTATAACTGTAACCTGCTACCTTTGCACTTCACTGCAAGCTTAGCCACTGGCTCCAACGAACCATCACCTATTCCTGGTACAGGACAGTTTAGCAAAGATCTTTACTGGGGACACTGAGAGGCCTAATTGTTAGCGTCTGCATCCAGCTTACAGTTCTGTGTTAGGTCAAGTTAGATCCCACGTTTGCTCCTCTGGCTGTATGATGTAGGCTTGTTAATTATTTTGCAACATTACCAAAGCATTTAGGGATTCTCAAAGAATCAGAGGGTGAACCAACAGAATTCTGGATATCAATGAAGAGCTTTCAGCTGAGATTAGTTATTTTGCTTACTTATATGTTGAACAAGAATAGCCCTAGGCAAGCTGTGATGAAGAGCAGGCTGGACAAACAACTAATGCTGCTAATATTGACCCAGAGCTCCATTTAGCTTTGCAGCCCTCTTTAAAAGGAGGCAATCAAAAGAAAGCACTGTGAGATCCTGAAGGCTGCTTGTTTGTTTTTTCACATGCTCCTCAGCTTGGGAGGTGAAAATACCCGTCAGTTTGATTTCCTCTTTCTCAGACTTTGGTCAATTGTTGATGACTTTGCATTTTCTGTTCTAGAAGGGTAATGTTGAGATACACCTTCATGATCAAGAGATCATGAAAAACATTCTGATTGAAGAAAATGTTGGACACTTTTAAATGTTTTTGTAAAATTATTATTATGTTTTATTTTGCCAGGCTTCATTGCTGAGCTTTGTTTTAAGATTTTTTTTAAGAACTGGACTGTTTCTAAATATGATTGCCACTCATCACTTTTGGTGATGCACAGATCATCTAGAAGGTAATTTTCCAGTCTGAAATCCACAAAGTGGATTTTGCAAAGATTTGCAGCATGGTGATGTTTTCTAGACCATGGTATATAAATGCCATTTCCAAATGAGACTGCTGTTATTATTCCCAGATGTTCCAGTCCTTTAGTTGCCTAAATATAGTTGTTGGTGAGGAGTTTTAGGCTTTCAGGGCAGAAGGTCAGCTTGAAAGGGACTCAGAGTTGTAAAGTAAGCAATTTCTGGATTTTGAGCCTTGTCAGCTCTCACTTTGAGTGTGATGGGAGAGCCTTTAAGCTGCTTTTGTCAAGCTTTGGAGATAAAACTGGCATCTCATAGAAAAAAATGCTGATGTCTGAGTCAGTTTGGGTCACAAGTTCCTCTGGTGTAAATTTGCCCCACTGTACTGACATAATAGAGCTAATGTGATTTCCTCTGTATAGGTCCTGGAAACATCAGTAGAAGTATTTTGACTTTACATGGGAAATGTCAGAAGTACAGACACCTCCCCGTCTTGCCATGTGGGGAAAGAGCAAGTGAAGAGACCATGCTTTCTTTACAGCACTGACATCCTTTGATTCGTTTGAAGAAACAAACCTAGGTTGGTGTGGAGTCAGCAGCAGAACTTCGGATTTCAGGGAGTCTAAAGGAAAGCTACATCCAATCTGATGAGTTGCAGCTTGATCTTGTGTCATACTTCAATATTTATGTACCAAAGGCTCTTTGTTTAGTGGAAAATATTGTCCTTTTCCCATCATGACTGTCATGTAGCCATCTGTGTTAGCTAAGCTTTCACCTTTTATGTATCATAAAAAATGTGCATATTGGAGTTTGATATGCTATTATTATATGTTATTGTTGGAGCATGATAACAAGGTATGTGCAGTGAACAGAACTGTAGGAAAAATGGATTGTGATCTTGTCATTAAAGAGGGCAATGAATGTGTGGAAAAGGCCCTAGTCTTGGCCAAAAACCTCATTCTGACTCTTACATTAGAAGAGCACTAACTCCTATATTCTTATGCATCTTATTAAATTGTAACCCATGCTTTAATTTTCCACTTTCTTGTTTCATCCCCTTTTGAGGACCATTATTCCTTTCTCATTTGCAGTGGGTCATTCTCTAGTTTATTTTAAAATCTCTTCTTGTAGAACTGTAACTGGACCCTTCTTCTTCCTCTTGCATCTCCGTGTGAAACAAGGCAACTTTTCATTTAGAAACCAAAAAGAGTTAACCAGGAGTGTCTGGCAGAACCACATACTTTTCAGTCAATAGGTTATGATAAACATTCTATTTTCTACAGAAAGTACACATATTTCTTATACTCTAAAAATTTCATTTACTCAAGGATCTGACTTATGTCCAGAAAAATAATTCTGACAAATTTTTCAACCAGCCCTAATTTTTCTTCATCAGGAGTTTTTAACCAGTCCTAATTTTTCTTCGTAAGGATTTTATTTTCTCTTCTGCCATTTCTCTTTCTATAGACTCTTGAGCAAAATAAGGTCCCTATAAACATTTGAGTACTAGGTGAACTTTCCAACCTATGGTATTTGGGAGGATTAAAAATAAGGTGAAATAAGTTTGCTAGTGCCCTATTTTTGACAACCCTGGCCTAGACACTTCCTTTATAGGTCAGTAAAAGCCTTGTTATATGTTTGTAGAGTCAGCAGAAAAAGCTGGCTTTCTTCATGGCCTGAACCAGTGCAATCCTGAAACTTTCTGAAGTCACTGAGATAAAGACCAGGCCCTGAGAGAGAGCACGAAAAATACACTTAAATGCACAGCTCTGGCCCTTGGATACATCAAAATATTTTGAACAAAGTGGTGGAGGGAAAAATTAGAATTCCGTGCCTCCATCCAGACCACACCAGACAGCTTAGCACTGCTCTATCCTGTAAGTGCTGCTGTCAGGGATGAATTCTGGTGTGTCCCCATCACAGCAGAACATGCAACACCCATGTCTAAAGCCCAGCCAGAGAGGCTACCTGAGAAGCGTGCCAGGGCTGGTGAATAAGGAAAGGCTGTACAGCTTTTTTTCCACGACAGAGGGCAAGGTTCCTCCCCCCCTGCTCTGCCTCTGAGATGTCAAAAGGTATCTACATGCAAATATTTTTAGGTCACCTTCTTCCTTCTAACTGGTATCTCAGGACCACAGGTTGGATCACTGTGTGGGATACGCCTGTAATACTTGCAGGGTATTGTGTAGTTTTCAATCTGTCTCTCTTTATCTTGCCTGAACAGCTTAATCTGGTTTCACCGTGTTTCTTTTTCCAGCCTCAGCTTTTTCTTGCTTGCAGGGTATTGTTGCTGAGGGCAGCTGGAAGACAATCAGGTACGAGAATATAACCCAAACCTGAGAAATGTGTATAGTCTGTTTTAAACAGACTTACTCCCTGGGAGAAAAGCAGTCCCTAGTCAGTAAAAACAGTTTCTAGGGTACACAAAATGAAAAGAATTCCTCTGTGAGAAGCTTTCTGGTAATTTAATTACCACTAACTACTATCCAGCAGTGTTAGTGGAAATAGTTGTAGTTTTCAGCTAACTTGATTTAAAAACTGAATTGGGTATGTCAGTAAATTTAACATATTCTGCCTTAGTGATTAGCATTTGTGTTCAACTTTGCAGCCTTTAATGAGAGCTCTGTGGCTGTGTGCTCTCTGGTAGCACTGGTTTCCATGACAGCTTTTTGTCAACTGTTTTTCACACATGCTTTATGACTTATTGTACAGCACGTGTTTAGTTTCACAGCCCATGATACAGTTTTCAGGAAACCTGTGACTCTTTAACATCTACATTTCAAGAAGCCATCACCTGCTGTGAGGAATGAGAGAACAATGAGCAATCCATATAGGAAAGGTGGGGAAAGCACGCTGGAATGTTAAAAATTTGAATTTGTCACACCACAATGCAGCTGGTAGGAGTGACAAGCTCAGGAGCATGTGTGAGTCCTTGGACTCAGAGGAGCTGATTGTTAGTGGTGGTTTTCTGTTGCTTCATGAGGTCTCCAGCGTTAGATTTTCAATCTCCGTCACACTTTCCAACCCCCTTATCAAATGCTGCCTGAGGGATCTCTCTTGTGCATGCCTTCTTTGTTCCCATGCCCTGTCTGTCCTGAATGAAAAGCTTCTCACTCATGCCAGGAAGACATTTCTAAAATTACTGAGGAGGAACTGTGCCAGCTAGGTACTTCTATGCATGACTGCGCTGGGTGAGGCTTGCTACCCCAGAGGAGTTCTCGCTATGTTCATCCTGGGAAACCTCTGCTGGGAGCCATGTTCCTCTTCCCCCCAGCACATGGGAAGCTTGGGAAGGACAGTGGCTGCAGCTTCTTCTGCAGGGTTCCTCTACTGAGAGCCTCTCACTGTAAAACCATGGCAAGTGGGGCTGGTGGGAGCCTGGGGCTCCATCTCTGGAAGAGGTTTTCTTGGAGATTGTGTCTGAGCAGGGCACAGGCTATGCTGCATTGTCACAGCTGAGTAAATCAGTTGCTCTATGAGAATGACGTACCAGAGAATGGAGGTCAATGAGAATTTGCCTCAACAGAGTCTGAGGAAAGTAAAAAGGCAAGCCTACAACGAGGCAAAGAGCCCAGGGTGGGTGTACGTGCTCTGCCTGAAATAGAGCAGCCAGAATTGGAAACTGTGCTTCAGCCAAGTCCCTCAGAAAGAAGCTTTCCAGAGCGGCATGGTGTGTGGTGGCCCTGGCGGGGTCGGAAGGGAAAGCCTGTTGCTGGCTGCTGCCTCCCTCCGAGCAACGCCCGACAATTAATGCTGCAGCAGGAAATAGGTGGGAGATTAACAAAGGGTTTGTTGCAGAGCGGATTGTGTGGCCCTGTCAAAAGCAGCTGTAATTCCCACCCAGCCTGATTATTTTTGCCATGGACTAGCCTTGTTACTTGCTTCCCCTTTCAAATAAGGTTAACACCTTCAAAAATTCGGAACTTGCTAGAGACTTGGAGTCTGCTGGATAGAGTGGTTACTACCTCCCCTGGGGATTTCTGTACAGTGTTAGGAGTTGGCAGGGTTCAAGGGTAGAAGGGATCCTGGTCTTTAGACTAGGAGGGCGACAAAGACAACTGACGAAGAGCAGCATTCCAGCCCAGGATGGACTCATTTGTCATCTGCCAAGGTACCTGTTAGATCTTGCATTCCCTGGGAGAGAATTTGTTAAAAAATGAAAAGCTTTCTGGTGTCTGAAGATCAGTGGAGCCTGAAGCAGGAGATTTTGTGTGCCCGACCAACCTCGGATAACTTAAAAATGTAGAAGCTGCAGCATAAATCACTTACAACTCAAGAGCCGGGTCACTGTTTCACACCCCAAACTGTGTCCTATTCCCTGGCACCAATAAAGCCTCAGGTTTTTTGTTCCCAACTCCCATGCTGCCAGACTTGCTGCTGACCCAGCACCAGAAGAGAGGTGCAAAGTCTGTGGCAACTGTTTGTGGTTCAACATGGTCATTTGAGAAGTACTGGAACTTCCAGTGAGCCTGCAGCCTGTGCTGTCTCTGACTCAGGAGGCACCCATGCCCTCTTGTGAAGCTTGTGAACCAGGTTTAGAGAGCCTGAGGGCAAAAGGAGTCCCATGGGCACTGAAATTCACATAGCTAATGCTAAATCTTCTTAAAACATGGTGTGAGTGCTTCCTGGAAGCTTGTAACTTGGGAGTTATATCGTGGCAACGGTGTGGGAGCAGGGTTGTGGACTCAGATCCCTTCTCCTTATGCTTCATTTCACTGTGTCTTATCCACTGGGTAGTTGGCACTGCAGTCACAAACTGTACATGGCAGACCCCCCCTGGCCAGACGGGCTAGGGAAGCTCTATTCACCATCTCTGCACTCAGGTTGGGAGCCCAAAATCATATGTGGCTGCAGTTCCATCCAGACAGAGCTGTTTATTTTTTAAGCTCCTGGGAGATGCTGTGAGAGAGGTGGGTAAAGTTCAGCTGGGAGTATTTTTAATACCCTGTGTCTAGAGGGAAATTTGGACTTCCATTTGATAAGAGCTTCTTTTTCTATTCCAAATGTGTCTGCTTACGTTGCATGAAGTCCTGCCATTTTCTGTGTCTTTGTATTCATTTCCACTCTTTTCTTTTGGCTGCCCCTCAAAATGCTCTGTTTGGGGCCAGGACCCTGTGGCAGGTAATGCACTGTGCCTGCTAGCAGGAGGACCCAGCTCTGCTCCCCTCCATGCTCTTGTGAGCTCTTTTTATGGCTTGTTTCCCAGTGGATGCACAGGATGAAATCTGCCTTCTAGCAGATAATTCATCATTGTACTTGGTGACAATACAAAGCTCTCCTGTTGAGGTATCTGAGTGTGTCCCCTGGCTGAGATACCTCTTTACATAAAGCTTGGGGAATTAAGCTATATAACAGTATTTATACTGGGCTGTACCTTTGCTCTGAATCCTCTGCCAGGCTCCAGAGTGGAGCCAGCAAGCAGGTTAGGCTGAGTGATGGAGGGCCTACATTCACCCCCTCGTTCTGCCTCTAGCCTGTGTAGGACTTGGGCTGAATCATTTTGGCTGCTCCTGGCCTTTGGTTCCCCAACTGTAAAATGAGACTGACAACACTACACTGCCTCTTAGGGATACTGAGGAGATAAAGGCATTAACGTTGGCATTGCTTGCTGTTACTTGCTATACTCGCTGTTAAGGAAGGCCAAGGAAATAGCTGGGAGTTGATGGACAGCCAGATTTTTCCCTCACTCACACCTCCACTTTCTGAAACCACTTGGAGGTCACCACAGCCTGATACTTGTAAGCCCTTGAGTGTGTATGTATGTGTGTGACACTACAGCATCTCTCTTCTGGATTCAAACCAGATGTAGAGATGACAATTTGATCCCCTCCTGCTCTGGCTGAGCTGAGTGGGTGGAATCTGGGCTGTAGCTCACAGCCGAGTGTCCAGCCAAGAATCTCCAGGCCTTTCTCTGACATTAACAGGACCCCCTGGAAGTTTGAGAAATGTTGCTGTATCAATGTGCAGCTGGAGAAGCCAAAGCCCCTGAAGCAGAGCAGGCTTGCTCAGCCCTGGACAAGCTGGAGCAGGGTCTGTCAGCGTCTCTTCCCTGGCCTGACCACTAGATGGTGATGTCCCTTCCAGAGCTGTGAAAAATGCAGGTATTCATGAAAATACATTTCCTGCTGGTTTCTCAAGGACCTGCCAGTGAAAGTGAAGACATTTTTCCTCCTGGTTTCACAAGTCGAATCTGGGCAGTGGTATGGGAAGAAGCTTCTTGTTTTAGCAATAGGGTATGAGGAGCAGCTTTTAGAAGAATTCCTCATTTTGAGCCATCTCCGTTTACCAAGTACCCTCTCTCCTATGTACAAAAGTAGTGCAGTAGATCCCAAACATCTCACTTTCTACTATTTCAGGGTACTCTGCAAGTCACAGGGAGCCCAGAGGTGACCACTTTTGCAATAACACTCGTGCAGCTCTAACAGAGTGCACACGATCTGTGGCATAGAGTGATGACATCTCTAAGGCCTGGAGCAGCTGATTTTCAGCCACCTCCACCCTGCATCTGGCAGCTTACTTCACTTTGCCTCAGAATCAAGGATCATAAATATGGATTTTTCCCTGCCTAAATACTTAATTTTGCTTAGACAAGAATTCTTGAGTTTGGAGGAGAGAAAAAAGGCAAAAATATTGCTGTGAGTTCAGCTGTGCCTTTTGGCTGTCCTATCCCAGTACTTTAACGTACAGTCGACTTTACTTGTTTTTTCTCCCTAGACTCATTCTTCAAGTAGAAGGGTAGTGATGACTTCAACTTCAGTCCAGTCTTCCCTTCCCCCTTTCTCTCCTTTTTCCCAAGAACTGTCAGTGAGATCAGGCAAAAACTCTGAATCAGTGTCCAGTCATACACTGGTATGTCTGTCACTAATGTTTTGCATGGTTAAAGTTACTCTGAATCACTGCAAGAGAATCTGCATCTCCAATCCTTTGAGCAGCAAATTCTGGAGGTGCTTTGCCTCTTGAAGCTCAACAGTAAATAGTGGCAAATGTGCAAATTCTGTCCATTCTTATGGAAGGTGAATCTTTTGCATACTAAATGACAGATATTAGAAATACATAAGATGCAGGTCAGCTAGCCCCCACAGCTGCTGGCCTGTGACATGCTGATTCCAGTTCTGAGAACTGCTATCCCACAGAGGAATTGTAACAAGTGTATGGGCTCCCAATGCCTGATTTGTCTACACACCCAGTAGCTACAACTTCTTTCACAAAAAACAGGAAAATAAAATGCATTGATCCAGAAGTACAGTCCCAAGGTCTTATACAGTAGGTGAATCATCTGTTGCCATTTGGAGTACAGAGGGTCCAGGGGACAGTTTTGCTGTCCTCCTGTTCTGATCTCATCCAGTTCAGGGCAGAGGAACTTGTCTATGACTACATACACACATTGCCAACCACCAGATTCAACACAGCCTGACCCCTGTAATGAATTAACAAATCGTGAGTAAATACAGCACGTGAGGGATAGAAAAGTTAGGAAGGTTCTGTTTGACGGGACACAGTTCAAGAAAGTGTTTAAGTTTAATTTTTCTCTTAAGACAAGGAGAGACTTCTCTAAAAGTGATGTCCGATAGTTGAGGTTAGGGGTCAGGGGCCATGCAGACCATTTCCCCAGCCAGAGGTGAGTGGGTGTTAGTGGAGGCACACAAATGTGCCACAGGTTTGGGTGACTGCCAGCGTGGAGCCTGCTTTCACTGACACGTTAGCTGAAGATTCCTTAAAGTCATTGACCTGGGGACAAGATGGAGAGCCCAACATCAAATCTTCTTCCCTACTAGTCAACTTTTTGGTGTATTCTCATGAAGGGGTGGATTTGTCAAAGGAGGAGATACGGCTCAAGGGGCTGCAGCTTTCCTATCTCCCAGCTCTCCTGACTGATTAATGCAATGCTCATACTGGAAGACTAGTCATACAGTGGCATACCTTCCCCATGTCAGAACACATGCTCAAAGTATTTCTACTTCTCCTTTCTTGGAAGTGGCATGTAACTCACAGCCTTAAAATACTAGCTGGAAAGTTGTTAGGGTTTTCTCTTTTCCTTTCTTTACTTTTTTTTCCTGTTGACTATGCCCACTGGCAAAAGTCCATCTAATAACAGATGAGGTGATGAATGCAGCTGGAGTTCAGCTCTAGGACTTAAGTTCTCCCATGTTTGCCTTTAGGTCCTAGGGGCACATGCATGTCTGTAGGAGGAGTAAAATTCTATAGAAGTAGTAATATCTCCCCAGCTTTTGAGGGATCTCAAAGTGCTTTGAAGCCTGAAAATAACAGAAAACTATTATGTTTAGGAATTACTTTCACCACTGTTGAAAGGCAGCCCCACCACTGGGACACAGCAGGACAGCCTATTTGCTGTCAAGGTTGTGCAGCAAAGCAGGGTACAAAGGGAACTGAATCATCAGCAGGAATGTAGAAGGGACTAGACAGCACTTCCCTAATCGTTATGTGGCCAGGATATCAGTGTTGGTGTCATGCTACTCACATGTGTCAAAAGATCACTGGTAGCACAAGTGCTTAAGACTTTATTAGCCAAAGAAGGTGTTTGAGGTGGTACAAGTCCCCAGATGTTAAGCAGCATCCTGTAGGTCTGAAGAATGTTTTGATCTTGATTTGTGATACAGCTGGGGCACTTCAGCTTCTCAAGAACAGTGATTCAGAAATTATGTGCGAAAATACACTCACGGTTATAACACCCACCTCAGGTCCCTGCGCATCCATATTGGGCATTTCCAGAGATAGGATCACTTGGAAGAAGGAATAGATGTGAACACACAGTGCCTTGCTGCAGAGAGGCTGTAGATTTCTTTTAATTCCTGCCATGTTGTAGGGAGGAGGGGATCTCGCAGTACAATTTTTTATAGAGTCTTTTCCCGTAGGGGAGCCGCCGCTCGCGGGAGGTGCAGATGGTGATTTTTGAAGCTGATGGGGTTTGGGTGGTAGATTGGCAATGGTTTTTTCTGAGCAGTATAAGGATCAGTCTCCACGCTATGAGAGAGTCCCTGGCTGTTCGGTCTCCGCTGTGACTTGCTTCCCAGATTTGATCTCCTAACTTGCCCCAGTCTTCATAATTAAGCTTGTCTGGGACTGCGGTGACATGTGTTTGGGGCCATTTTGAGAGGGCTTTTAGTGAGAGTTTACCATATTTGTGCCCGTCAAGTTCGAGTACTGCGCGGAGTCTTTTGTAAATTTCTTTCTCGGGCTTTGTAAGCCTGGCTCCCATGTTGTTATAATAAATTTGGAGAGTTCGGGAGGGAGGACAGAAAAGCAGGTATAGGAGCGGGGTTCCCACAGCTTGCTCACCTCTGCTGGAGGTAGGACGAGTCCTCTGTGATGTCCGTAAGCAGCTGTGGCTAACCAGCAGAACATGCCCCTCTTAGGCACGCCTGTTGCCCTGGTGTAGCTGAGGAGTTCCTCTCGATACGAGAAAAACCGCAACTCAGAGACACGCGATGGGCGCCATTTGCCACGGTTATGGGCGAGGGATAAATTCAGACCGGTGGGTTCTGGTTCCCCAAGTTGCAGTTTGCTGCGCTAGGCCCCGAGGGAACGAGACACAGACGCAGCGTGCAGCTCAAAGATCGAAGCTGATCTAACTTTATTGGACAAAATGGTAGGTTTATATAGGGCAGGAAAGGGAAGGTTCTGGAAAAGGGGGTACCTGGATCGGGGATTGGTAGAGCAACAGGACTGACAGGGAGAGAGGAGGGAGGTACAGAACAGAGACAACTGGGGATTGGTCAGGGCAGCTACCCCCCGGGTAGCCTGCTCACGCAGGGGCCTGTCTCTATCTCTCCGGAAAGAGGTGTCCATGACGACAGAAAAAAGGAATATGGAATGGAGGGCATTACCTGCAGTTAGATAAGCCCTTGTTACAATACAGTACACAGTCTTTCAGACAGAAGACTCAGGCAGGATATCTTCCGTGGTATTCATGTCTTCACAGATTTCTTCTTTCCACTCTCTGAAGTCTGTTTCAGTCCTCAGCCTATCTCCAACAAATTCTCCTCTCTGAATTTCTAAATAAGGCTGTCCAAATACTGTAAAATTCTGCGTTACTGGCAATGTGTACTGGAACCTCACAGTATGACAGAGTACCTCATAGCGTCCTGTCTGCTAAGGAAGAACTAATCATTACAGAAAAAGACTTTGTGACTGAGGCTTTATGAATAAGGAAGGAAGGAATCACGGTCAGACCAGTAGAAGGGAGGGACTGGAGCCCTGAGTTCCATGCTCAAAGAGCTAAGCTTTGCTACTGACCTGTGAGGTGGCTTTGAGCAAGTCACCTGTCTTTCACTGTGCCTCATGTGTCCCACCATCCCAAAATATTACTGACTTCATCTCTAAAATGAGTTGAGGTATGGTCTGAATATTGTTATTCACTCGCTGGTGGCACCAAAGTTTCAGAACAATCTCTTAATGTAAACGTCCACCTCATGAAGTCGAAAAGAAACTCTCTCACACTTTTCCCACTGGGTAATAAACTATTACACTTGCTGGATATTAAGGTAAAAATTAATGACTTCCTTCCTGTTCTGAAGGAGGTTCTACTTCCGGAATCTGGGAAATTCTTTTCTTAAACATTCCATGTAAATATAATTCTTTTAAAAAATAATACACGACTTAAGTCATCATAAGCACAATGGTTATTGTATATAAAAGAATTGGGGTAGCATTTTATAACAAGGTAAGGGCTATATTTAAGAAACTGTATAAATCACATTCAAATTTGCTGAAGTTAAAAATGTCAGGTGCCCCAAGGGAAGATGAAGAGGGTGTTCTAAGGGCCATGAATGACTGAAGATAAGTCTCATAGAAGTATTGAAATACAATATGGAATACATTTTATTAAAAAATAATAAAAAATTAACATTGTTTCATTGTTTCCTGCCCTTGTGATCCCAGGGTTTTATGTTGTCCTGATCTGTACTGTAGTCCCTAAGGACTCTCAAAGATCTTTCATAGGAAGCAAACTTTTACTTATTGCTTGCAGTATTATGGAGGGTATATGGGGGCTGGGAAGGACATGGCTGGTATATTTTCTGGAAGCTTCACCTAGTCATTCTGGCCACCTCTTTGGTGGAGAAAACCCTTTTCTTTTGAAAGCCTGGGCACCTCAGAAAAGATGTCACAATGGCAAAGCCACAGGGAAAGTCAAAGTTGTAGCACAATATATAATTCATGCTAAAAGAGAGACCATGGTCTGGGGGCCTGGTTCCAACTTCAGAATGATCTGGAGAAAACATGAATTAAGACCAAAAGTCAAATGTCTGTGTGAGAAGGAGAGAGTTTTATGTGTCTCCAGAGGCCCTTTAGACCTGTTGGGGATACGTGTGGTGCAGACATTCATTGTGCAAAGTAGCTCTGTGGCTCAAGTCAGTCTGAAACCTTGTGGTTTTGTTTCTGGAAAGCTATACAGTCACTGATATTGGCCACAATGGTCAAAGTTATTTCAGCATTGTCTGTGGACAAAAGGACCCCAAGAGAGCTAGATGTTAGCTCCCAATGGTCCCAAACTGCTTGTGTGACTTTGCAATGGTGTGGCACAGGAGGACTGCTGGGGCTGCTGGGCAGCCTGCCAGAGCCTGAGAGGAGCTCAGTAGATCAGCAAACCCCAGATGAGTGTATCCATTAGCAACTGAAATCATGTGTTGTGTCTTCTGGTGGTGTGAAAGACCCCTGTGTGTGAGCCCTGTGTGTCACAGGCTGTATACTGCCTACAGAAGACACAGCTTTTGCTTGAAGCTTTTCAAGTGTAGCCCTAGGACACATCACTCTCTGAAAGTTACATTGCAAACAAGGCATTCAACCTCCTCTTCATCTTGAACATCCCAGCACAGTCATTTCTATGGGCTTGAGCTACATTAAATAGTGTTTGATGCCAGAACTGGCTCTGTCCTGTTCAGCACATACGTCTCTTAAGTTGTCTCACAGAGATGTGCAGGTCTGCCATTCAGTGCAGCTTAAAAGACTTGTCCTTACAGAGGTGCTTTGGTTTTATTTCACTTCTGAGCAGCCAGCTGCGAAAACAGTGTTTGGGATTATAGTCATAAAGCATCAGTGGAATTAAGTTGTTAGAAACACTCCAGTCTCTAGACAGAAAACCCACATTCATCTGATGTGAAGTTGGCATCACTTCTTAAAAAGATGAACTTTGCCCCAAAACCATGAACAAGACTAGGGCATATGAAATTTTCAGTTTGGAGTGAGTCCAACTTTGGCTGTAACCAAATCTGAAATTCGTTTCTGTGCGAGTAACTCTTACTCACCCAAGGAGATCTGTTCACTTCAGTGGGCTTGCTAATGTGATTATGGGCTGCAAAACTGAGTGTCATGTATATGATTTGCAATTTGTGGAGGGAGGCCCCTGGAAAAATTTCATCTTATTTAACTTCAATTAAGTCTGGCAAGACCCTTTTACTTCAATAAAAAGACCAGACCACAGAGGGAATTGGTGAAATAATCGTGGGCAATCCCTACCACACATCTCGCACGTTAACAACACTTTGCTACAGGCATCACTAATCTTTGGGTGACGGGCTGGAGAGAGGCCTGGAAAAAAGAATCAGGGATTTCAGTTAAAAAGCACTTAGTATGGGGAAAATTGTAGGCCTTCAGTTTATGTAATGATATACAGCAATTTTGTTTGAGTTAAGATTGGTAGATGTTTTATGACTTAGAATCTATAATTCTTTAGGATTTCCAGGCAATTAGTAGCTATCTTGTAAATCATGGCAGAATTGCTTGGAGATTCCTAGCACTTGGTTGTAGGAGAAGACACCCCCCAGGCTGCAGCAGCAGCAGTGATATACAGAGCAGCAACATCTCTCTTCCCTGCATCTGCCTTCTGCACAGTATTACCTGTTTTCTGGAAGACAAAGGACAAGGTGGGTGTCCTTGGCACTTCTCTGAGCCATTAGCTGCAGTTCCTGGAGGCACGTTCAAGGCCTGGTCTGCTAGTGCTTGATCTTCTTCCAACTCAAGCACTGGTGATGTGTCTGCTGGGAGACCATGGCCTCTGAGCAAAGCTGAAGAGCTGGAGGGTGCTGAGTCACAGGCACCTATGGATGCAGGTAGAATGGGTGGTGAAATTGCTATCCTCAGCTGTTCGTGTCATCCCTCTCTTGGAGGTTGTTGCCAGGACATCTGGTGAAGCCTTTTTAAGACATCAGGCAGTAAACTGTCAGAGTTCACAGTTTCACAAGCAGTGAAGCCACCCATGCTGCAGCAGCAGCAACCTCTGAGAGAATAAGTGAGTGGAAAGGTGAGAAAGTGTAACCCAATCAGTCACCCCAACACATCTACTGCTTCTGAGTGAGGTCTGCCAGCTCTCACCACAGGCACGAGGGATAGTGGGGGATACACAAGCTGCTCACTAAGGTTACTACGTGCATTCTTTACTTCTGCTGGCAAAGCATCTGGGGGCTGTGGGCACATATAAGAGCATCCTCTGAGTGTTGTTTGGGATGAAGGTGGTTAGTAACTCACAGCACACATTTTGCATGATGGTCAAGGCACTAGCTGTGTATTTTCTTAGAGTTGAGGACATCTATAGGTTTTATATTAGCATAAATTGCAAGTCACCAGGCTTTCTGCTTCTCCCAGTCTCCTGACTGACTGTTGAGTTCAGTAACTAAGTCACTAGACAAATCTTGGAGACCCAAGTCTGGGAAAGGCAAAGAAGCTGGAGTCTAAGTTTTAAAAACTGATTATATCTACAAAAGTGTGTGTTTGTAGGCATATTTGAAATGGGTCTGTTGTATGTCCATTCACCCTGGCATGTGGCTCGAGCAGCCTCTCTGCAAGTGGATATGGAGATGAGTGAAGGGGGAAGGTTCAAGAGAAATTGAATAATAATGTGGGCATTTATAATTGCATGATGAGTCTTCCTTTCTGCCTTCTGAAGGTCCAACAGGAAAACTATGACTCTGAATTGTCTCTTGCCTATTAATACACAGTGCCATTCTTTCCTGTTGCAGTTGTTTTACAGGTGTCTGACCTGGGGCAGTCTTGATTGAAATGGCTGGGATATAGATTTCACGTGAGAATGTAGCTCTAAAGAAGTATTAACTCGGAGGCACTGGCGAACTTGAATTAAAATGGCATTCTTACACAAACACAACAGAACAGCCCCGTGGTACTTTTCATTCTCATCTACTGTTTACTTAGGATAACAAGAATATTATGGAGAGCAGATTGTCTCCCCATCATCATATTGTGTCTGCATTTCTGCTGTAAGCCCCATTTTGACCTTTCCTTTCTGATGCTGTAGTTTCCTGAGAGCTGGATTAAGTTGCCCTGGCTGCATGCCACTGTTTTCTGTCCCCAGCATCTCTTCCTTCTCCCTTTCCTTTGCACCAGTGCAGACCTTTGGATGTCCTTGTGGAGAAGTGGATTGGGGAACTGATCGGGATTAATTATTATATAAGTTTTCCTGGGCTAAAAACCTCCTCTCTGCTTTCACCAAAACTTTTTTTCTGTTCAAGTTCAACATCTTGGGTAGATACTGTGTAAAAATTGAATGTTTTCTCTCAAGGGAAATCTGCATATATCACTGTTAGTTTTTATTTCAAGCTGAGGAAAAGAGACCAGATAACTCATTTGTTTCCCACGGAAACCCCTAGAAAAAATGTGAAATCAAAAATCTCCAAGCAGATGAGGGGTGCAGTTTGCTAAGCATTTAGGTGTGTTGCACCCCACTTTCTGCAGTGGCTGAGAGGCATCAGGGCCTCAGGCAAAGAGCACTGAACTGACCTGCAGCAGAATTTTTGTGCTCATCTGGCCAGGACAAAATGTTTTCATTTCAGCTTAAACAGCCCAGAGTGGAATAGTCAGCTCACAGTTAACTGCGGGTGGATTATCTGTGCTGAAAAAGAACCTTTTTTAAACATTGTATCATATGAACAGCTGGATCTGGAAATGAAGTTTGTGGCTTTTTCTTGGCCACCAAGAAGCCTTGCTGCCATAAAACACACTGGCGTGCTTAACTGCAAAATTGTTCAGTCTGTCTTCTAATAATCTACAACTGCAGTGTTCTTTGCATATCTGCTCAGTATCACGGGATCTGTTTATTCTTTTGTAAAGCCCCACCTATGGAAATGGGGCGACTGGGAGAATTTCAGGTCCTCCTAAAATACATAAATAAGCTGTGATAAAACATAAATAGAATACAAGGGGAACTCCCAAACAGGAACTTCAAACATTTGCGTCAGAAGGAAGATGAATATTTGAATTGTTTTAAAATGTCCCAGTTTTTGGAGAGTGGAGCAGAAAGGCTATCTCAGTCTGATTTTGATCATCGGGATATCAGTAATAATTCATGACCCAAGGAGAGCGATGTGACTTATCAAGTAGCTGAATGAAGGTTCACACAGAGAAGGTAGTGTGTGATGGTACAGTGGTACATGCCAACTCAACTGTAGGGACTCTGTGTGTCTTTAGTCCTAAGTGGAAAATGTGATATCATTTCAGTTAGCTTAGCCCCCAGAGAAAGAGGATATTGAGCTAAAATTAACAGATTCATAGCTTATGGCCAGAAGGGACCATTATGATAATCGATCTGACCTCATGCATAACAAAGGTCACAGAAGCTCACCCAGAAATTCCTTCAACCAGGCTATAAATTGTACCTTCTTTTTTAAAAAGAAAAAGATATGCACTCCTTAAATAAAGACTTTATGTTATGAAGAACTTAGCATGTTTATTTTATTCTACTTGGATATTCCTCTGGTAAAGTTTACAAACTCTTAATGGGAGAATTAATTTTATTTATATGTTGCTTTTGATTTTTTAAACTAAATTGATATTTCAGATGGAAATATTTAGCCCTGCTTCTAATTTTTATTTATAGAACACAAAATATTTTGGTCTAACATTGGAAATATTTAAGATTGCATCATGTTTGCATCAAGCAAACAGTTTTGCTGTGGTTGATGGAGGAGCCATAGAAGATTTACAGGGACCAATGCTGATGTTAAAATAAAAGCATAATTAGCATATGCTTATACAGTCCCTGGTTGCTAAAATGGCCACAACAAATGAATTACTGAGCCAGCTTGCAGGAATCTTGTAACAAAATTGGATGGAAGAGGAAGGTGAAACAGAGACAGAAGTCACCCTTTCTGGACAAGTCAGGTTCACATGCCAAAGGTAAACCTGCTGCTACCACTGGGAGCAGGTGTGTTAAAATAAGTGAATGTTGTGAAACAGAGAAAAATCACAAGTTGTAGCAAATTAGTGAAACAAAGTGTAGCAGCTTACAAAGTTAAATGGTTAGTGCTGGTTTTATGTGTATTTATCCATCTGTTTCATAGCCCATGAGGTCAAATGTCTGGCCAGGTCTGTGCTACTGTATCAGAGGTAAACCTCATCAGTAATTTTTATATTAAAAACAGAATCTGGACTTAGTAGATTTTTTTTCACCAAAACCCCCTGACCCAAAAACCTAATCCCAAACCAAACTCCCATAGTTCAGTGTGAAAAGATGCTGTATAGGACAGTATCCCTGCAGCTGGACTAACACACAGGTCCTGCGGAAAGTGGCCAAGTGGCTGAAGAACTGTTGTGGCTGCAGTACTTTGGGTTCTGGCTTTTCTGTGAAGTTGTAATGTGCCCTTGGGTGCAGTGACCGGTTGCTGCACGTCTGGGTGATGCTTTGGTGACAGTGCACCTTGTGATCCGTACACTGGTTTAGGTGCTTGAGGTAGCTTGAACCAGTGCAGCTCAGGATGTAGTAACAGCTCCTGGTAGCTCGGAGCTCTGTGTGACCTGGGAGGACAGTGGCAACCTGCAGAGAGCAGTGTTTGGCCGGAGTTATGTTGCTGGTGATTCCTGAGCTGACCAAGGGGAGCCTAGGTCTGTCTTTATTTTGCTGCAGTCACAGTAAAGACTGCAATGTGTCCATGGGCTGTGTCCTCAGCAAGATTTCATGAGGCAGGAGACATCTTTGCAAGATGCTTGTGTGATGCCTGCAGAATGGAACTCCAGTCTCAGGTGGGGCTGTAGACACAAGCCTAATCTGAGTAATAACAGTTTGGACTATGAGTTCATCAGAATCTGTGAATCAGTGATGAGCAAAGATGGTTTCACCTTCCCAGTGACTTGTCTCCTCTCTTGAGACTGAGAGGGCAGCAACGGTTCATCCCAGTGAAGTCTCATTTCTGACCACAACATATAAGCTGTGGTATCTCCCATCTCCTGCAAAATAACATAGGCGCTGGAAAATGACTCAACATTAAACAGCTTCACAGTGCTGGAAGCCTTTTCCCACTCCCAATTTTATGACCTTAATTAGCACAGGGCAATCCATAAATCAGATCAACACCAGGAGAATACAATGAATCATGGGGAAGGCAGCTTTAATAGAAGCCTAATCCCCCAAAGAAGTGGACAGTACCGGCATTTTAAGTGCACGTGTGAGATTGAAAGGGAACAGATGTCCAACTGGGGCTGCTGCCGGCAAGGGTAAGTCTGCAGGGCTGTTGGATTTCTAGAGAGAAACCTGTTTTGACATCTTAATGGAAAGAGTGTCTGGCAGCGGCCGATGGAGTGGTGATAAATGCTGCTTCCCTCCCTGGGTGATTGTTGGGCAAGATGGGGATGCTTTCAGGTTCAGCATATCTGGCAGAACGCCGTCACCACCTCGCTGGCTTGTTGAGCGGGTCGGGGCAAGAGGGAAGGAAAGCTGTAGGAGTGACTGTCTGGGAAGCATGAGAAACTGAAAAGGAAATGTAGAGGGAAAGGAAGAATTTCAGGCTTTCCCACCATGACTTCAACTGGTAAATTGCCAGAAGCCCAGCACAGAGTGCACACAGAGGAGCAGACAGAGACTTCCTTCTGTAATACAGCCATGGAATGACAGAAGGAATGGCAGGCTTCAGAACCAGCTGGCTCTTACTGACAAGCTCCCTGTGTGTGAGGTGGCTGGTCTTCCTGCAGGGCCTTCTGTGGCTAATCCAGCTGGGAGAGGCAGCAGCCCATAATTAGGAAATCAGGGCTGCTTTCAGTTAGTTTCCTGCTCCCAGATACATATCTGCTGTTTAAATGTAGTTCTGCTTTGAAAAGAGTCAGCAAAACTGTGCCTTGGTTACTTGCTGCACAGAAAGCCAAATTCACATGCACCTCCTTTACTGGGAAGGAAAGATGTTCCTTTCCAGCTCCCTTCCCTACAAATCCCACGGGAATCTGAGACTCATGATGGCAGACAACTTGCACCCAAAGATTGCCTTCATCTTAATGGACAGATTTCATGCCAGTGCCTAGGCAGGTATAGTCTTCAGGTTGACTGCTCCTGGGTTAGCTAACTCATTAGCACAATTTTACATGTTTGGTTCTGTGGAGCTAAACGAAACAGCAGAGTGGAAATATACTCTGGAGAGAACTGAGGCAGATTTTGTGGAGAATCATCACCCCTTTAATGAAGGGTAATTGATGGACATGAAGAGGGACCTCAGAGTGCAAACTCTTCCAGTTCTGGGACTGTTAAGACCCTTCTGTGTGATCCTTCACACAGATGCCTCTGTCCTGCTGAAGCAGAAGCCAATGAGGAGCCCTCTCCATTGTAATCAGCATCTTGGTGCTCTGTTCAGCAAATTTGGAGGGTGTCCAGCTCCTGCTCTTCCTGAACCATAGTCATTGATACAACTGGTGCAATGGAAAGGAGACTCTATTACGGCAAGAGACCATTCCCGTATTCCATCAGGGCCTTTCACAGTATTCTGCATATCTGTAGCATTCAGATAGATTTCCATCCCATAGCTGTGCTATTCTTGGGGAAAGGAGGGGTGGAAAAGACAGAGAATTGTGTATGGTGTATTGTGAGAGCACTGAGCTAAGACATCCTTGGAGCTTCACAAGGGGTTGCTGTGACCTCACTCCGTGAAGCATCTGTGACTTCTTTAGAGAACGAATCTCACTGAAAGCTGAAGGATGAATATCCCTTAGGGCTGGAGCAGCAAGTGTTTTTTTTTGATGCCGTTACTGAGATGAGTAATTGTTGAGTGTAGCAAACAGATACTCTGTGGAAAAAAAAGGTTATATTTTAATTGCATCAGAATTCAGATCTAGCTGCAAGAGTTGCTCTTGACTTAGTTTGCCCATATTAAAACATTTTCACGTTTTTTAAAATTTCCAGTGTAGGTCCTTTTAAATGAAAATTTCCATTTTGAAAACAAACTCTGTCCTAAATATGATTAAAACAGTCAATATGTTTTTCAAAATGAGATATTTAATTTAAAAAATCACCATTAGACAATTAAAAAAAAAAACAACAAAAAAAACATTTTTGGGGGTGGGGGTTCAACCTATTTAATCTAATTTTTCTATCAGTTGTGAAGCTGCTTTGAAGATATGATCTGGTCCAGAATAAGAGAGGACATGATGTAGAGCTTAGCATCAGGGTCTCTTCAATCTCAATAATATGAAGCAGAATATGTAAATGTGTAAAGACATGATATGGATGTATACTTTAGGTTGCCAATTTGTTGCTTTGTAAGGCTTCAGGAAGATACAAGAGCAATAATGAAGCTGAAAACCCAGATGTTATGAACACCTCAGTGAAAATTTCAGCCACTTGTTCTCTCGTGAAGAACTCACTGTATTCTCTCTGGTGAATATTTGGCATCATAAATCATTGTACAGTCTGCCTGCTAGAATGGCTAACAGCCTGATCATCTGAAGACAGAGCCACACAACTGTCCCTGCGTGCATCTCTTATAGGACTGAAGGCAGCTGGCCCCAGCCACCCTGGGAATCATGGAAGCCAGGACAGCAAAGGCACCAACTGCCTCTGGTTGAAACTCCACCCTGTAGGTCTGTATTTCAACCCACAGCAGTTTTTGCACTGCCAAAGTTCTTACCCTGACCAAAGTCCATTTGGACAATCTCCTAACCATTGTCCTGGGTCACCAGGTATCTTACAGAGCAATATTGCTGCAGTGGTGGGTGTGTAGGCAGAGCTGTATTTTTCTCTTTGTTCTTGTTCCTGTGGTTTGTCTCTAAGGATTGTATGTATTTCCACCCTAAAGCAACATTTGAGTACACTGTATTTAGGAAGGGGGTAAAGGACTTATTTTGGGTTGAAGCACATAACTTCTATTCCTCCCCAGAGTCTCATAAACAAATTTCTCATTGAGTTAGTCCCAAAATAGATCCTGCTCTCTCAGCTACCCAAAAACAATCTCTGAATTTGTTTCTTCTCCTCAGATTGTGGGTTTTCTTTCAGTTCAGCCCCAGGGGTATCAGGAAAGCTCACAGAGTACTTGCAAAGCCCTGGCAACCAAAACTGGATTTATTATAGATTGATTTAAGACTTGCCTGAATTACTTGAGCGTTCAGGGATGGGAACTGCACAATCACTTGGCAAAGGCACACAGGAGGGTCTCCTCATCTGCAGATCTGATCAGGCAGGGAGTAGCAGATTTTTGTAATGACTGTAGTGTGAAGTTGAAAGGCCTAAGTATGGAACGTTTATATCTGGGCTTGGTTTGAGGGGATACATTCATGATGCTTGAAACATGATACAGGTTTTCTTTCCAGGCTTCTCCTTCCTGCAGCTGGTAGCTTTGCCTAGCAAGACTGATTCTGCAATGTTTTATTCTGCAATGTGTTTCCTTTTTTTTTTTTTTTTTTTTAATTTCAGCCCTGTCATTGAATCTAAAGTATTCACTGAGTCTCTGAGTCAAGAAAAAGACCAGCATCTCCAGAAAGGTCTTTTCAGATCTGCCCAGCTATCAGTTATTGGAATCAATTGCAGAGGAAGCACTTGTGCCCTCCTCTGACTCTCTGAAGACTCTTAATACATGCTTCAGGTATGACACAGCTTTCAGGAAGCTTACTAAAGGAGAATTCCTGCCCTACCTTAAAGCTCCTTCAGTGCCTGGTATAGCTAGATGGGAGATTGATCATTTGGATAACTAAGTTATCATTTCCCCATGCTTTTTCATAGCCTAGGTGTTCATAGGTCATAGTTTTTCAAGTTCATCCATCTCAGATAGAGCGAGGATCAGGCAGCAGTCAAGCAGGGGGCGAGTACTCTGACCAGATCCATTCCCTTTGTGCCAGTCCAGCATGGCAAAGGGATGGAGCAGACCAGGACAGAGCCAGGCATTTGATGATGGGAAGAGATCTTCCTGGCAAACCTTACTGAAAAAGTCCTGCAAGTGTAGAGGCAGCAGAGCATGTGTGACTAAAATTCTGAGCACCCTAAAAGTCTCTGGCTAGAGGATGATGCCCTGGAGTCTTCATCAGCGGGCTGGGAGCGTGGAGGAGGAATGACACCTTCTCTTTGGACACCCTGGAAAAGGGCCATGTCAGGGGTCTTTGCTGTAATGAAAGAAGTGGACTGGGTTGGAAACCAGCAAGAGGGTGCAGAGCTTAAGTCCCATGGGATGTTCAAGAACATATTTCTCCTCTACACCCCTGAAGGTCTGTAATTTTTGCCCTGCAACTTTGCAGTGTAAAACATGGTCCAAGCAGAAATGTGCACTCAGTATTCTTGCATTAATTTGAATTTGGGTAGAGGGGACTGCTGATTGAAGCTGTCCATGAAAACAATGGGTAGGGCTGGGTAACAGATGTTGTGCTGACATTGCTTATTTAGATAGTCTTGCTTATGAAGCATTACATAAATGCAGCCCTGGCCAGGTCTCCGTGGTGCACTGCAGGAGGGAAAGTCGGACCTTGGCTCTGTGCCTGGGGCTGCAGGGACAGAGTGGGAGGTACAGCACGTAGAGGCATCAGGGGCTATGAGCCATGCCAGTGGCTCCATCCTGCTGTGCCAGCAGCCCTGGGGCAGAATAGGCAGTGCACAGGGCAGGAATGGACCCTACTTTCAGCAGGGGAAATGATGGCATGAAGTGCACAAACCCATGGTGGGACATGGGGACAAAAATCTGCCTGTCATGGGATTTCCCTGCAGAGTCCAGGTTATTGGTGCAGTTTGGATGGCAAAGGCTCTACTGCTGCAGGCTGAGCACTCACCAGCTCTCCTCTCCAGTCTCTGCAGGCTAATTGCGCCCAACCAGCTGGCTAAGCTCGACTCTGGGGCCAGAAGAGTTGTCTGTGATCTGTGTGCCATAAATGCTGCCCACACAACTGGCTGGGAGGGGAGTCAGGAACCCCAGCTGCTCATGCCTAGTCTTCTGTGCAGCTCTAAGCCAAGGCACATTTTCACCAGAGTCAAAGCAAATTCTCAGCTGTGGTGCTTATGCTGGTATGGGACATTGGATCTTTGGAAATAAGCCATGGATTCCTAACATGTATAAGTAAGAGTTAACTGCACAGCTGCTGTTTCACAACCAAAATATTGTACAAGTTGGAAAGGGGGCTCAAACTTCATCCATCTCCAAAGGCCAGGATGGGCAAACTTGCATGGGCACTCTGTGAAATGCATTTTTGGGACTGCAGGAATGCCTCTCTGAGTTTCACTGCACTCCTCTCCAGTGATGTCTTTCCTGCCCAGCCAAATCTCCCACTGACTTCAGAAAAGGACCCTTCAACCATTTATATGAAATCATTTCTTATTATCAACAAGAATTATTCATTGCTGTATTAGGAGGAAAAATGTAAACAGCAGATAAATATGCCACTACAGAATGTTTCTGAGATAACAGATCAAACATTAATTTAGTCCTTAGGCCATTCTTTTTGTTAGAAAAAATAAAAAAATTGAATACTATATTTACAAAAGAGGCCTTTGATGTATAGCATACATTTATTACTAGTGTATTTTTTCCAATGGCAATGGGATTTTCAACAGCAGTAGGATATGTTTTAATAATTAAAGGGATTTAGCTTCTCTGCACAGACGGCCAGCTTCTGTTCTCACTTACAGACTACAAATCATGCATAGCTTCAGTGATGTTGATGTTATTAGTTCGGTGCAAAACCAAGATTTGTGAGACTTGTGACAGGCCCTTTGTGGTTTTGGTTTGTGGATGTTTCTGGGTACTCTCCAGTGTTAACTCCAGCAGAAATCTTGCAGTGCCAAAGGAGAACCAAGCTTGCTGTGATTTCTAGCCACTGAGCAAAGTACAGATGCTGGGATAAGCCACAAACCTGAACCTTTGGTTTTCCCTAAGGGATCTAATCTGTGAAAGAGGATCAAGATTAGAATTTGAGTCTGGCATTTCAGTGTGGCCACCCCATAGCATGGGAAATTCAGACATAAATTTTGGTTCACCATCTTCAGAATGGATGTTTGTGAGGCACAGATCTTGGGGAGGTGCTCTCCAAAACTAGGCAGTATTTAGATATGGGTGTTTGATTCTGGCATAAAAGTGAATGCTCAGTTCAGCTGGATGTCAACACTATCTTCCTTCTGTGGAGACACCCTTTGCTCTTGCAACTTTTCCTGACTCCTTTCAAACACCAGACAGAAATCTTGCTTGTCTTTGCCCCCCAAGCTGGCCATCAGCAGTGTCCAAAAGATGATATCCCATTCTACATTGGCTCTGGAATCAGCTGGTATTAGCTGTTCATGGCATTGTTCTTTACATCTGGATTCCCGTCTTAAAATTTTTGTTTGTTTGTCGTTATTGCAGCGTATCAAAATGGTTTTCAGGAAGAATCAAGTCCTCATTTAGCTTGGCATGGGAGGGACACGGTGCAAGTCCCAGGAAAGGCTGATTCTGTAGGGAAAGTGCGGTGGTTGAGAGGAGTGCTACCACCATGAACCCACCTTTCTTCAGTATCTGACTGGTCAGTTGGCTGATCCCCTCTGTTTCCTTGTAGGGATCCAGACTGGCAGGTGGAGTGGTGCCCTCTCAGCCTTTGTGAACTAACATGTTCCTCTTAGCCCAAGGGCTTTTGTGAAGTGGCAAGTCTACTGCCTTTGTTAAATAGGTGAGAAACTGAGGCACGGGGGCCTTTCTTCAGGAAAACACTTACCTGTGTGCATGGAAACAATTTAAATCCTGATTCTTTGGTCATAAAGCTGAGCTCACAAAAACACTGCCTAGTTGCCAACGTCTTCTTTAAGGGCTGCGGGTGGTTTTAACTCAAATAGATGGGAAATAGGAGTTGTTTATGAGTTCTGTCAAATCTCCTCTTTCTCCTAGTGACCAGTTTGAAACGTTCTGAAAAGAAAGCATGAGATAACAGAAAAGGTCTTGTTGGGTACAATAATGGAAAAAATTACCAGAGAATACAGCATTATTATAGTTTCTGTTACATGGTACTTGACTAATTCCCTGAAGCAGTGTCCGTCATATCTTTTCTGCATTTTGAAGTGATTTCCAACTAGTCTGACTGTGGTTGTTCCTGTCATTTGTATGTGTGTGTAGTTAGCTCCCGACTCCCATTCCTGAGGCTCTGGTGGAAATGAGTTCCAGAGGGTAATGATGTGTTTTGTAATGAGACTTACACCACAGGGAAGAAATGAAATCAGGTCACTGGTGCATCCATGCAGGATGTTCCTACCATTTATTTTCCTCCAAAAATAAGTCTTAACACAGGTATCAACTGCAGATGCTTGCATTCAGGAATTTGCTGTCCTGAGAGAATTTCCTGGAAGATTAGCTAGGAAAGGGGACAGATCATAAATGGGACCTTTTAGAAAATATTCTCTGCAAATGGGCAATTTTATAATCTTCCTCCTCTTGGAAAGGGAAGGGAAAGAAAAAACACATATTTTCCTTAGGTGTTCCCTACATATTTCTCCCAACTAGGAGACAATTGTAATGTCACTTCTTGTGCCAAAGGGCAAACCAAGAAGGACAAAGATGGAGCTGTTTCAGGCTGCAGTGCAGTGTATTCCTTTCCAGTCCTGCTGCACAGGAAGGCCTGAGGGCTTACAAATATCAGAGCAGAGAGGGGAGGAAAGTAGTGAATCAAGGCATGATCTTATGCAGGAGACAAGTTAGACAAAGTTTACAATACCTATCTTGGCAGAGGAATGATTGTTTTTCAGTAGACAAAAAAAAAAAAAAAGATATTGATCTGTCCATTCTACCAGAGGTAAAAAGAGTAGCTATTCTTAAGAGAGCTCCAGCTGATTTCATGTTCTTCCTATCCTCTGCTTCAAGCCCATGTCTCTTCTCCAACATGATTAGAAACTGAGATCTTTAAAGCTAAGCTTTTTGCTTAGCCTGTGGGTATAGGTAGATTAATTCAGGGATCCCAGGCAAGACCTCCCAGCCCTGCTACTGACTCCTGGCTGTGAACACTTCCACTTAACACTTCAGGGCCAGCCTAACACTGCTAGAGCACTGCCATGACTTTCTTTGGGTGACATCTGCTCTTAGGCTGGGGCAGTTAAAAACTGACATTTTTGCTGCACTGGGAATTTGTCATTTAAATTCTGTCTGTTGTCACGTGGAATGTTCCATTTATATCCTTATGTTTTGTGCTTACAACTTTTTATAACTGCAGAGAAAATACCCAGAGTCTATTTCCCATCCGGATCATAACAGAAGAGTGACTTTGTGGTGATTCCTGCCCTTTCTCTCTTTAGCAGGAGGATCCTGTGTGTTTGATCTGCCTCTGATCTCCTGCTGGAGAGACCAAAACATTGAGAGCAAACAGTCCCAACGGGAAGGCTGGTGTTCCCGGCTGGAGCAGCGGTGGAGCGTGTGTGGGGCTGTAAATAAGGCAGGCTGGAGGGCTCAAAGGCACAGTGGCCACTGTCGTGCCTGCAGTGAAATTGCCCTCAGTCCTTTTGTGCTGAGCAGAATATGATGTGAGCCAACACAAACGGCTCTCACATGTTTTCATTGGTGTAAATGAGGCATTCAAGTATAAAATGAGGCAGTTGCAGGCAGATCAGCTTGAGAGCTGAGGCAGAAAGCTCTGGATAAGGGTAATAGCTTCGGACAAGGGTAATAGCTTTGGACAAAATAATGCGTGCCTCACTGATGAGCCCTAGAAAGGCTCATGCTGATTTGTGAAACAGATCTTTAAAATATCTTCTGTAGGCAGAGCTGGTTAAAAAATGTTTTAAATGAAAGTTAAAGCTTTCTGTAAAAAATGAAGGTTTTCACCAGAATGAAATAGGGTGTAATCGCAGGGTTTTTTTTCTTGAACAACTTTTTTTGAAATAATTTCATTTCCAGGTGGAAGTGTTACTTCTGCTCAGAAGGCAGTGCTTGCACGTAGCTCCACTGCTCTGTTCCAGCTGGCAAAGTTAGAATAATAAAAAAAAATTATCTGGTTTTCAACTGACAAGAGCTTAAGGAGAGTCATAGGATGGGGAACAAAGCGAGTCTTTGTTTTCTCACCCTTCCCCCTGCCTGTGCCCAATTTTTTCTAATTTTCCTACAGGGAAGCCATTATTTCTTGATGGGGAAATTTGGAATGAAGCTTTCTTGGAAATAATCTTTCTCCTAGAGAATAGAATTTTGTTTGTAGGATCTCGGAGATTCAGATTCAGATTCTGGACCCTATCTTCTCTTAGGATATATTCAACTACAGACCTTTCTGGGACTGCCCCTGAACTAATGGCTATACAAAGTGTTGGCAGGAGTTACTGGCTTGTGTGGATGCTGCACAAGCTTCTGGATGCGAGTTATCTTTCTATACAATACACTGCCATGAGACCTGCCTGAAAACACCTTATTATTCTTCCAGACTGAAGATCACTTCTCAGTGACCTTCCCTTTTGCTATTACTCCCTGCTCGTGTACAGTATTCTGGCCTTCACATATATATTGTTATACATATTGGTGTTTTGTTCAGGTCAGCTTTCCCCTCTTAGTCTGGCTAAGCAATAGCACAGTGAACTTCAGGCTGCTGGTTCATCTAACACATAACTGAACTGATGAATCATGTATAGCTAGTAAAAAAGGCGTGTCTTTTTCTCACCATGGGCACTTTTGTTTTCTGGAATCTGCCTCAAACTCTGAAAACCCAAAATACATTTTTTTCTGAAAGCTGAACATTTTTTGGCAGAAAATTGCTCCCCTCCCCTGGGCACTATGAATTACAATGTGCATCCCTCATACCTGCCACTTTCTACCAACTTCTTCAATCAAAAAATTTTGGCAAACACTCTAAATTAATTAAATTACACGTTTTTGAATTAAAAATAGTAAAATATGAGACTTTCATTAAAATGTTGTTTAATTGCAAATTTCCAGAGAAAAAGTTCTGATACAAATAAACCATAGTAACAACAGCTGTCATACTGTATTGTAAGAGCTCTTTTACCTAAGAGAATGTCAGAAACAAAATGACAGTAGTTTTAAGAACTAGGATGCAGAACTCTTGAACTGAATATCTGTCTGTGCCTGTTCTGCAAAGCTCACATTTCACTTGTCATAAATCTGGGCTGGAATTTTAGCCTCTGCCTACTCCAGTCCCAACAGGAAGGAGACCATTAAAGCACTTGGAGAAATGCTATGTAAAAATTCAGTAGGAAATGATGGGTCTGAGATTTCTCCATATTTAGAAGATTTTTATCAAGGGCTAAAATGGCCCATGGACCACTTTTAAGAGCCACTTTTGACTGTGCTGTATAACAGGCCCCAGCACGTGTTAATCTTAACTCTTGCTTATGTCTTAGAGTGACTGTTGTGATTCCTGAAAGGAGCTTCCTGCCCTCAGTAGTAAGGTGATACAACAGGATCAGGAGAAGACACAAGGGCAGCTTCATGTTGTAGATGTGCACACTGTGGTTCTGAAGTTACAGTCAAGTTTCTTTCCCCCTCAGGGCAAAATCATGAGATGTGTAATAAAATATTGCTGAGAATGTGTCTGCCTGAATCCATAGCTCTCACTGTGACACGTGAAATGGCTGATTAGAACTTCATGACATCAAAATCAATATAACTCACATCCTCTGGCTAACTACTTAGAATATTTAAGTATTTTATAATTCTACTTGCATTGCTTCCTTTGTTTCCCTACTGCTTGTAGGCTCTGTGGACAATCACTGCCAAGGGATGAAAGAGCATCTGCATCCAGCCAGAGTCCTGGGATTGTACATGCTACCTTTTACCTTCACATGGCCTTGAATTCCACAGTGACCCTAGACATCCCTCTAATTGCCAGTGAAAAGAGACACCTTCCCAGTTTGTAACCATGTTATTTTATTTTAAGATTTAACTAGGAGGAAAAAGGCTGGATTTTCTTTTCCCCCAAAGCTGTCTGTGACCTCCACTGTACTTTATCATGGTTCACATTCTTATCTGGGAGCACAGTGCAGTCCCAGGTTATGGCAGGTGGATACTGGCTATGTGCCTATAAACAATTATTCTTCATGGCTTTATTAATACGACTGTTTTAACTTTGTTTTTCTCATATGTCTCAGGGCCTGACTGGAGGAGAGGACAACAAATGTAGGATCTGTAGTACACATGCCCAAGGAAGAGCTTTAATTATTTCCATTTGTTATTTTGGTGCAAACTTCTACTGCATTTGGATTTAATAAAAAAATATATAATTAATACATGTCCCTTTCTTCCCCTATTTTAATAACAAAAATACCTTTGTAGATGGTTTTCATTATCCTTATGCTCTAGAAGCTGCTTAAACATTTCGGTCAAACTTTCAAATGATTTTTGGAAAATAACAGCCTGGAAGATTTCAATCATTAAATCAGTGTTTCAGAAACTTTAGAATATTTTACTGGGAGTTTACACCTGGAAACTTATAAAGTCTTATTAAGAGAATTTGCTTGCATGCAAGGGGATACAAGGGGATTTTTCATCTGGGTTTAGAGCCCTGTTGTGAGACAATATAGTTTACTCACTGTTTACTCTCCACCTACAGGGTTACAAAGGGTAATATGTCTGGGGCAACATTCACCAAGAGGTTCCATGGGTTCAAGCTCAGACAAATTCATTAATTCTCTATGAGCTAATATGACCTTACTACATCAGGCTACAGTCAGTAAATAGGGAAATAAATTTTGGCTGCATTCAGTAGGGTAGTGACACATTCTGGTTTAGACTCCTTCGGGTAGATCTGTCTATCCCCAGCCAGTACAGTGACCTTCTGTAAAGGTGAGTCATGTATTTCCATGATAGAAAGTGAACTCAAGTTTAAACAAAGTTGGAGTAAATGTGCTTGGAATGACAGAAGGAGCTGGAAGAAGCTATCAAATTAAGATGGTACAATGTTGTAGACTACATCTTTGATTTTGGCCCTCAGGAGACAAAGTCTGCCTAGAATTACCAGTTCCATCTATGATGGAAATGAGGTCTGCACTCATAAACCCCTCCATCCCAGTCATGTCTTTGACCTCATCAGAGACAAGTATGGTCTTGAGGACAAAGGAAAATTCCTTTATAAGCACTAGAGACTGGAATGTAGCCCTGAATTACCCTTGCTGCACAGCAGTAAGAGTCCAAGGAAGTAAAATGTATTGTGTGTCTCTGTTAACATTCTTTAGGAGCAGTTTAATTTCATAGTGACATACTGTAGACAGGAGGAAAAGGACATTTATTAGCACTAAAACCTGGTTGTTATATGGCTGAAAATGTTTTGGCTCCACTGGAATTTAAACTTGTCTGACTGCTTGAGAAATGTTCAGGTTTAATATAACTGATTCAAACTTGCAGTCAAAGTTCTGTGTGAAACCCCCTTGTGGGATAAGGGTCTGGTTTATAGAGTCTGAAGAATTATTCTAAACACCCTTCAGCTTCAAAGACAACGTAGAGGTGCCAGTTTCTGCAGAGATCGGATTGCTGCAAGTGTTGAAAATGCAAATCAATGTCAAATTTGATAAATAAGCATTATCCACCAAGGGGTTCTGCTGGGAATTATTAGCAAGAGCCATGCCTTAGTGATATTTCTTTCATGAGCTGAAGAACACTTCATTTCAATCAGAGTATAGCAGTGACAAAGTGAACCAATAGGAAATAGAAAGGAATACAGAATAACTAAGCAGAGGATCTTTCATAAAATGTTTCCCTTGGTTTCTCTACTTTCACCATATATATCTGATGTTTTAAGGCCAGAAGGAATCACCAATCACCTAATCAGACTCTTCCAAAGCATATGTCTTAAAGTTCACGCTGTGCATTAAGTACCAATCCCAGAACTTCTTCTTTGGTTTGTAACTATCAAGAGCAGGGAACCTGACCCTGTTTTTTTTTAAATCTCCCGTGGCTGCATTCTAATAAGTCCTTTATAAAAGCTAAAGCCCCTGAGGCCAGACAGTGTTTTGTTTCCTTCAGCATAAATCAGAGCAACCTTTGTGGAACCAACAATTATCCATATTTTCATTTGGGGGAAACTCTCATCTCATGCTACCAGTTAAGACTAGGAAGAATGGAATTAAACTCTGAATTGCTCTGTTATGTGACCACGTCTCCCTCTTATGCCTGATCTCAGTGATTACAATCCCAGTGACACCAAAAAGAATTTTCTTTCTCCTCAAAAAACGCTTTGAGCTGTGGTGCTGATGGCTGTGGTTCTCGCTGCTCCCAGCACACGGTCACTTACATATGTTTGTTATGTGTCCAATTGTGCTGATAAATTGCCTTTAGTTCTGATCAGGAATCATTACAATCAAGTGGTGTTGCATCTTTGTGGAAACTGAGCAGCCATTGTGTGCCGGGAAACTGAACAGAAGGCACCTTGCATGGAAAAGCATTCATCCATAAAAACGTTGTTTTTACGTTAGACAACATGTAAAGCCGGGGCAGAGAGAGGATCAGGATTCATTGGCTACTGAAGAAAATGTTTTCTTTTTTGTTCAGCACAATCTATTCTTTAACTGACAACACTCAGAGAAAGGAGTGCAATGCAGGGTGAAGCAAACAGTCATCTGCACTCTGCTGGGGGAGGAACAGCTCATTACCACAAGCAAAGCTAGAGTTCAGGCTTGCTTATTTTTGACTTTAAGTTCCTCAGTTGTGGGAAACAGTTTTTTCATTCTTGTACTTTTAATAAAATCTGCACATTGTTCTTTGCTTTGCTCTGATGAGGGTCTGGATTGATGTTGTGATGTGATGTTTGCCAAATTTGTAACATTCTTTCAAAAATATTTATTCTTCTTTCTATGAGGGCAAAGGATCTTATTTTGAACCCCCAAAGACTTTCCCAACATATCGGGGATGAATAAATACTCAAAATGTCTACAACTGCTGTTACTGTTACAGCTGCCAGCTTTAGAAATGAGCAAAGTACATGTGCACATGCGCACATGTGTGTAAGAGTGAGAAGCAGAGAGAGAAGTACAGTGTGGGCACTCTTGGGGTCAGGAGCGTTCTCTAATAAGAAACACATTTTAGAGACAGCAAGAGAATTATTTTACTGTGCTCCTTTACAAGTCCTCAGGCAGTGAATTTTGTTGTGGGGATGTTTTTAAGGCTAATTATTTACAGTGTGCAGGGCTTGAACCTGCAGATCTTAATTTGGCAAAACTCCTTGTTCACTTCAAGGGGTGCTCTGCATGGTGTACCCAGTGGAGGGGAGGGAGGGATGGGTGATGGGCATGTGCTGGTTGTGAAGGACTGCAGAAGACCCTGCTGACTTCAGTGAGAATTGAGCTTCTGTCTCCAATGGCAGATTTTACAGGACTGTGGGAGCTATGGGGGTGACCAGCCCTGGGGGCAGAGTGGCCAAAGAGAAAAGAGTGGTTTGGAGGAGGATTTTTTTGCCATCATTCACGTACAGCTTGCCTGATTTTTAGCTCAGTTTTTGGCTTGCACTTTAAAGAAAACTTTTATGGGATATCCCACACAGTTACTATGGTGTTCCCACACAAACCACACTGGGTTTGTGTGTTTTAGTCTTTAGATAATAATAACATAATACTGTGATTCTGAATGGCTTGCTTTTATACAAAAAGAGAGATGAGAAGCAATCTCTATTAAATTTCCATCCAATGTGTATGTTCCAATACCAGATATTTTTCATTGAGAAACAGATTCAATCAGCTCTTTTGATCAAGGAGATTTGAGTCGCAGCACAACAAGAGGAGACTGGAAGCACCACTAAAGACGAGATTTCTGAGTCAAAAACCACTTTTTCTTTGTACAGTATTAAGCATACTTGGCATGAGTGGATCCTCTCCAAGTTGGGTGATTCCAGGAAACTGTGATGATGGGGATGCCATTTTACAGGGCTTGGTTAAATACTGTTTGATGATCTGAAAGCAGCTGGCTGCTTTCAGCTTTCAAGGAGCTTTTAATAGGACAATTTTCACTGGCATCAGTGGCTTATGCAAACCACCTGCAAATGAATATATTGCTCTCCATGAATAATCAGCATATGTAGAATTTGTATGCACCAGCAAGAAAACCCAGCTGACCTCTCTGCCCAATCACAGGTAATCAAGACAGGTTGTTTCCTTGCAATTGTTAACATTTAAAATAATGCCCATTCAATCAAGCTGGGGAAACAGATTTAGCCCACTCCATGATTTCATCATTCCCAATCATTTAGTCAGCATCAGTTATAAAGCCCAGATAAATAGATGGTTTTCAGGAAGAAAAAGAGCTTATATCTTAGAGTATAATTCTCTTAGAGATTGAAGGGAGATGGGTAGCCAGGGAAGCCCAATGATTCTTTTTTTTTCCTAGGAGTAGAAATCACAAGAAATGTCAATGAATGTCCTTCTTTCTTGGAAGAAGTTGTCAGAGGTTTCAAGCATTTTGGATGGGGTAAAATAGAGTTTAGCTACTTTTTACATCCAACATTTGAATTTTGTGGCTTGCTTCTTTTTTTATTCCTTTTTTTTTTTTAATTATTATATATATATTCAAACCCATTGAGTGTTCAAGTTTGTTTTGTCTGTTAGAGGTATTAGATCTGGAGGTGACCTCTCTCCCACAGGATAGAGGCTGAATGGGAGGCTGATTTTCAGGACTAATGATACTAGGTTTACCAGGATACAGCCAGTTGAGCAGCCTACAAAGTAAGTGGGGTCCTTCTGTAAGCTGTTGGATACCCAGGGCAGCTTGATTTCTCTACTCAAGTCACCAGGGATAACAGGATGCTCCCATGACACAGGGTCAGGTTCCCATTGCTTGCATCCATGTTGCTATTGACCTAGGAGTGCTGTCTTGAAGGTTGAGGTTTCCTTAAATTATGGGTCTCACTTCAAACATTTTCTCTCACATGGAGGCTGTAGTCTTGAAAGAAGATCTTTCTGTCTGAGGCAGTGGCTAGAGATATCTTCTGTTCCTAGGCTTCTGAGAGCTCTTGAAAAGTTCTGGGAATCTTTGTCCCATTAAGTCTCTTGGAGATAAAGGAAAAAACACTCCTAATGATGTTTTTCTGTAGTGGCTTAGGCTCATTTTGTCTTAAATATTAGATCCTAAATGTCTTAAGAACTTTAAAGTCTTTCTGGGAAATTAAAACTGTGATATGTGTGATCCTTGAATCCTCATTGATGTTTGCCAAAATGATACCTGAGCCCCTCTTGCTCTGCTCTGAAGCAGAGTAGACAATGCAAGGTAAAACTAGGTGGATGTCTTGATTTCTCTGGTTGCTGCTGCTTCTCTGCCAGTTTAGTTTTCTTATTTTTGTATCTGCCTGAAAGGTGATCACAGTAAGTGTACCTACTTTTTGAATTTCTAGCTGATGTAAATATTGTAATCAATTAGCAACAGAAAGCAGACATTCATCTAAATATGTGGGAAAAAAATCTGTTGTGATTTTCTCTCTTCTGAACATTAGATGTATGTCAATTAGTCTTTTTATCAGCAAAGTTGTTGCCTCTGCACCTTCTGTTTTTCAGAGACTGAATACTCTAAATTGAAAAATTTGAAAGAATGAAGACATAGATTATGACACTTTCATGTAGCCTGTGTTGTCCCATTTTGACTGTTATGATTTCTGCCCCTGAGGCACCCACAGATTTTAAGCAGGGTTAAAATGCTCCTTTACCAGTGGCAAGCTTGGTATTCAGAGTACCCCACACTTGTAATGTCTTTCCTATCTAAAGAACTAGTTTAAAATCCCATTATATAGTTCTACAAGTGGAAAATGAAGGCACATATCTTGGATCCTAGGGTGATTAACAAAGCACTGCATCATCCCACTCCTCTAACACTTCTTACTTCAAAGATGAATGAACAGCAGCTTTTTTTCCTTCAGTTCTCAGGGAAAGCCAAGCAGGTTCATAGTGAAAGGGTTTCTGTTTCTTTGGTTTTGACCCTCATATCCATGGTCTGAGGTCTAAGCATACACAAAATCGACTGCTTTGAGGTTAAAAAAAGAGAATTTCTTCTAGTTCTGACCTGGAGCTGTAAATTGACCCAGTTTGACTCAGCTCTGGTTTGAGGTGGGGGAGGGGAGGGGGTGGGCATCACTTGAAAATGCTCACGAACTTTGAGGAATTTGATATAAATCATGAATCTATAGTATAGCTGCAATGACAGTTCATAATGAATAGTTCTTACTGCTGTATTTCTAAGCTAGTCTACCCATAGCAGGAAACAATACTGAAACAGTATTGCTTGAAGAGTGCTACACCTTCTCCGCTCTTCTTAGGATATAAATTTGCCTTTTGTAAGGAAAATTACATGAACTTGTAGACAAAGATGGCCTTGGAAATGAGTGATGGGTTGGATTGGAGCACCCTAGTAGAACAAGCAAAATCTAAAAGACAAGTGGTGTTTCACTTCAGGCCTTGTCATTGGAATTTAGCACCAGATCTTGAATCCTTTAGCATTCAGCTTCAAGTGACTTTACACAGTTTTTATTCTTGTTCTCTGTAGTACAGCAAACTCATCATCTGCTGTACATGCAGAGAGAGTGCATGTCCTTATCTGCAGATGAAGTTTCTTGAGACAACAGCCAGTCTAGTGCAAAGAAGGCTAGACCTGTCTTTTAAGCCTCCACTGTCAATTTTCTGCTCTGAACATTCTGTGAAGCTTTGACTGTGTCATTTTTTCTTTTTATATGTCCCAGTTTGCACTTGTCATCTGAGCAGAACAGATTAAGAATAATCAGATAGACTTCCATGTGTTACAAGAGTGCACGCATGTAAGTTATTAGAATGGGTCATCTCTTAATAGATTACCTTTTTGTTGTGACATTTATGATTGGGTAATGTGGAAAGGTGTCTCAACTGAGAAGATGACTGTAATTAGTCCGTACATGCAGAGTCATGCATCTTTAGGCCTTTTCTAACACGACTTGGATGTGTAGCTCCTGAGCCGTCTGCTAATGTCATACTTAGCAATCATGTCAAAACTACATAGCTGAGTTTTTCCTTCCCCCCATGAAACTGCCTTGTTTCATTTTGGGCATTTGCTTTCACTCAGATAAAAAATGACAGGTATATCTGGGCTAACTGGGCTACGAACAACAACAAAAAACACCTCAAGAAGCAAAACTCACACCCTCCACGCAAGATCCCATGCTCCAAGAAGTTTTGGCCGTGCATGCTGCTGGAGAAAAGTTCTTGTAAACCTCTCTATGTTTGTTTATGTACTACAAATCCCACAGAATGTATTAAAAAAAGGTAGAGTCCAAGTCTGAGATTTTACAGTGCAAAAGAATCTCCAGAGAAATGAATATTTAAGCCCTTTACACAATCATCCCATGACACTGTGCTGAAAGATGGCAATAGGCAACAGCAGAGGAGGCTGGGTATGCCAGTAAAATCCATTGTAGTGGCTCTGTGTGTGTGCCCCAGGGCCTCGTAAGCAATCCAGTGTTTGTCAGGAGTGACGGAGCAGAGGGCAACTTAGCACAGCACAGATTAGTGTGGGGGGATGGGCGATTTCCTTGAGCTGTTCTTAATAAAGGTGCTGTCTATGGAAGATCAAGCTCCCAGGTCAAATGCCATTTAGCTATGGCAGCATCCAGATACTTGGGTGCCAGATGTGGAAGGGCTTGGCTAATTGGTTCTGTCTGTGCTGGTGTTCCAGCTCCCAGCCAGAAAACATAACATTATTCAAGGGGCTAAAACAGTAAATCCAACCTCAAAGGCCTTTTCCTCCACTTGGCACTGAACTGGGAGCCCACAAGGAACAACTTGGTAAACTTTGCCAAAGCAGGGCAGCAAGAGTGACTTGTACAACAGTATCAACTTGCAATTTCATTAATGTCAAAGGAAGAGGGGGAAAACCTCCAGCCCAGTGGTAATTGTGCATGTGATTGGTACCCCCAGAAGCAAGGGAGTGACAGAATATGTGTGGGGCAAACCCAGATCTAAAAAGCACTGAGGTCACCCATACTTTGGGGCTTCAGCATTGTCATACGTCACCTAGTCTTCCTGCTTCCTCATCTATACGTGTGCCTTTTGAAAGACATATGGCCAGCCAGATGGTAGCTGCCTCATGCTTCCTGAAAGGTTAAAGGCACTGCTATCAAGGGACGTCTAGCTCGTATTTGCAATGAGAGGAACAGTATGGTTTAAATTCAGCCTAAATATGGCTGCTAATTAGTCTGGCTCATCTGAGCAAAAAATCTCTGCAATAATTACATCAAGAAGCCCTTGACTGCAATGGCCAGCTTTGGTTGATGTGAGTTGACTGGTTGATAGGAATAAATATTGGTGTGCTGAGATGTCTGCCTATCATACAGTTCCTGGGAGTGCCCTGTCTATGCCTCACCCCCATCTTTCTATTTGCACTGGGATCATCTGTAGTTGTACTGATTTTTCTTAAAGGAATCTGGTCTTCCTCCAGGCCCCTCAGTACTACATCACAGGTCCATTCAGCCCAAATAAAGGCATTTGACTGAGATACTGAAATTAGGATCTCTGTTGCCTCCATCTCATTTTTCATTCATGGTGAGAGGCATAAATAAGGTGAGTTAGTTGGCCCTAATGGCACTAGTGTAGCTAAAACCTTATTAAGTGAAGTGTAATACCTGAAACTATCTGTAGCAAAAATGTTTTGCACTCCAGGATTTCACATCTCAGCCTCCTTCCACCCTGACCCACAGTTATCTGTGCATTGCCTAATGGTCTCCTTCATCCTGCCTCCAGCCAGAGACACAGATGCTGATGCACCAGCAGAGCCCTTCTAGACAAAGCATGGTCACCAGAGCTCCTAGCAATGGACTTGATTGCAGGAGTTGAGCCCTAGTCTCCATGTTGTACACGACCATAAAATATGCTGTGCACACCTATGGTGCCCTAGAAATAATAAACACTAACCATAAACCAGATGGAAACCACCTGGGATTATGATGTGGTTGTTATAGATACCCTATGGCCCAGGTTAACTTCTAGAGCTAGAGGCACTGCCTACAGAGTGAGTGAAGTTTCCCAGAATGTGTGAAATGCTGACATAAATCCCCAAATGAACTGAACTGAGCCTTCACAGCCTAGCCAAAGCCCTCCAGCCAGATTTCAATAGTATAAACAAGACTGATTCACCTCCTCCCTCATTGAATTAGAGATGGTAATAGTCCTGAAAGCAGCTGATTGCATGCTATCAATCATTCATAATGCTAATTTTTCTGACTTGGCACCAGAAAGAAAGCAACCAAGGTTGGAAAGGAGTGTAGGTTGCTGTTCTGCCCGTGTCACACTGCTTGTGAACAATTCAGCAACAGCTTTATGCCTCAATCAATGCAGCTGCTAAGCTGAGGAAAAGCAGGACTTTACCGAAAAACAGATGTTTTGCACATGAGCCAACTTTTTCCAGTTAATGACCCAGATAGAAAAGAAAACAAAGCACAATATATGCACACACAAACCAGCATCATCAGTGCTTGAAACAGTATTTAAGAAGTGCAGATATAGATACTGAGATATGTTGAGAGGAAAATTCTCTTATTTCACAGTTATTCCATAAACCTCTAAGACTTTTTGTAATGCCAGAATGGCCTTTGGCACATTTTGGCTCTTCCAAGCACCATGTGTGTATATGAACACACACACACTTGCATATATGATGCAGGGTAACAATGATAGCATTGGGTCTGATTTCCGTGAAATAGTGTTGAAAGTTCCCAGAGTGACTGAGGCAAGTTCTTGCAAAGTTGTTTTTATCAGTGTTTGAGACAGTTAACTAAAAGGGAGGTGATTTCCCAGTATCTGGTTAGGCAATTAATTAAATTAGTATTTAGAAAATGGTTTCCAAAAACAGCAAAAAATGACTGTGTTTTTATGCACCAACCTAATTGGGACGGAGCTTTTAGGGCTGTAAAGAGTCCATGTGGTGGTGATTTTGAATACCTCAGTGTTTGAATTTCTGAATGGGAAAATTGCAAGGAGGCTGACTTCCAGGGCACTGTTTCTCAGCGCTTTCTGAAAGTTGGTACCTGGGATATGTTTTAAATTTCATGCCTCTCTAAATTCCCAGTCACTGCTAAAAAAAGTGTCTACAGTGTCTTCTTTGGGATCTTTGCTGTCTTTGGGATCAGTGACTGCTTTGTCAGAGGTCCAAAATTAGAAACTCAAATAAACAAAGAGCTTGCAGCTATTTCCGTTTAATACACCAGAGTCTGCCATGATTCTGCACAGAGATACTGAAGAGGTGAGGATTAAAACTACTTGTGAAATTTTTTGTTCCTCCTCCACTCCCCCCTAGTTGCTTTTTGCACTTTTTCTGGCACAATTTACAATTACTTTTTGATTATGGTTATAATTGGTCTCTGTTCAGTAATATCTGACATCCCCTTTCTAAGGGATTGAGAATAAGGATGAGAACTTCTCAAATCACAACTCAAGATGACATCAGTAAATGTGACCAAAAAGTCAGCATTGCTGACTTGAGAAAGCTTTGTGAGATGCACTTTTTTCAGTTTTCAATTTGTCCTTTACTGTTGTGTAGCAGAAATTCTGGAAGCAAGTCTGAAAAATGAAAGTCATCTGAGCTGCTTAGCAATCCAAAACTATTTCATTGACAATCTGTTAAACCTTAGCTTTGTCTCAGCTTCAGTGAAACTTGATCAAATGCTTCAGATGAAACGTTCAAGGAAGCAGTGTTTACTGATGAATCTTTGTTTAGTTGGAAATTTGCAAACCAGCTTTAGTTACTCTTATATCTCTCTCACACAGATTTTTTTCCTTATACACGTATTCACAGAGAGCTTGTGTTAAATAGATGTTATCAAGTATTTACTTTAAAAAAAACAATAAGTTTTAAACTGTTTGACCAAAGAACCTTTTCCTCCCATCCGATGCTGCCAAAAGGATTTATATAGGAGCTAAAATACATGTGGAAAGGGTCATGCCTGGAATTCTGCTGTAATTGTAATTTTTTTCATGCTGAAAAACAGCTGCCCATCAGTTTAAGGGAATCACTTGAGAGCCACTCCACACTGACCAGTAAAATGATTGAGTCACTGAAACAGTAACTCATTGGAAAATTGATACTGCATATAGCTCCTCTGCCTTATCTTTGGCACAACCACAGTGGTAATTAAGAAGAGCAAACTGAGCTCTGAACCTGATGGGCTAAGCTAAAGTGGACCAGAACAATTATGCCCCCAGGTCTGCAAAGCCCTGGTTCCTCAAGCCTGCCTGTCATCACTGAGATGCCCACCTCTGAAGGATAATTTCATGCTCTTTCTGACATGTCTGCTTCAGCTCCTGATGCAAGGTCAGAAGTGAACATTAGGACTAAAGAAAAAAAATATGGTTATTTTTCCTCATCCATCCCTGCAAGCTCCATGTAAGGTCTTGATGAAGCTTCTGGGAATGTTGTGCATATGAAGTCTAATTTATTCTAATATTTATTATACTGTATCTGTTACAACATTTCTAAGTTATTGCTATTAGTTCACCATGTTGAAGTAGCATCTCCATGTGAACCTCTAGGTCAGCAGGATCTGAAGCCACTGTTTCACTGATGATCTCTGCAGCCATTCCCATGAAGGGAACCTTACTGTGCTTCCACTGAGCAAGGGTTGGAGTTCTCAGCTATTCTGACAGTCAGTGAAAGAAAGCACGTCTCAGTAGAAAAAAACGAGACCTGCAAGCCCAGAATCTTAATTAGTTGATTAATTAGCAACAGAGTCCTTTTTATTACATGCCTAGAAGAGTACTAAATCTTGGGTGGGTAATGTGAAAGTCTGCTGTATTTTATGTTCCTACTGGTCATTTCTATGTGCTCCTGTGAAAATCCCCAAGATACCTTTCTGAGAAACCTGAGAGGAAAAACAATCAGGACTTAACTTCCAAGTGAGCCGCTGGGCCTCAAGCAGAAAACGATGAGAAGACAAATGATAAATGACCAAGTATTATGTCTCAATAGGAAGACGAGCCAGGCATTTCTGAGAACAGGTTTTAAAGAGCTTTAAAGAGGTTTAAACTGTAGAGCCATCCCAGAAAACCAGAGTGGGACAGTTCACTGTGTGCTGGGTTTCTCAAGGGACTCCTGGATTTTTTGCCTGTGGAATCTGCTGCAGCAGATGTGTCACCAGGTCAGTTGTGTTGGAGGCCTATTAAAAACTTTGGACAATTTAACAGTTGATAATATCATGGCAATTATGTCCGTGAGATAAGTGTAACCAGATACCTGGCTCTGCGGCTTGAACACTTGGGAAGTCTCACTTGAAAGATCAAGTGGTCTTTAGAGGATTACAATACATTATGGCTGCGGAATGTTTCAATTTGTGACACCACTGGTGATGCCCGTGGGGCTGTGCAGGGCAGCAGGGATGCAGAGCAGCAGATACTCCAGCGTTGCCTCAATACCGTTGTATCTCTGGGCTCACAGGGAAGCCTGACACGGTGGCTGCCTGCCAGCAGCACAATGCTGGCTCTGTCAGCAGTGGCTCTGGGAGCTCAGTGAGGCTGTGACAGGATTTGCCCCTGCAACTGTGCTATTGTGAGGGGTGTGCCTGTGTGGTACACAGCACATGCAAGCTTCAGGAATGAGGAGGGCGTGGGGGACAGGGCTGACTTGCATACCGACAGTTCTTGGACTTGTAAAACTCTAGGTGCCTTGGATTTTCATCACAGGGTTGTCATTAGCTGGTGGGCCTACTAGAGCAATCCACAAGTTTGTCAGCAATGAGGACCAAAAAGGTACAGAATAGCCAAAAATTCTGGTATTTTACCTTCTAGCTTTAGAGTTCATCTACCACCAGCCAGTTTGTGATTCAACTAGATTTAATTCTCTCTGTGATTTTGATTCCATGACCACATGGGAGAAAAGTCTATTTCTGGATTAACCGAAAGGCCAAGGCCAGCTGTGTCTATTCTTGGACCTGTCTTGTATACCTGTCTGTATTCCTGTGTTCTGTAACACCTCCTGTATCCAGCCAGCAAATTGCTAGCAAACCATGTTCATGCTCTTCTGCACTCTGAAAAAAAAATTAAATACCAGACACACTTCAGAAAACACGATTGCCAGAGATGTACTTACGGCCCTAAAGTGCAGCAATCCCCTATATACCCATCATCTCTCCCACAGACATGTCATACTAACTTACAACACCATGCTCACATACTTCCCTTTACATAGTTATACAGACTAAATTTGCTTCGCACAACACAACAGCCCCTTGCATGCAAGCCTGTGCGTTCTTAGCTCATGAGTTTTACCGTAAGTCCCATGAACATTCTGTGAACTTCCAGCTCCTGGATTCATGGGAACAATAAAAATCTCAACAGGGATATTAGGTTTTATGGTTGAAGAAAAAAAAAACATGATCTAAAAAGCCCCCAAACCAGAAGCAAATAAAAATAATCTCAGAAACATTACTGTTATGCTGATAAATCCTGTGATTTTTAAGCTGCCTTCTTCAGGGATCTCATGTATGGTTTTGGGAGGGTATGGTTGGCCACACTTGTGAGAAACTCATACTTCTCCACACTCAGGTCTCATAGAACTCTTTCCTTCTAAACCACATACAGGTGCTTCACAGCACTTGCAGGCACTCACTGCCTCTAGATCTGCTGTAGTCTGGGGTGAAAATAAATCTGTTTAGATTCAGGCTGGCCAAGACTCAGCTGCAGTCATTACAGAGATCAGGGTGAGCCGTGGAGGCGCTAGGGAAGATGAGAAATGGAGGCACCAGGGGGCTGGTATGGTTACTTCCAGTTTCTGCTGCTTCTTAGGGTTAATGAGGTGCATGAGATGCCAGAACAAACAGCCTGATCGCCATTTAGCTGCTGAAACAGTGTGTCCTGCCTCGGAGGAGCTGCTCACACAAGATGGTTTCCAGAGCTCACAGTTGCTGCATCACACACTGCCCCATTGCACTTGGGGCTTTCAGCTCTAAGCTTGAAAGCAAAAGTCATGCTCAGTGGGGAGATAGATATGGCAGAGCTTCCTTCTTGTGACAGCTCAGAGATGAGCTCTAGTCTGCTGAGAGCAGTCCAAGCCGTGGTGGTCCTGCTCTGCCCTTTGCTGCACAGCTTGTTGTGTGTGTAGGTGCTTTATTGCCTTCGTGGAATGCAGCCAGGCCACCCCTGCCTCTGTATCTGGCTGGTTTTGTGCCATGGGGCGCCCTTGGTTTAGAATTGGGTTTGTTTCCCCTGATGGGCTGATTTCTCTTAGTATGCCTAGGGGCAAGGAGTGGAACCCAGGGGTCCTGCACTATAGACACCTTTGGCATCATCTCTTCCCATTAGACTATGATGTCAGGGTGTTGCCTAAAGCCCTGACTCCACTGATCTCCCAGACATACCTAGATGTGGATAAAAAATTGATATTTCTTGAATAAAGTCTCTTCTCTCCTCTTTTGAGTGCTGAGGGAGAAAACACGGCCTATGTTATGTGCTTTATTCTAAATGGCTGCAGCCAGGTCAGTTGAATCCTTGCCTCTGCCAGCTTTGTCCATGACCAGTTTCAAGGGGCAGTAGTTCCCTGAGCAGAGAGGAGTGTGTGAACAGCAGCCTCTGCAGGATTTCCTTGCTTTGTATGTCTCTTCTGCAAGATGGTTCTCCATCCTGTTGTACTGGCCAGTGCAGCAAAGTGAGAGGAGAGACACAGCACGCAACATACCTAAGAAGTACTTCAAATTTTTGTGGCTGTGTGATCTCGCCTGCTCTCACTCAGGCCTGGGACAGCTGGAGAGGCTGGCTGTGGTGTTCTACTACAGCTGGAAAGGCAAGGGTGAAGTGAATCCTTCTCTTCCGAAGAAGAATTGCTCTAAATCCAAAAGGGCACGCAGTATTTCTCTAAGGTTATGGATGTTTTGCAAGAGTTATGGGTGATGGCAGAGACATACTTTGCAGTCAAGTCTTCTGGGAGTCAGTCGGGAGTTTTGGCTGAGTAAGAATTGGAATTGAAGTTATGAATCTGACCCTGACCAAGTAATGTGTCTGTGGGTGAGGCTGACTCTAACTGAAATCTGCACTTCATGGCTGATCCACATGGGATCAAATGTAAAAGAAAAAGGGAATTGCTACCAGGACCTCATGTGGGCTGCAGCAACAGTGCCTTGGGAGAATTCTAGATTTCTCATACTGGCTCTAGCAAAAACTTAATGAGGGTGGAGAGAAAACTGAAATTGGCAAGACTGAGGTTCACAGGAGATGCACTCTGACTGACACCATCTCTCTTCTTCTCCTCTCTCCTTTATCTCTGCTGCATCTACAGTCTTGGCACAGTTTTGAATGTCAAAACTCTTCTTTTTTAACATCCTGTGCTGCTGGAGAAAAACTGAGAATTATATAGGGAGAAGAGCATAGGACTGGCACTAGATCTAGGCTGGAAATGATTTTCTTAGTTTGTGAGGATTTTTGAAGTACTGGAAAAAACATTTTTTGTTCTGACAGATGCCAGAAAGTCAAAATCTGAACCATACTGGTGAACTGAAAATCTGGAAAAGAGCAGTAAGGTTAGGGGTCAAGTGCAGCACTTTGTTTAGACAGTTTTCAAATGTTTTGTTTTAGTTCTGGGTATTTCTAAATTGTTTCTAGCCATACAATTGCCTTAAATTTGGAAATTAAAAGCTACTTTGAAAAGTGGAGGTTTGAGCAATTTGGAGGAGAAAAAAAACTTCAAACTGGAAACTTTACAAGAAAAAAACTCTTTCTCAGGGAAAAAAACCAATTATAATGGAATGGCACTGCATTATGAAACCTTGAAAAAACCCTAATTCTCCCTGCCCAGCAGCTGTCTCTGAAAAAGGATGGTGCTCAGCCCTATACTTCCAAGAGTTCATCTTGAGGCAATGCAGCTTGTCACAGATCTCCCTTTTACTATCCCAGTCTGTCCCCAGAGCTTTCTTTCCTGCTTGTGGAAGTGTCTTATGTTTGATAAACACTGTAGGCAGAACCATATGTGAGCGAGGTTGCATTATGCAATATGGCAGGATGGGTTACTATCTACTCTTCAACTTGTGAAAGTTCTTCTTTTTGGCCAGGTCTCAAGGAGTGATATTGAATTACATTGCATTTCACTTCTGATTGACATTGGATGTTTAAAATTTACTGCCAATACAGGCACAGGTTTTTTTCTGCTGAAGGAATTCTTATATTCCTTGAATTTTCTAGGTCAACATGAGCCTGCCAATGCCAATTCTTGCTTTACAAGAAACTACTAGATCTTAAGGCTGAATTTACAGTATTATTTCCTTGTAAATGTCAGATGTAATTTTGGGAGAATGTTCAGATATATCCGATACTGATCAACTCACCAGTTTCACTAGGATGTAATCAAATCCTAATACAGTTGAGATCCTTACCTATACTCTTGAGGAAGCCAATTGACATGGTATGGAGGCAAGCTTTGGAAATAGTAGACATGGAAAAGTATAAATTCTATGTTAAAGTTTTATAAGTTTCATTATATAGTGATATTTCTATTACTCCATGGAATACTTGGATGAATCTACAGGGAAAAAAAAAAGGCAGATGTGGATTGGCAACTTTTTGCTCAGCTTTATTTCAGGATTTTTCCTTTTCATTAAAAATAGAAAATCCCTTCTGCTGAAGGGGCAACACTGGACCAATTTACACTAGAAATTAAAAACTTGAGGTTCTTTGCAATGGTACCTGATTCTAGTTAGTTCCATCAAGTTTTGAGGCTCTTTGCCACCCTTCTAGTCACTCCCATGGAACAAAGAGTTACCTCTTGCTACCAAGGGAATTAACTGTAATCTTATGTTACCTGTCCAAACTCCTTATCTAGAGCCTCCAAATGCGATCCAAAATAGAATTCATTACTGGAAAGATGAGGACAGACTTTTTATCAGGGACTACTGCAATAGATGAGGAGTAGTGCTTTTAAATTAAAAGAGAGTAATTTTAGATTACATATAAGGGAGAAGTTTTTCATAATGAAGGTGCTTAAACACCAGTGCAGGTTACCCAGGGAGGTGGTAGATGCCCAAAGTCAGGTTGAAGATGTCCCTGCTCATTGCAGGGGGGTTGGACTAGATGAGCTTTAAAGGTCCCTTCCAACCCTAACCATTCTATGATTTTGTGAAAATCATAAGCCTTAAACCTGTGACTCTTTTCTTTTGTGTGCTCCCTCCAAGGCAAGTGCACCTTGAAAGAGTGGAGAGAATATATATATTTTTTGAAAATAAATGTGCAAAATCCAGTACTGCTGTGATTAGAGAAGTCTGCAGAATAGACATGCCCAGAATCAAGACCATTGGCAGTCAGCACCCGGAAAGGATGGGTGTCTTGTGGAGAAGGGTATTTGACCAAATCCTGCTTATATTCACATCAGAATGGAATACTTTTGGTGACTTCAGAGGAGTGTGGGTTGAATGGTAGTAGTCTTGTATTTTCAAATATAGCCCTTCCTATGAATAGTAAATATCACTTACTAAACTTTACCTCACATACATGTGGCAGGTTGCAAGCAGTAGCAAGATTCAACATTCTTCCTACCATTGAAGCACAATTATTCCTGAGGAAACTAAGGTACCAAGGGAATAATATGCCTGACTGCTGGCAGCTGTGAAAGGCAGAGCAAGGCTCTGGAACTGGGAGTGCTATTCCCTCTTTTTGTATTCATAGTGTTCTTTTTCCTGCACTTCACAAGAAAAGCACATATGAAAATGTGGAAGGACACTTCAGGGCCTGTTGTTCTCTAACCCTCTTTCTGGACTACAGATGCAATCTTAAGTATAACAGACATGAAGTAAGATGGAACCTCATAAGAAAATGGCACGTAGGGTGTCACATACCCGGTGCATTCACTGATGAGAGAGCTTAGCAGATCAATGGAACAGACAGGCAGTACCATTGCCTAAAGTAGCAAGAAGTTCGTTTTCTTTCCCAGCCTTTTGTCCAAAGTACTTGACCTTTATCCTCATATCTTCTGTCTTTTATGAAGGGCCATAATAAATGCTCATTCCTTTCAGTTGTAGGAGTCATGCTTACAGCTATTCAGTCTCTGTGTGAAGCTGTCCCCAAAAATGCAGCCTAAGAACTGCCTTTTACTGAAGGGAACAATAAGGCTTAATATAGTGCCTGGAGTGATATTATAGGGTTAGAGGCAGATCAGAGATTAGTACATTGGTTTTGCTGTAGAGGATTTCTTGCTAGGACATTAATAGAAAAGACTTTACCTAATCATATTGTTTGCAGGCTTGTTTTGTTTTGCCAAAGTGATATATCAAGTCCCTGACTGTCAAAAGGGAGTAAAGTTCGGCTTCCCATTTTCTACTACTGCTGAAAAATGAGTCTTGCAAAGTCTTGAGCTTGGCCTAAAACAAATTTTATAACTGGGGACATTTCTGTTTCTTGCAGCTGATTTCTGAGCCTTTAGGTAACCTGCAAATTACATTTCTAAGCATGGGGGCCAGAAGTCTCCATGAAGCATTGAGAGAATGCTGGATGAGGTTCACACATAAATCCTGGGATTTCACAATCTGGACTTTTAAAAAATCATCAGATTTCACAATATCCATAGTCACATTGTGAGGGATGGTGACCCTTCAGCTTGGAAAGGATTTTTTTCAGGATTGTCTCTGTTGATTCTTAGTTTGGGTATTTTTCTTCCTTTCCACACCTGATCCTTTTTTTCAGGGTCATGTATATATTGTATATATTGTATATTGGGAAATCTAGTTTTTCAAGGTGCCACTCTCCCCTGCCCCTTTTTCTGCAGTTTTTACAAGGGGCAGGATAGCTTTCTCTGCAGCCCTTCTTTCCCACCACTTTCCATACTGTTTCAGAGGCCTGTTGAAAGCAGTTCTTTATTCCCCCATCTGCTATCAATTGCCTCTATCTCATGCTCTCCCATTGCACCTCGTGCACCCCTGGTCCAGGGACAAACTTTGAGAAGAACTTGCACTCCACTAAAGGCATCTATCACCGGCTAAATCCTTCTCAAACATCACCATTCTTACTGTATGCAATTTGCTCTTTCCATGCCAAGATTTGCTTCAGGAAATCCCCCAGATGAATTAAAAATATTGTTTTGCATTTGTTGGGACCTCTGCCCAGTGCTGCTTGCAGTGCACAAGCTGAGTTTGGTGCTAGTTGGGTCAAGGTAGCTCAGAAAACTCTCATGGCTGGGTATTGGTGCTCCTAAGCCTATTGGCTCACACACATGCTCACATACACACACAACACACACACACAGTCTCTCTCTTCTTTAAACAGGAAACTCTGCTCAGCATGTGGTGAGTAACCAAATATCAGCAAAGACTTTCTTGCATTTTCTTAAATTCTGTTAAAAAGGAAATTTGAGAAGGAGGGAAAAAATCCTGTGTTAAAATAAACTCTTGGGTGTAAATAGGTCAGCACAATCAAGAAACGTAGGTGTTTGATGGAGAGATTCTGACCAGGATTCCTTAGTCACTGACTCAGTTGGGAGAAGAGAAGCTTCATGGTGCCTGGAAGTTTTTAAGAAATTTGCAAAAAGTTAAAAACCCAGCAAATATTGTGTGGACATGGGATGCAGGCCCATGATGTAAGCAAGTACAACTCTTTTCAAATGTATTGGAGCTGTGCAAGCAGTTTGGCTTTGGGAATAACACAGGTGTAGGTTAAACAAGGCCTGATTAATTGTGTTCAAGGCCATAGGGATTTTTATGTTGTCCAGATGGAGTCTTTGTACAGCAGGCATCTTGCATAACCTGTGATTTGCAACAGGTCTGAGGTCTGAGTTGTGGCAAAGTTCATTTTTTAAAAAAGAGAGATATCATATGTTGATTAAAAGTCTTCAAGATACAGAAGACCAAGTCTTTTCATTAGACTAGCCAAGGGTTAATTACCTCTAGCCGCCTGAATATGTATCATTCTGCTCATTGCTCCTCATGATTGCCCTCTGCCCCCATGGCAGGGAAGTGGGTTTGGTGTGCCTGTCTCTCCTCAGCCTCACTTGCTGTATAGCCAGCTGTGCTATTGCAAAGTGAATGCTGCTTTTGTATCAGAGGTGATCAAAACAGAATGAAAGCTCTGGACAGCCACAGTGCTTCCTGCTCACTCAGTGACCAGACAGAGATGATGGGAAACTGAGCCTGATACTCCCCACTGAGAAAGGACACAAAACTGGAGTATACTTATGCCATCTTCTCTCCTGAAATTCCCAGTTTTGCACAGGGAACATTTCACACATACAGCTATTTGCATATCATCTTTCAACTTTTAAGGAAAAACTACTAGAAAGAAGCTTGATCTAAAATATGAGTCCTTTGTTATGCAACTTGAGAATGTCTGGTGGTTGAATTTTGCTTCATCTTGGCTGAAACAGATGCTTACCATGGCTAGTCAGAGTTCTGCACAACAAAAGAGAGCTGAATGTTGACATCAAGGCTTGGCCCACTGATCTTACCAAAAAGAAAGTATTTCCTGTGTGGGGAGCACCAAGAGCCATGTTGTTCATACAAACTCCCGTCAAGAATATATGATGCTATTTGCAGAAAATCATTACCAGATGGCACAGTGATGGTAGGTGTATGCAAACCCACAGGGTGCAATAGAATATGATGAATAACATCTCTCTGCAGCACATCAAAAAGTCAAGACGATGGCAAGCAGGGATCTTGCTTCACACTCCACGCTCCATTCTGCCTTTGTGCTGGACATGGATTCTGTGCAGTGGGGAATGTGTCATGAGAATAGCCATGCCACCCAGAGCTTGAAGCCTCTATGTTGAGCCTAGCAAAGGAGAGCAACAGCAAGGACAATTAAATCTTGGTTGGCCTTCTGCTGCACTCAGCAGAGAGGAGGTTTCTCTGGGTTTGTCAACACAGCTCTGATTCAAAACCTTGAGTGGAAGGAGGCCAATAAGCACAGTACGCTATTCCTCTGAGTGAGCTGTTTCAGCTAAATGGAAGCAAAAATTGCAGCATGCTCTCCCCTGAACTACTCAAGAGGTGCTCTGAAAGATTCATTAAATTGTTATTCAATTTTAATGTCTTCTGTGGTGAAGAATGGGTCACTCACATTGCCAGGGAAGTTAGTATGTCACTATGGTATTTTACCAAATCCTGGCTTCTGTTGTCTGAGTGGAAAACAAACAGCCTGTGTATTCTGTGAATAGTTTTAGTAAGGTAAAAACCCTGACAGCTTCTGAGGATGGCAGAGGACAAAATAAATTCTTTTTCAAATTTGGTTTTCAAGAGAGCCATAAAGCCGAGTCCTGTCCTGTTTGGAACAGGGGCTGATCTGGGAGCTTGGAGTCACATCCTTTTCCCTGCCCTGTGGGACAGTCTCTTGAACTCAAGGAGGTGGTAGGAAAATGACAGCGTGTTTCTCAAACACAGCCTCTTTTTTTGGCCACAAATTTTCCAAGATCAAGGCCATCATCTTTGTAGATTTATTAATTTCTCATAATGGCTTGACTAACAACTTATACCAATTAATTTGTGCATGAACTACCTCCTGTGTATCCATGAAGGAATTTGCACCTTACCCTGGGCGTGTTGTGTGTGTTACAGACTTTTTTGGTGGGGTCATTACATCTACTCTTTTTCAGAAGACAAAAAACACAAGATGACTGTGAGCAGGGCTTCCTATAATGTACTAATGTACAAATGTACAAACCAGACCTATTGGTGAAACTTTGCTCATAGAATGGAGGATTGGCAGAAGGTTTTAAAGGATCTTTTATGACTGGAAAACATTGATCTCTTAACTGGAAGAGGCATACAGCCTGATTCACTGAGAAAACTGCTGATTTAATGATTAAAAGAGATTCTGTCTCCTGGCTCTTATACTAAAGCTAATTTTCTAGTCACAGATGAATCTCACTCAGCTCCCAGAAATGCTGAAATACAGAATTTTCTTCTTCTAAATTTCAGTTTTGTACAACAATTGAATTCCATTGATCTGAGAGGGATTTGGGGAAAGCTTTTAATGTTCCATATGGCTTTAGGATTCAAGGAATTTCCATGTAATGAAGTATTGTCTTCTGGACTTTTCCCTTTCAGCTTTATACTTAGCAGGCGGTATTATAACACTAGCAGCTTGGGGCAGTTTAAATTTCATATTAGAACTGTAGTATCTGAACTGAAATCCCAAAGGGAATTTTTATCCCTTTTCTTTTCAGCATGTGTCAATGGAAACAGTCCTCTGAAGGTCAGGAACAAGTTCTGTCCCTAAATATAAAATTTCTTTGGTTATCACAAAAGTGATGTTCACCACAGGAAGGGACTGGACTTCTGAGAAGGGTGCAAGTTTTGATTTCATGAAGTTTATTTTGCAGAAGGGTCGTGGACAGACTCTTGGAGACTGGTAAGAATCAGGCAGATATTATCGGCCCACAGCAAGGTTTTATGTTCCAAGGCTCCTGGCATGCAACCTGGGTCCTTAGTTTCCATGCTACTGATTCTGGTATTATGTTAAATAAAAACAAGACTAAGGAAGACTCTTTGTAACCATGTTTTCCACTGCAGACAAAAAGCAGATCATGCAGTTTTGTATAAAATGGGCAAACATAGCTTATAAAATTTATTTGAGAAGGACCTGATGCAAGAAAACTTCTTTCACCACTCTCATCAGTAATATTACACTAGTGTAGCATCACCTCCTTTTTATTATTAGGAACACAAAAATCCAGTTGGCTTGATTGCATGTGGAATGACCACCTCATAAATGTGCTGTAATCATTGTCATGAGAAATTTTTAAAGGCTCTTAGTGGGAGCTGGTCACAGTTTTCTCTTCCACTTTTTTTTTTTTTTTTTTTAAACTCCCAAGTTTTAATGAAAATATTAGGGTATTGGTGTTATTTTTCCCAAGATTTTTACAGTTTCTGATCTTTCAGAATTCTTCAGTTAACATTATCTAAAAATAACATCGTTTGAAATTTTTGTTTTTCTTTCTTTCCCTACCCAATTTTCCTCCTCCATCCTGCTCTTTTTTGCCTTTCTTCCACCCCCCCACCCCCACCCCCACCCCCCCCCATGACTGGAAA
>JAWWES010000169.1:18326286-18343987 GCA_035583135.1 Lophotriccus pileatus
GCCTTTCTTCCACCCCCCCACCCCCACCCCCCCCCCCCCCCACGACTGGAAAACCCCAAATAGTGGTGGAAAAGACCTCTAAGAGTAACTAAGTGGGAAGAAAGAGCAATTACAGGAGAGAAGTCTGGGTCCAGAACACTGCTCTGCTACACACCTTCCAAGAAAGAGTGATTTAATGATTCTCTGGCTTAGTTTTTAAGCACAAATGTGACCATTCATTTAAACCCAGACTTACGTGGTGTTCAAATTATCTGGGAATAGATTTAAGAGAACTCCTGATTACAGCTGGGAAGAAGCTCAAGTCAGCCTTTAGAGGAGACCACGGTGTGTTGGCCAAGGTTCCCACAATTTGTCAGATACCTTTCAATCTTCCTGTGGCCACCACATGGCACTGATGTGACTGATGCTCCTTCCTAGGTCACACTTTGTGCTGGCTCAGCAGCTGACTAACAGGTGTGTGGGTGCACCTTTTGGGCTCCTGGTGTTTTCTCTCCATCAGAATCAGACCTTGCTGTCATGGTGTGTGAATAAGGACATAAGATTTCCTTGCCTCAAAGCAGTATTTTGAAGAAACAATAAATAAAACCTGGGAGGCAGCGAGATGCTGCATTGACAAGGGCCATAAAGCAGCTATGACAGCTCCCTGTTGTCAAGGTGGGGAAAATGCTGTGCTGCCATTACCTAGAAGCCCACGGGGAGCTGAGATGATTCTTGTCAGTTTTCTGGGAGGTCCCGCTGGCTTGGTCTATCAGATCCTCATGTTCTGTTATGAAATACAGATGTTGGTGCTTGGAACATTTGTCTCCACCAATCACTGATATACAGGTGCCACATGGCCAGCCCTGAACCAAACAACCACACTGCAGCAAGCAGAGATTGAGGTGAGTTTTCAGGACAGGTTTAGCCAGACAGTAGCCAGATGACAAGGGGAGGTAGTTCAGTGGCAGAGCCCCTACTTCCTTCCCTCTCATGCCTCGGATGAAGTGCAAAAATGTGTTTGGAATTTCTTCCTGAGCTAAGGCCTCTTTGTTTGTCAGCAGCTTTGTTTTGCTGATGGGGAAAAACGTGGAATGGGGTATCTCAAAAATTAGCAACTGAGCTACAGGGACAGCGTGGGCAATGCGTCCAGCCACTGAGGAAGGCTGGTGCAGGTGGAGCCTGAAAACCAAACTCAAGTAGTTCTGCCAGGTGCTGATGAGAAGAAAGCTGAATGCAAGTGAAATATTCTGTTTAGATTTTCCACAGCATGAAATTCCCATAGTGTCAATCTTCATCTATCTGTTTGTGAAGGTCACTTGAAGGACACTCTAGGGATGAACCGGCTCTTAGCTTTTTCTCTGTTGGGGTGAAGCCCAGTGGTGGAGTAGCAGAGGAAGCTTCATCTGGTACTGAACACTGCACTGAGTATAGGGAGAGGCAGATTCCAATTTGTATGCCTCTCAGTGGGCTTTCTTTTCACAACTCTTAAAATTCCCATTAAACCTTACTGTGTCTAAACTAAGTGTTGAAATCAGCTTAAGAAAGTTAATCCATTGTTTGAAAAAATCATTGAGACTGTCAACTTGATGTTGTGTGTAGTCATTCAAGTTCTAAAGCCCTGAAAAATAGCAAGTGAATTGGCAGCTGACCCTTAACTTCAAATGTCATTGCTTTTATACTGTAATATGAATTATTTTCTGCTTTACAAACTTATGTCATTCACTACAGACCCTGCCATGCAGTGGATTTTTCAGATGTATTAGTGACCAATTGTGCTTGTTCTGGAAAAACCCACGGCTCCGCTTTCTAGGTCTCAACAGCTGTCATCTTTTCCCAAGATACATTAGAAAATGCTTTCTGGAGTCATAGATGCTTGTTCTGAAGGATAGGTTTGATGGTCCAGGGCCATGTGAAAGGGTGCCTTGGTGAAATGCTACATGGGGGTCAGTTTCAGCAATGATCAGTCTTTGAAGGAAGCATTTTCCTTACAGTTGCCCATCAGCAGAAAAATGCTAATTGATTTTTGAAGCCTCAGTCCCTACTGTAGGGAAAGGCAACAGGAGGCGGAAAAAGGTTTTGTTGTCTTTCCTGGTAGTTCATTTTGCAGTCTCCAAGATCCATCTGCCTACACGGAGTGGGGGACATTCAGAAAGAACATCTGTAAATATCCCATGTCATTATACTTCCAAAGCCAATGGCAAAGACCTTGACAAGATCCAGGTTTTTCAAACATGAGCCTTTTCTGCAAGTGTTTAGACAGATGGTTTGCTACTGTATGGAGCATCTTCAGGGAATTCACTCCTATTCTCAGTGTTGCAATTACTGTAGGCTCAGGGCTGGCTGTCTCCTGCCGAGTTTCTGAACAGTGTTTGTTTTTGCTTGATGAAATTCTGTCTTAGATTTTTTAGTGATTATACTCTATTGTGCTCTGCCAGGCTTTGAAATGAGATCAAATTGCTTTTCCCTTAACATGCACTTACAAAACATATGTTGGCCAAATCTTGAAGTTCCTACTTGTGTACCAGTCACCTACTGAAAGTCAATGGGACCTTTGCCTGAGTAAGCACTGTGTGAAAACCAAGTGTGAAGGTGGGGGGCATTTCTTGGCTACAGAATAATAGCTTGCAGCAGCAAATGTTTTATTTTCTCTGAAAGAGGTAGATGGGTACACTGATGAGATGCTTTTAAGACAAAGGTTGGCCAGCCCATGATAGAAGTGGGCATTAGAGCTGAACAAAAACTGCTCTCCAGTTTGCCAAGATGTTTACATTTTTTAAGTTGATTTCAGTCTGAATCAAATGAGAATTTCAAGGTATTTCAAATGAAAAGGTATTTCAAATTCAAAGGTATTTCCATTGATTCGGAGAATCTGCTCAGCCAAATTGACAACTTCTGTTATTTTTGATGACAATCTAGCTGTGAAATTGGTAAGAGAATCCATTTCTCTGAGCAGTTGTGGAAATCTGACCCCAGATGCATCAAGAATGCATGTTTGGGCAAAAGCCTTTAAGCTGGAAATATGTAATACAAAATATTTTGTGCTGAGTTAATCAGTGTTTTTAAATTCAGCTGTTGTAACAGAAGCATCCACTAATCTCTAATAGAGACAGTACAGATCAGGCCTCAACACTTTTACTTGCCACATAGTGCAAGGCTGAATATGAACTTTGAAATTCTGGCCCTTTGTGAGGGTGTTTGCAGTGCAGCCTCTTGGATTTCACAATCAAAGAATACTTAAAGAGCTGCCATAGAACCAGGTTTCTCTCAGAACTGTTTCTCTTTTTCATAAGCAGGCAGACTTGACCACACAGAAAGGATGAAACTCATTGCTGAAAAAATAAATAACCCAAGACTATATAGATTCCTGAAAAACAAGCTCCGTGGTCTTTGCCCTGGTCTATTGAGGAGGAAGAATAGTACATTTTCTTTCCTATTCCAAATATTTAGTAGATCTCTGCACATTGCAGTCTCTGTCCCACTGTCTGTATTAATTAAAGCAAATAGGACTGATTTTGCATTCATGTACCATATATGACTGCTGTGATGTCAGTGAAGTTCACATCAGTATTAAACTGGTGTCTTAATGGACTCAAGCGTACATGCTGGTAAACACTTAGAAGATTCTGGGTTCTGTAAAATTGAAATGCCAGCTATTTCAGTGATTTAATAATTGCAGAAGGCAAGTTTATTTGTGTATAATTTTTAGATTTTTCAGTTGATTCTAGGGAAATGAGCCTTGATTTCTTGCAGAAAAGAGGATTGTGTGCACTGTGTGTGTGTCCCTGACACCTTTTGAATTCATTGGATGATTTCCACCAGATTTTTCAGAGGAGTATAGACGTCTAAGATAAGTAAGCCTCTGAAAGCAGATGGCTAGGTGAAAGAAAATTTGCTGGGAGGATCTGACAGTAGGGAAAAAAGCAGAACAAGAGTGCACTTTATTAGAAATGAGGAGATCCATATGGGGGGAAAACCCTCACAGATGTCTCAGTCACAATAAAATTTTAGATAGTCACTCATCCGTGAGACACAAATCTAAAGGAAACTGATTTCACTGATTTTGGTGCTTTTGTTTTTGCACCATACCTAGTTTTATTTGCATTCAAGTATTGGTGTAGGAATAAGACAACACCATTTTTTGGAAAAAAACAGAACAACTTAAGCATATGAGTGAGTATGAATCATTTTAAAAAGACCAGTGTCTTCTGTGAGCAGAGAGCTGAACCAGGTTCTGAATAACCGGGATTCAGTAATGGTATGTTGGGTGATACTGGGTAAATATCCTCTGTTCTTCCATTCCCGGGGCCATTATGAGTTTTAAAAATAGGGTTACTGATACTTAAATGGTTTGGAAAGTGTTTTGACTGCTGCAATGAAATGGTCTCTAAGATAGGTGTACTTAAACGCTCTATGTACTTTAAAATCTAGTTTCTTACTACTGTGGCAATGGACTGTAAGATCTTGGAGTTACACTTTTTCTTAATATATACAAGAGTGGCCACTTTAATTGTTGCTAAAACCTGAATAGTCACAAAAAATATGAGCTTCTCATAATGCTCTCCTTTCTACTATGTTATGAACAATAAAGTCAAAAGATACCGTGCATACAATGCAAGAAATAGAACACATTTTGATTTAGCTCTGAAGTAAGAAAAGTTTGAAGATATTACTGATCTACATGGAGTGGATAAATGTGGATGTATGGTCTTATATACAGGAGAGTTTTTGAGCTTCACTACACTTCTGCTAACTGGATCCATATTGACACAAGGCACAGGAGAGATTTCTGTCAGATACGAAAATATATGGAGGCCTGGGACTCTGTGTTTTATGTCTCTCCAAATCAGTCTCATAATTTCTTTTGTTTAAATAGAAAGTTTGAGGAAAATTTTTTCCAGAGCTAATATTTCTGGAAGCTTTTAAGGAACACATAAAGCTTTGGTGACGTCCCTAAAAACATTAAAGATGTGTTTGAGTGAAGGTTTCTGGAAAGGTTTAAACCATGCGGTGCTCTATTCAGATGTAGAGAAAGAGTCACTGAATGGCTCTGTTGATTCTCCATGTCACTGGAATGTGACAGAGTTTTATACCATAGCCAGAACCAAAAGCTAATTTTCTCTGCGTCTAAAACTCAGGTGTTGTAGGTGTTGAATGTCAGAGCAGGGTTAAGGCTGAATATACTCTGAAAGATGTACCATGGCTTTGTCCCAGATCTGGTGAGGAAGCCACAATGGCTTGAGGAATAAAACACACAATTTTCTGAGTAAGAAGATTTAGTTCAGTACAGAAAAGTTATTCAAACATGTTCTATAAACAAATTAATCAAATACTGGCCAGATTCCCCCCAAATTTATGTGGTGACATTAAGGTCAACTGGGGCCCAATTAACTTGTGCTTGCTTCCCAGGGTCATCTGATCTTGGCAATTTTCATCATTCCAATAAAATTAGGTTTGATTTCTGGTGCAGAGGGAACAGCTGTAATTCCAGGTCTTCAGCTTTGTCTAATTCCAAGGAACAATGTGCAAACAAACTAATCATGTAAGATCTTAGCAATGAGCATGAGGAAGTGTGAGTTATGCATATCAGTAACTTGTGCAAGAGAACTAATTAGGAGCAGATGCTTAAATTTCCCCAATGTTTATATGAGGAGAACAAATTGCATGCTGGCAGAAAAAGCCATCTGTAAAAATGGTGTTCCAGCCTCATAATTTTAAATGTTTTCCTTGTATTCCTAATTTGCATGTACAAAATAAACTGCATCTAGAGATATTCAATCAGCAGTGGGTCTGAGTGCTTAAGGTCTGGCCCATGTCACCCCGAAGTTCTGTGAAACTATTAAAGTTTCAGCTGAAGATTTGATGTCCATGAACCACTGTTTATAAAAAAAAATGGTATGTATTTTCTTAAAAAATAGCATTCACAGAGCATCTTACAAAGGAAACATCAGTAAGAAATATTTTTCTTGTCTGATTCCCTAGAAAATTAGTAAGAATCTTCTGGTAAATAAATGCTTCACTTTCTTTTTTTCTCTTCCACTAGACAGGAGAAAATAAACAGGTCATTAAAAAATTGTTGTCATGCAAGGAAGTAATGTTCTCCAGGTATGAAAACACATTCCCTTCCCTTTGCAGAATCCAACCTCTTTTAAAAATAATGAATACTAAAGTGTTTAGGGATCCCTTCATATAAATTGTGTATGTTCCATACAGTGAAAGACCTACCCATTCCCACAGATGTCAGCTGGGATGTAAAAGCTTGTTTTGGCTGCACTCACCAAGTCCTCCTGCTGTGGGCGTGAACGCTTCCCTGCCCCACCTGTGTGCTGCACTGATTGATGGAAAACCAGACCACAGACCATAGCCTGGAGAAGCAATTATTTGTCTCTCAAAGTCAGTCTGCTGTTGCTTGAAACTGACTTTCCAGAAGGCCTGTAAGAGGAGCATTATGGTAGCACCGGGGTAGTTATTGGGAAGGTTATCCTCTGAGGGAATCTTGACCCCACCGGTTGGGCTGCATGGGCATGCTTCTGCCAGGTCTTGCCTGTCAAAGACTAAACCAATTGTCTTTAGCTCACTGGTATTACTGCAATACGGCTGAACCTGCAAGGGACTCACTGGGTTTGACTTCTTGTACATCACAGGCTACTCCATTTTGCAAAATTACTCCTGGATGGAATTCAGTAACACGTGCTAGCAAAAAGTGTCTCCTCCAGGGGGGGCTTCAGCAGTGATCTGAGTGCTTCAAGAGATGGAGACATCCTTCAGTTTTGTAGGTAATTTTCTTCAACATCTAAGGACAGACAGACTGAAAAAAAAAAAAAAAAGTATGTCTGCATTTTTATGGCTTTGATTTCTCAGCTATTGTTCTGTGATATGGTTATCTTTTCTAGATTAACAGAATCTATTAGTGACTAATATATTCTCTATTTGAGGATACTTAGGCACCAAAACCCAAACCACCATTGAATCTGCTTTTTGAGAAGCTGAGTGTGATGCCTTCTTTAGATGCCTTGCTACAGGAGAATATTTACTGATGAAATGTCGGGCCCTGCAGTGTGTGGACTTCTGCTTATCATGACATCTCTCAAGGTCTGTTTTTTCCAGCCCTTAAACCATTTCAGTGGTTCCTTTCTCTTTCCTTACGAAATTCAGCATCATTTTCTGATAAACACCCGAATTGATAGCAATGACCCAGCATGCAACTATTATAGACATGGGGAAAATCATCTCTTTCCTGCCTCACATCTCCAGTGGCACCTTGAGCCATGGCATTTGCTATATTTTGCCAGAGGAGCATGCTTGAAGTTTAGGCTGAGCTTATGTGCTCTGACTGCATAGTTCTTCTTTCCTCTTGCCTTTTCATGGCTCTGCTTGCCTGCTTTCTTCCAGTCTATGGAACAAGTCTAAGATTTCTGCGGTCTCAGGAAATGCCTGTCTCTCATTTCTCAAATAATTACATTTTACCTAGACATCTTTGTTATCTCTAGTCAGTTCTGTTTTGTTTAAATGGTCCCACCCTAACAGCTCATCCAGTTTTTCATGTCTTTATTTTCAGATCATTAAGGAAGGTGCTTAGAAACGTCCAGGCCAGTATCAGTGAGGCAGCTGAGCTTACTACCTGCTGCCTCCTGCCATGCCCGAGGCTGGTGTTTCTCTGATGTTAACTTCTTTCCAAAAGAGGCAGTTCTCCATTTCTCCAGCCATTTATTACGTGCTTGTACGGTGCTAAAGTAGATAAGAGTCCCACTGTGTCAGACCTTCCTTTAAGAAGAACTAAGTGGTAGGCTGGCCCCTAAGGGACTTGCAATAGTATGTACTAGAGTTTGGAAAGCACTTGCCTACATTACCCAGAGAGATCAAGACCTTGGTTTCCTGGGCAGACACTGCCATCTGCAACACTGAGGAGATGACTCCTGCTGTTTGTGTGACCTTTGGCTGCAGCTGTCAAAGAGTAAGCAGTTTCACTGGCCAGTCTGAACAACTCGGAGCATCCCAAAACAGCAGCAGAAATGCTGCCAGCCCTGGTGGGGATTGTGGTGTTCTGGGAGCCTGCCCAAGAGCACCGAGGTGAGCCCAGGCCATCCCTGTGATCATCCACAGAATTCAAGCAGGGTGCTGGTCTCCTGTGGCTCACAATGCTTTTGTGGCTGGTTCCCTGTGGATTAGATCAATGCTTTTCTATTGATGCTGACTGAGGAACAGCTCAATGCACATCATCTGTGCTTTTAACTAGTATCTTTAGTTACTCTTTTTCATATTACTTTATTCTCTTTCATTTCCAAATCTAATATTGATTTCCTTGGGATGTGTTGCCACTGGGCTTTCAGGGATGTAGATCAGGTCTTTAACTCCACCTTTCATTCTTAGCTCTTCTACAGCACCTTTCATTCTTAGCTCTTCTACAGCTGAAGTGAAGGTCTTCAAAACCTCTGGAGAGATCTGTTTGCTCATTTCTCAATTAATTAAATGTTTCTTAGGCAGTTTTTACATTTTAGCCTGAAACATTTTTTCCCTTTTTTCTTTTTTTTTTCCCCTCAGGAGCAAAACAAGGAGCAAATCAGATATATTGAATCTAAACCAGAGGGTCTTGTACCAGTGCTGAATCTAAACCAATCTTTCTACCCTCCCATTCTTCAAAGGTTCTTTTACCCAGCAGGAACTTCATGGAAATCAATGGAATTGCACTGAGATGTTCTGAAACACTGTGATTTTTAACAGGAACGGTTGACAAATCTTGGAAAACATTGCTAGGTGATGTAGGAACTTTTGAGCTCTCAGTCCTTCAAAGTGTTTGACTCTAAACCAGATACTTTGCATTATGTGTACCCTGCATCAGCCATGTGTTGGCGAGTCGATGTGGAAATCACTGTGGAAAAAGCCATGGCCAGCCTAAAGCATTTCAGAATAGACTGTTGTAAAATCCCATGCCTTAACATGTCTGTATAACAGTCACTAGCATGGATAGAGCTAGTCACAACGAGAATTTTGAGTGAAAGATCTCTAGGACAGGACATGTGATTTTTCCACTGTATTAATAGAAACTCTAAAAAAAAAAAAAAAAAAGGTGCTAGTTGTACCAGCACCTCTCAGTAGATTCCAGTGTTACCTAAAGTAATGTCCTACCACCCCTGGTTAGGCTCCACTTTGCAGGCATTAAGATGGATTCTGTCAGCTGTCTATCCTCATTTTCAACATTTTTATTTCCATTTTAGGACATTGTGGTTCAGTTTTGTCATATGTTCCTGTTATTGTTTTAGACAAAGGCAAGAGTTGGCTGTCTAAGGTTTGTCTGACCTCTGTATATACGGACGTGGCTGAAGAGTGCTAGTTGCTGAAAAAGCCAAGAGGAGGAAGACAAGTCAGGGTTAAGTTCATAAGTTGGTTGAGTTTAAAGATCCCATATGTGGGGTTTATGTAACAATGTTTTTCAGTTTTAAAAGATTTTTATTAAGTTTTCACAAAATACAAATGAAAACTCATAAACAAAACCCAGGATCCTGCTCAGAGTTACCCTGAAATAAATCTGGAGTAACTGCCTTGGAGTCAGGCAATGACTCCAACTTTATGTTGCGGGGGCTAAAAGGAGACCCTGACCCCATGAGTATATTCAAACGTGCAGTTATAAAGTATGCAATGTTCTCTTTATAATTTAGACTAAGAAATTTACAGGCTGCCATTCACTAAGGATTGAGTATAAGCAGTGATATTTTGATTTAAATGCTCTTTTGGATTCACGTGTCATAAGAATGGAATGTGTCCAGTGACCCACACAGATTTTCCTGTGCCTGTTATCAGCATCACAGCTAGTGGTCCCCAGGCAGCAGGAATTTGTCCTCAAGACACCTCAGTCAAACAGGAAATCATTATATTCTCTGGAGAAACTGAGGTACATGGTGATGAGAGACTTCCTCAGCCACCAAGGGTAGTTTGTTGTAAGGTGAGGGTAAAACTTACTGACTTCACCATGGCCAAGATTTCCCCAAGGTCCACTGGGAACTTGGGGAAGTGTTAAGTTGGAGAGGAATCATCAGGGCATCTACTGTCAAGATGTCAGGTCAGGATTTTTCAGTTGGTTTTGAAGGAATACTGATAAACCTGTGTCCTTGCCTTTCCACATGTGTTGCTCCATCTGTTCGGGTTTAGAAAGAGGCTTTTGTCAGCTGTGGCATGACCACGCATGGGCTACCTTGGCTGACAACACCTCCACTGCTTTTACAGGCCGGAGACTGACCTTTTTTGTCCTTGCTGATCTGGATTTTGTTAGCATTATTAGGGGCTTTTTCCCTTATTTCAAAACTGCATAAAGACTATCTTCTCTTGAATCCTTGCAGTCTTTTTCTTGACACCAGAGGAATCTACAGTATATTGTGGAGGGTGATTCTCCCCACAGAGTTAAATTACACATAGAAACTGAACTCCTGGCCTTGTTGCAATGAAGGGAAGACTTGGCAGCTGAGCAGGGATTTCACCCAGACACCAGCCCTTTCTTCTGAGCGCTCTGCTCCGCAGGATGTACTCTTTCCATTACAGCCTCACTCCAGGGCTCCACAAGGGCACTGTGAGAAAACCACTGTTGTCTCTTACATCAGATTTAGGGTCTGCAGTGCTCAAGCCATGAAAGCTCCACAGAGGCTGGGCAGTCAAATCCAAGGAAATCAAATGAGAATTTGAGTAAAGCCCCTGGTTAATAAGTCATTCCCAAGTCCAATAAACATAACTGGAAATAAATTGCATCCATACATTTCACAGTTTGATTTACATTAAAATGAAAACATGAGAAAGGCCTGCCATTGACAAGTTCAAACTATGCAAAATTCTGCACAGTTTGTGTTTACCCAACCATAAAATATAACTCAGATATTCCGTTGAGATATAAATAAATCAATAATAGTACACTACTTGTGATTTATCTTGGAGCCATTTAAAAAAAACAGATGATTGTTTTCCTATGCTTGTAGTGTGGGTCTATCATAAAAGCCATCATACATACAACATTTTTCTGTTCAAGGCCCCAGCAAAATACCTTCTGACAAAGGGACTCTTTTCACAGTTCAGACAGCTTTGCTTCTGTTCAATCCTCAAGCTAGCCAAGTTCCTCATGTGCTCAGTATCTGAAATAAGACCATCACTCAGCTCTAGATTTAATCTCTGGATGGATTTTTGACAGAAGGAGTTCAATCATCAAGTACCAGAATCATGCACCCCCTGCCTTCTGGCAGGAGTGGTGATTCAGAGCTGGTAGCATTGTTATTCAATAATTATTATTGGACTCAGAAGAGAAAGGAATTCTCCCCAGTCCCTATGGCTCCTATGGCTCTTGGCAGCATTTCTGAGGTGAATGAGTCATTAACAGCTGCTCGGGAAGGGAGGGAAGGCTGAGCAACAGCATGCCATGGCTTCTAGCTGGGCTCCTCCACCCTTCCAGGAGTTCAAGGCTTTTTTATTCAGCCCAAGTGTCCAAGGTTATAGAAGGAACTTTGGTGCTCCAGAGTGTGTGTTGGCTTTGAGCTTGGCTTAAGTGAGGAGGCTCATATGATATTTGCCAGAATAGTGAGAAGACCTCTGGAGATCATCTAGTACAACCCTATGCTAAAGCAGGTGAGTCCTGAAGAACTCCAGGGACAGTGATTTCAGGGCCTCTCTGGGCTCACCTCCAAGGCTTGTCCTCTGGGTTGCTCCTGTAACAGGGACCAGACAGAGATGGATTTACACACCTACTATGATTGGGAAGGCTCCCAGAGTGAAAGAGTAAAAGTTGTATTTGTTAATCCTAATATGGCAAGCTCTAATATGGCCTTCCAGGAGAGCCCTCTCCTGCCAGGGCTGGCAGCCCTCTCCTACCTCTCAGCCTGGTGTGGATACTGTCCCATTTTTTGGGGAGGAGGCAAGAATTCACTGGGAAATCACTTCAGATCCACTATCTGTATCAATAGTCGGATCAGCGATTTATCAGGTCCAGACTGATTTATTTTATCAGTCACAGAATTTTTATCAGCCAGAATTATTTTATGTCATTCCAGCTATGGTCAAATATTTGCTGCACTTAGCATTTGCCACCAGAATCAAGATATTTGCCCTGATGTCCCTGCTGGGTTTCCCATACACTTGGCTGTCAGTATTAGTTCCCAGAACACCAGTATATCATGTCCCAGTTGTCAGGCCACAAGGATGCTGCTGACATAGAATCCTACAAAATTTTATGCACCAAAACACTGCCTCCTATGTAGTTGGGTTAGCACCTTTCAAAAACCACTGCACATCTGCACATCTTACACTCCTCTGGGGTCTCCATCACTTTGGCCTCTGTGTGGTTTCCAAATGTGGGCACCTTTTTTCTGGGTGGTCCTTGGTGTCTGCCCACGGTGCTCCCCTGCTTGTGTTGTGGCCGTGGCATCCCCCATCACCTCTCCCTTCCCAAGAGTGTTCCAGCATAGGAGTTGGGCAGGATTTCCTGCTGCCTTTCAACCCATTCAGAGCTTTGAGGGTGTGAGGGAGATGATTTCTTCTCTGTGCTGTCTCCATGCCAGTCAAAGCCCTGGGGACAGGGCTGGCTCTCCATGCCTCCGGCATTCCCCCCTCTGTGCTGGGTCTGCACACCCCACGGCTGCTGCGGGCACGGCCTGTACTTGCAAGAAATCGAGGTGACTCCCTATCCTGGACACAAGATTTACCCCCTGATTAAGGCACTGCTTTTATATTTAAACACGCACAGAGAATTTGTTCACTCTCTTTCTGCCCCCTCCTTACAGTTTAATGCCCCTGCAAGGCTCCTTACTAGAGTTTGTATCTGCATGTTGGCATTAAAGCCCTGCTTCTCTAATGCACTGAAAAATGCATTCCTCCACCTCTGTCTTGCAGCCAGGGTGGGCACTTAGTCTTTTATTTGGGTCTGTCACCAAAATGGACAACAGAATTCTGAAGTTTGATAAAATTCACCTCAGCCCTGGCAGCTTGGTCTGGCATTTCAGAGTGAGACTGGGCTTTTTCTGCTTCACACACTGCCAGCAGCAACAGCAATTTTGAAATTCGTTTTTGAGGGAATTCTGCATACAACATATGAGTCCTGATGAAGCAGCCCTTGCCTGTTATTACCACATCCTGCTTCTGAGGGGCAATTTGTCTGGAATTATGACTGCCATAGTAGAAGCTGCAACTCTCTCCCAGTAAATACAGACAAAGCTAAATTTGTCTGTGATACTGTTCTCTGTGACTTAGCTCTGTTTACAAGCACTTCCTTGTTGATACCAGCACACGGATGCTGAGCTGAAGTTGGAAGGGTTTTGTTGCAATCATTCTTGGATGCCCTTCAGCAGAGAGAACTGCCTGAGAAGGGATGGAGCAGCCCAGGCTCCGCAGTGGGCTGGGGGCATCAGCAGCCCCCTGACCCTTTCTGCCCATTCCTGCAGGCAGCTCCTCTAGATCGACAGTTCTTCTCATTTCTCTTCCCCTGATTTCCTCGGATATTGTTGACATATTTCAGATTCCCCTTCAGTGTGGGAAAAGGGAACTTGGATCCTTGCTCAAGTCAACTTAATCTGGGCCCTGCAGGCAATGAAGGTGCCTCCAGCTGAGGTCACTGGGTGGGATTGGTTAACTCAAACTTGCTTTTTCTTCTCACTGCCCCAAACCATCACATAATTACCTACAGTGAGATCATAGGATTTTTAATTAACCAGTATTTGGTAAATGTCTTTGAAAGTTACAAAATGTATTAATAAACTATGAACCTGGATTCTTATCATCCAAACGTTCTGCAAAGTTGAATACTGAATTTTTGCTTTAACTGGAATAGTTTGCCTAATAGCAGGTTTGTGACAGACAGCAAAAGTTCACCATTGGCAAGGACTGTGCATTGTGCCTTTACCTCAGCAGACTAATTGACTAGATACCTACAAGTTCCTACACTGAAGTGTAAGCATAGTCCTCCTGATATTAGTGGGACTTGAAGGTGTATGCTCTGTACTTCAGACACATTCCTTGACACACTGAAATCCAAAACAAATCAAGTGAATGATTATTTAACATATTTAATTTGTTTCTTGTTTCTATTTATCTATTTCCTTTGAAGAACTCATTTTGTTTATTTGCTCTCCCTCTTCTTGCTGAATGGTACCCATTCCTTTCCAGTGCTGCCTTGCTGTAATGGACTTTATGGCTCTCCCCACAATTCATTCCTTTTCCACCTTCAACCCTTTGCAAATCCAGAGCTGCTCCCTGTAGTTCATATTTTGTTTAAGAATTAGTAGCATCTACATTTTGTGCTATTAAATGCAGCCAATTCAGGCTTGCTTGGGAGCTGGGAATTTGATGAAATGCTGTAGTTGGAACAAAATGTTTACAACACTTTCCTGAGTTCCCCTTTATCTAGAGGTTGTCCAACTGCTTAATTCCAGCTGTGGTCAAATATTTAATGATATAATTAACTCTCACCATTGCAGATAATTCCTACTCTGTCAAATTTCATCTGATTTGTAGGTTTTTACCTACAAAAGCATCATATCAGCACTTTGTGATGGGTGAGAGGTTATTCATTGTGGTGCAGCAATTTGGCCACTTCTGGTGAGAAGCACAGCAGCTGTATAAATTTATTTGGCACTCAGTCATTGAAAATACAGGATATGGATCTAACCAAACCATAAATAGAGACTTTGAGGAGGCGGACTACAGACATTTACCATCTTGAGTTACAATTCAGGAAGAACATCATGTTCTTGTAGCACTTGCAAGATAATGCCACAAGATCATCAGTGCAATTAAGACATCTGCTTTATACCTCCATCAGACAGGTGACTCTTCAGTAATACAGCACCCTTACGAAATATAATGGAGCTTATGATTAGTGCACAGGAAAGAGAGCTCTTGTTTCGTGGCTACTTTTATGTTACTTGTCCATTAAAAATAGGGACCCAGCTCTGTTAATGGAAGCTGACGTGGTCATGGCTGAAAGTAATATGCCTGCAAGCAGGCCAAAAAAATATTTATAGCCCATCATTAAGACGATTTGGGAAACTAATATGTGTTCTGTGTACCCATATTGTACTTAATTTTTCTCCACAACAGATGCTTATCAGGGATTTTCTCTATGTCTGTTGCAACAGAAAAACAGGCAAGGAAAAAATCCCAAACTGACATTATTTATTATATTGTCATTGAAAAAAGATCATGAAAGTAAGTTGTAAAAGCTATTGGGCAACATTAAACTTGTGCTGCTGAGTTCACAGGCTATCTCAGGGGACTCTGTGAACTCCTGCATGCTGGAGAGCTGGAATCTCTTGCACAGTTCTTGGGCACTGTCTTTGTTTTTGCAGTTTACAAATTAGTGGACTTGAGGGTAAGATAAATTATGAATGGGGGGAGATTTCAGACTAGTAAAGACTGTGAGTCTTTGTGGTGAACTTCAGGGTCATTGTTTCTTCTGTCATGGCTAAGATCTTTTGAATAACAGAAGCCCAAGATGGGGGGTAAAATTGCCACCAGAAAGAATGTGTAAACAGAGCCATGTGAAATTCTCACGCAGTTTCAGTTTTTCACTGGCAACTGTAGGCTTGAAGTAAACAAAACATATCAGTTGTTGTCATATTTACAAAATTGTTTTGCCCAAATGCCTCCCTTCCTAAAAAATGGAAAACATCTCCTTTCAGCATTTTCTGAGAAAAATATTTTAGTTCTCTCATTATAAAGGTTGTATGTAAATGTTTAATTTAGTTTGTTATTAAAATAAATGCTTAAAAATACATCAAGAATTAAGCAAAAGGTGGTTTGGGGTCAATCCTAACATGTTCTCTTTATTTATAATTTTCATCTCATTAAAAAATTAAAATATTTTTTATCAGGTGGATATATATCATGTTCAAAAAATGTAGTTAATTTTCTACTAGAACAAAAAATTAACTAAGAGTCTGTTATTCACTTTGCACACAAAGTCAGCTCAGAATTAGTTCAAACGGCACAGGAAATTTCTACAAGTCCAATTGTACCTTTTGTCTTTCTCCTTTTACCAAACAGAGCAACTCTGCCCTTGAGGCAAGAGGCAGAGGGGAATTTGGGGCCAGTTTTCAAAGCATTTGTCATTGATGGTTACCCTGGGACAGCTAAGTGGGAGATGAAAATCAGGCTAATAGAGTCATATAGCAGGAAAACTGCTTATTGCATTAACAAAGGTATAAATCAGAGTGGGCCAAAGCGTGTGAAATCATTGAATTCCCAGAGGGTTAAAGCTTTTAATTTTGTTTCAATAAAGGCAACAGAAGTAAGAAAAGAAGACGATTCTTCTGAGGTCACAACCCCTAGTGTTGATAGAAATTGCACAGGAGAAATGGTCCCACGCAGTTCCCCAAGGCTACAAAGGGACTGACAGTAAGCTCACTTTATCTCGCTTTTAAAGCTCTCAAAAAAGAAATTTACACTGTGATTCAAGGAGGAAGCAGAGCTGCACACTGAAGTGCTCTGAGGAGGTATGCTGTCACCAGAAGGGCTCTGTTGCGGAATAAAAACTGTCTGCCCAAATCAACCAAACAGAAGCTGACTAGGTGAAAAGGAAGCCTGGCCTTACCAGTGGAACAAATCCATCAGGGACCATTGGTTTGTGTTGGTGGGGTACCCACTCAGTGCAATATTGTCCTCACTCCTTGACTGGAGTCTACATAGAATTAAGTTGGTTTATAAATATGGCTGTGTTTTTTTATCATACATTTTCTGTCAGGCACAAGACAAATACAGTGTATTTGTAATCACTGTAAAAGTGTTTTAGAGACAGTGCTGGTGGCCCACGCTGTCAGTAGGCTAAGTCCATTTTGCTATTGCTATGCACCATTGGTAACATGAGTGTCATAAAGATCTTGGTTGGGGCTTCACATGGAGTTTTACTTTGCATCTAAAATTATGAACTGAGCTTCTTAGAGATATATAGCACATCCTCTGCAAATTTAACATAATTCCTATAGGCAAAAGATGTTCTTCCTGAAAATTTACAAGTAAATCTGCGGAATAGTTAATAAGATGAAAGTAATTAAAATCTTGTTCCACTAAGTTTGTAGTATCTACAAATTTTGGTTTTTTCCCAGACATTTCTAATGATGGAGAGATACTTGACTGTCAAAACTTCAGATTCATGGAAACTCATCAACATGCCCTGTTTGGAAAAACACAATTGTAATTATACTCGGCAGCAACTGTATCTATTTGCTGTGAGTGGAAGAGCTATGGGAAGCTGCTCAGGTAAGTGTAGTCATTGTGCCTCCAGGGAGAAATTCAGAGCTCAGCACCTTTCCATCCTAATTGCTTTGCTTACACTGAGGCCACCAGCTGTGATGTCTCCCTGCCAGCAGTCACTGGTTTGAGGTGCTCTTAGTGGAGGTGACTGTATGGTATTGTCACATCATGTAAATGTGCTGGGAAATTAAGGCAGCTGCAGCACTTTGAGCACGCTGTTTGGTGTAGTGAGTTTGGCTGGTGAAAGCATTTGCAGCAGAAAGTGTGGTGACCAGTGTAGCTCTTTGCCACACAGCCTTGTGAGAAATATCTCTGAATAAAATTTCAAAGACAGCCAAATAAAGTGAAACAAAGAACTTTAATTACAGTGCACTGGATGCAACAGGCTTTGAAACCCAACCCTTGCATCCCGAGAGCGGGAGGGACAGTCTTTTTAAGGTCTCTTGATTTACATGGTCACTCCTCCCATGGCAAGCTCCGCTCCTTTTCTTCCTTATAAGGTGACACAGTC
>JAWWES010000169.1:18344087-18389896 GCA_035583135.1 Lophotriccus pileatus
CTCCTCCCACGGCAAGCTCCGCTCCTTTTCTTCCTTATAAGGTGACACAGTCTCTCTTCTTGAGCTTGATTGGGTCTCCCAGGGCCGGCTCCTGTTCATCCCTTGTCAGCTCATTAGCCATGTTAACTAGCTTATTAAGTCCTTTGGCCATGTTATCTCTTGGTAACAAGCTCTGGCTGGGCCCATTGTTCTCGAGCTAGTCTTTAGACAATACATGTACCAGGCAACCATAACAAGCTCAGCCTCCCATAGCTGCAGGCTTGCAAACAGCAGTAAACAAAAATAGCAAGGGTCATTATTAAATCACTCTCCAGCTCCCTCAAACAATACAGCTTCCAGGCATCTTAACATGAGTAAAACTCCTGCTTGTAATAAAACCGCCCTCATTCATTCCTCCCAGCCTCAGCAGCCTTCCCTTGTGTTGCTGGAGTCCGGCAATACTGTTGCTCTAATCTGGCTATGGAGGTGTGTTCAGCACCAAATAAACTCTTGCTTGCTGGCTTTTTGCCACCTCTGCAAAATCCAATGGCTCCCTGGAAGTATTCCAGAAAACATCTTTCTAAGCCAAGGGCTGGGTATTGTCATGCAATGTAAGGCATTCAGTTCCTAAATATTATCAGGATCCTAGAAGTACTCAAGATATTTTGTAAGGCAGTGCGATCCTGTAAATGACACTACTTGAGCTCTCACTGGGATTGAGACCATGGCCTACAGTGCAGAAAGGACTATGAGTCTGCCTTGTTTGAGAGAGGAGATGAAGCTTAATGCTCAAAGTTTTTCAGTGTTGTTTGGATTTAACCACTAGAGGGAATGATGACAAAGTTCACGTGTTTTGTCTAACCTTCAACGATCTGTTTTGTGTATCAGGCATGACTCCACCAGCTCTCCATTGCTACACGGTGCCTCAGTCATGGGAGAAATGATCTTCATCCACACCAGGCTGCACTCCATCCATGCAGAGTTTCCATTTCCTGCTACTGTGCACCCACAGCATCACATGTCCTTTGCATGTGTGAAGACACTTGCTATTGCTAAAGAAATCCTATCCAGAGTGCAGGAAGATTTTCATTAGTGAAAAACAGGAATCTTTCAAAATGTTTTCTGTCCTTGCCATCCCTGTGGCTGGATTTATCTCACTATCCTAGGAAAGTCTCAGTCATACAGTCAAAGCAGCACAACACTGCCACACTGCAGTACAGTGGGATGGAGGAGAGATGTGAAAAGGAGAGATAGTAGGGAACTGTCTGGCTGGAACCATATCTGTTTCACCAGTAAAAAGCCCTCATTTCAGTTATCCTGGGTCTCTCAGTATTTGCCAGAAGGAATATTCAGTGGAGAGATGCGTTATATGTCCAGCGGAGTGAATGTATATCCTCAGTAACACAAAGCAGCCCTAAATATCATAAACATATGAATGACCAAGTCTCAACACTTAGTGCATACCTAGAACCATGCTAATGTAGTAATGAAAGCCAAGTTTTTACTGTATGCTTTCTGTATATGATAAAGTGATCCATATGTTTTTGTGTCCCCTAGTTCCTTCCAAAGCAAACATCTTACACACTGCAATATAGGTGCTATTGGAAACTCAGACTGGCCTACTATGACAATTAGAAGAACGAATAAGTCGCATGCTAGGAAATAATAATATTGTAGCAAATAAAACATGTACAAATACGTAATTACTTACGTTACTCACACATGCTGCCACAAATGGCTTTTCAATATCCTGGGTCACAAAAGAAACACTTTCAATGTTATATTGTGACCAGCGATGTTGATAAACATAATAAAAATTAATTGCTTGCCCCTCTCCCAACCTAAACCATTAACCATAATTATGTTATAATTTTCTGCCTATTTCCAATGACTCCCTAAGCCATGCAACTCCTGGAAAACACTCAAAAATGGTTATCTCTCTGGCAAAATTATAACATGATTTTTTGTGGTTTAAAATGTAGTATTTCACCAGTGTTTCGGTTCTCTGGCAGGTTATGTACCTGGAATGACATCTGCGGTGAAGGAAAGGCTTCTAAGCTTTAGTGGGAAGTTTGCAATATCAGTTCATATGTACAAATCTTTGGCCTTTCAGTTGTTCCCATTCTTCTGGTGGAAGGGGTTTGAAAGAAAACAAGATTGCTGTTTGCTGAGCAAAATTACCCTCACATTGCAGGGCTTCTCCTGATTCCTGTAGGATCCATCTGAATGTCTCATTCTCCTTGTGCCCCTGTGTCCAAATTGTTCTTGCTGAGGAAGAAGGAAGCCAATGGCCAGCAGGGCACAAGAGTGATGAGGCTGCTGGCCTTCATATGTGTGCAGAGCTCTTTGTCCTGAGGGGCTGGGTGGTGGGGTTAGCTGGCATCACAGCTATCAGTAATGCCTGCAAACTTTTCATGTCCCCTCTGGTAGTGGGCAGGAGCTTGAATTCTTACTCAGATGACAGCTCTGATAGACATGTCATTTTCTGACCTTATGTTTTTAAGGACAGTTATATTCCCATTGTCCCTTGTAGAGCTGGGGGCAAAAACATTGAAACAGGAGTTTTGCCCAAGATACAGTGAGTTTGGGGTTTTATTTGCTATTTTAATACTTTAGATTCATGTTTCTCGTGTTTCCTCAAATAAAGACCAGTTACTTCAACCCATGATAGCAGTTTTACACATCCATTCAGTGGGAGAAAAATGCTGCCTTGGGAGGACACAAAGTAATACGCAACCCTGTAAGGGTTCAAGGTTGTGGGGGCTGCTAATTTTAAAAGGAATGGTTAGTAACTGAAGCCAACTCCTGATGCCAGCAGCACCTTGCAAAATAATTGTGTGCATGTTATTGGAGAGTATTTGGACGAGGAAGTACCTACAGACATTGCTGAGGTTGGGGCCCCCCTTGCTGGGGGATGCCTGGGGAGTGTGAATCACAGCCCCATGGAGCTGCATGTCTGAAAAGAAGGAAAAAAGGGTGAGAAAAATGGGGAGCATGGTAAGGCAGGGAAGATAAATGAAATAGGAAGTTTCAGAGTGGTTGCACTGATTTCCAGAATCATGCAGAATTTGATAAGCAGTTTGGAAGACAAACAACAGAGTGGGATTTTAATGCCCCAGACCCTTTCCCCCAGATAGCTGCAAATTAGAGGTTTTGCCTTTTCACTTTGAAAGGAGATTTTTCATTTGGAAGCAGTCATGATTAAAAGCCATAATTGCAGAGTTAAAGAACATAAAAGCAAAAGGAAACTGTGGATTTCGGATTTAGTAAAAATTATTTCCCCTCTCCATTTATCACATTTTTTTCTTTTTGTTTCAGTCCAAGCCTGCCACTCCCTGTCTTTTTTCACTGCTCACGATTTCCCAGTTGCTCACCAGCCAACCTGTCACTCAGCTCTCCACAGCCTTCCAGCCAAGGTTGGCACAGTTCAGCAGTGGCCACTGCAACTAGGAGGAGCAGCAGTTGCAAACCAGTGTGCCCAGAGTGCTTCATGTCTGACACTGGCTCTTTGGAAACTGAACATTTTGTGTGAGTTGGTTGCTCTTGGCTCCTTCTACAGCCACTGAGGAGAGAGCAGCTTCTCCAGAGTGTGATTTCCTCTTCCCTGTCCCAGCTGCAATGGGAGGACATGTTCATGTGTCCCTGTGGCCTAAGGAGGGAAGCTCTGAGCCTGACTGCAGGCAGAGATCTTCGCAAGGCTCCAGCTAGACGTTGCCTCCCTCCTTGGGGGTAACCCTGCTGAGATGGCAGCAGGCAGGATATGCCTGTAGGTAAAAAGATGGGGAAAAGCGGAAGCATTGAGCTGCTGAAGGTCCCCTGTACTCCTGGTGTTACGGGGCATTTGGAAAAGTGACTGATGCTGGGTTTGCTGGTACAGCTTGAGGGTTTTGGAGTGTCACTGAGGAAGGCAGGTCAGCCAGGTGAGCCCAGAGCTGCTCTTGGGAGGAGTTGGGGCATAGCCTGGACAGCCACAAGAACTGGAAAGGGCTACAGGCTGTGAAGGGAACATTAAGTATGAACCATTAGGTTCTTATTTCTAGTATTCATTGCTCAATTTGCAGTCTTGCTCCTGATGAAAGCAGCAGTGGAATGAAACATAGTTAGGCTCACTGAGCACATTGTAGTCACAAAAAATTAAAGCTGCTTTACCAAACAGACCACAGTGAGCAGATAAGGGCTTCTCTTTCTAAGAAGGATCTCTGGGGCATCATAGAAGAACTTTAAGCACACACTGGGAACTTCTGCCATTATATGCAAACTCAGCACCAGCCATACATCTTTTGGCTTCTGCACCACTGGGGTGAAGGAATTGTACTAAGAACCAGGCTGGTATGTGAAGCCTTAACTCCTTCCCTGATCTCACAGCTGAATAATTCAGGTTATTCAGTTTTATTGTGGAGCCCAAGAGCTAGGAAAAATTTCAGCCTGGCTGTTCCCCTTCTCCATCCTGATATTCCTGGGTTGTGTTTTGCAGGGACTGAGGGGGAAGGCTCCCCTGAACCCCTACCCCTTGCTTTATTGTGTCTTTTCCTTCACTTGTGGGTGATTCTGAAGTGGAGATTTACCTTTGTCCAGTGTAAGAGGAAACCAATATACGTGAGCTCTGTATCCTTGTAATAATAATAAACTAATAAACTCCCATCTCCTAGGTTTTTTATTCCACATAGTTATGACCAAGCAGTGCCTTGTGCAGGAAGCTGAGCAACACAGCCTCCAGAAGTGTTTCCATGAAGATTTTAATCTGCGTAATCTAAGGAGCTTTCTTACAATAAACCGTTGAAATCAACTCATCTGGTTCTGTTCTTGTGTTTAGAGTGATTCTTCCTTCACATGTGTCTGGGTTGTTATGCCAGGCTCACCAGACACCCTGTTTGTTGTTTCGTGTCACAAGTCCATCCTCGGCAGGACCAGCACTCCTGAGCCTTTCCGCCCACTGCTTCCTCCTGCTCCAGGGACTGCTCATGTTTGTCCACACTGCCGAGATACATCTTTCAGCTAAAACCCAATCTGTCCAGACAGGATTCCTGTTTGGACTGGAAGCCTGACAGATGGATCCCTCTTGCCCTAACAGGGTGGGATTTACTGCCCCCAGCTCAGACACAATTTAAGGTGTTTGTCTATTCACACTTTGCCCCTCCAGGATGGAGCTGGAGTTACTGCTCTTGCTGGAGTCAGTCAAGCCATGGCAAAAGACAAAGTATCCAGTTATACCTAGCACATATCCTAGCATGGCTGATGGGCAAGATGCTTGGCAATCCCTTCAGCTGTATCTCCAGTGGTTTGAGTCAGATAAATGAGCTGGGCATTTCAGAATACAATGGTTTTAGGCAAGAACCTGTGAGTCTTTAGATAAAAGACTTAATTTGCCTTTTCCCCCACTCATCAGCTGGCAGAGGTTGCTTGCTTGGTTGCCTGGGACACGGTGCAGACCAGCATGATCCCTGCTATGTACTCATGTCAGGAGCACTCAGAAACTCTCCTGAGTAATGCCAGAGCCATGATTTCAGCTCTGTCCCCTTGCCAGAGGAGCTCAGCATTGCCATTGTCTGGTGCAAGGAAAAGTGCTTGAGACAGAGTTTGGGCAATGAGGCCAATTTGTCAGCGTGGGAAGGAGATGCAGCCTGGGATGTTCTGGAGGTGCCCACTTTGTTCCACCATGCAGGAGCTCAGGGGTTCCAGGCTGACAGTGTACCTATAGCTGAACACACTATTGGGCAGGGACAAAAATTCTGGACACAGCTGTCAGCCAGGCAGAGGGGGGAGATGTGGGTGGGAAAGAAAAGACAGAGACCCACCTCGCCTGATATCCTGTCCCTTGGCAGCACAGAGAAGCAAGCAGTGGACTTAGCTGGGATTTAGCACAATATATGCTGCCAGAGACATGGGAAATTTTCAAGTTCTCCACTGCTACAGCTCTGAGTATGTCATCACTTCCAAAATTGCAAGCCAGAAAGTAAAACATGAAAGACAAAAGTTTTGAATGAAATAGAGCATTCCATTCAGATTCAGTTAATTTTGAAGGACTTTTTATAAAAGAAAGGAGCAAAGACATTTTGTAAAAGTAATTTCTCATTCAAAAGCCAGTGTTTGACTTTTGCAAGAACAGAATTAATTTCCCCTGACAGCAGCACTGTGGCAGTTTGGAGAAAAGTTTGTGAAACATATTGGTGATGTTAAATCTTCTTTTTTCTTTTCCTGTTTTAAAAGACAAAGTTTAAAACTTTTAGACTTAAGTTGAAAATGTAAAAAAATAGGGTGAAAAAGCCTCTTTCTCTTCTTTTCACGCCAGACAGACTGTTTGCAGACTGCATGCCAGATCAGAGGCTTGACAATGTATCAGCTACTGCTCAAGTGTGAAGTCCTGACTGTGAGAGAAATGAATTTACAAATCAAAACTGTCCTTCCTGAGACTGAAAGAACTTTTATTGCTGGAAAACAGTCTCACACTGCTTTTCTTCCAAACCACTGTGATAAAGTCCTCAAGACAATGAGGTATTTATTACAGGTTTCCTTGGTTTAAGAAAACTTTCAATGCACAGACCTTGTACGGAGTGAAACACTGTTTATATTAGGCAGTGGTAATAATGGACTTAGATAAGGTATGCTCCCCAAATAGGAATGATCTGTAGTGCTCAGAGCCCCTGAGAGGGAACAGGGATTGAATCACCAAACCCTGATATTAAAAGCAATAGCCTGGCTGTGGAAACATCAGGCCAGTCACCATGTGGCATGTTGCAGGCTTGAGGTAATGCTCTGTGTCCCCATTGTCCCGGCACGCTGGTGCTGCACCTCACTGGCTCAGAGCCTTTGTTTCTCACAGGAAGATGACTGCATGGCTGTCCTTGCTCCGTGGCTCCTGGAGTTTAAAAAAAGCCTTCCCTTCGTGAATCACAATATGCACTCACCAGCCAATTATATTTGGCTTCCAAACTGTTTACTCCATAGCTGATACATTCTCCCCCTGGCTTTACCTCCACCCTCCTTTTTGTTCTTCTTAGCCAGGGGAAACCAGGACAGCATTTCCAAATTTTGACTGTATAAAATAAACAGGATTTTTTTTTTCAGCAGTCCTGTTTCATGCTGGGTTGCCTGTTAACACCAAACTGCGATGCTGCTCAGGTTTAACTAGCATGGTGCCAGTCCAGGGAGTGCTTGTTCTCAGGGCAAATCTCTGCGTGTAGTGGTAATATCACTAGTAGCAGTTTGAGGGGAAGACAGTGAGGAGAAGTGAGGATGCAGTGAGTTTCAGTGATTAAAACCAAGCAAATTGTGCCTGGAACAGCACAGATTGATGTTTTAAAGAGTCATGAAACAGAGAAATAACACAAAATATTGGAGGATAAAACAGCACTTCTGCACTGACTTTGTGAAACAGTTCGTAATTTTTATATAATAAAAATATGGTGGCATGAAATTACTAATAGAATTTTAAAGTTCCAAAAGTCCCAAATGGCTTGTTTAGAAAGGAATTAATTGGAGTGCTTCTATTTTTCTCAATGCCTTTTGTAGCACTCTTTCCTAAATGACCATGGCAGCAGAATTAATGTGAGTTTGCAAAGCAGTTTGTGAACACCAGTCCTACATTTTTCTCTAAAGGAGGGATTTTTTTTTATGGGATTCTACATATAAGTTCTGCCTTGCATGAGGAATGACTGAAATTTTAGTACAGCATACTCTTGAGATGCTTCCAGACTGATAGTCTAGCTCAGGTACTTCAAGTAACCTTTGTTACCTGAATCTTTGCCCTGTTCTGCAAAATGTCTCCTGGAAGCAGCAGGAGGTCTCTCTGTGTCTCCAGAATGAGCCTGTTGGCCCCCCTGTGCCTCTCCTTGCCTGCCTCATGGCTAAGCAAGTTGCCTTGGTATGTAGGGAAATCTCCAAATGTTGACTTCTTCAGGTCACAACTCTGGTGATTTGGTAGCAATAAGATGTCCCTGGCCAGCCCTGCCCTGTGGTTGCAAAGGGACTCCTTGGATCTGCAAATATATGTCTCTGTGCACAGCCAGGCTGTCTGGAGGATGCTGAAAGGGAGCAACGGGTGCTTTAAGCTCACCAGCACCAGAAGGTGGATTCAGCCTGCACAGCTCTGGAGCAATGACAGCTGGCCCAGAAAGGCCACAGGATAATTCTGGATCATGATGCCAAGTCTGCAGGAGCAGCACCTCAGTTGATGTGTTTGCTGTGTGGCTTTACAATGGAAAAAGTTTCAGAAAATAGGAATGTCGGATCAAAAAAGGCAAGAAAAAAGAGAAGGAGGGAAGAAGAGACAGAAGAGAAGATTAGAGTTCAGGGAGGGCTTTGTTCCTGGTTTAGGAGAATATGATTTCAAATGTGAAGTGTACGGGGCCAGGTTTCTTCCTCAGAGACCAATGCAGAAGTTTCCCCCTTTCTCAAAGGGGCTCGTTCTTCGTGGTAGCCTTGCCTGAAACGGAGCAGGCTGTAGGGTCAGGTTGGCCCAGCTGTGGACCCCCACACTTTGGGTGCTCTGACATCACTGCCAGGGTTTTCAGGTGACCAGAGGATAACCCTCACAGCCCTTCTGCTGTAAGAAATGTGTGCAGGGCCTGAGGGTTGTCCCTTTCACGTGGGAGAGCTATAACTTCTATTTTACAGCTGTTTCCCCAGTGGGGTCCTACAGGACATCACTTAATAAAAGTAATAAGGATTCTTTACAGCCCTGGATAACTCTCATCCCTGGAGGAGAGTTAGGGATAGGCCTTGCCTGTGACTCTGTAGCTTCTGCAGAATCTGTGCTTATTCTGAGCTGAGTGCTGGTGCTGCCAAATTCGGGCAACATCTCCTCTTGTCTTTTAACAGGGTCCAGATCTTGTTTTCCTGTAGTGTTTGGAGCATCAGTTTCTTGGCTTGTTCTTTTTGTGCAAGCTTGGATATTAACTGAAAACTAGTTAAGTGTGCCTGGAGGGACAGAATTGTTGGAACACCAGGTTTCTAGTGTTATTTGACTCTGTCCCTTCAGCTCCTCAAATGGACAGACTGGAAAAAGCAGGGAAAGGAGAAGGCATCTCACCTGCTTTAATTATTTTCCAGTGACAGAAATTTTTGGCCTACCTTAAGAAAATGATGGGAATGTGAGGCTCATTATTATTTTTCGTAGATACTTTGTCTATTTTTCCTCCCTTTTTCAGAGATAGTTTTAAAGTGTCGTAAAAAGTTATCAAGCTGCATTCCAGCTGGTTCCTTTTACTGATGTCACCCAGAGTCATGCTGGTGCCCCAGGGACCTTTCTGGTGGCCTCCTCAGTGACCTCCTACCAGGGCAATGCCTGCCATGCTGCCCCACAGCCAGCTCCTCACCAGAGATGTTCAACTCCATCTCCCAAAAGGCACTGGAGCACTAGACTGCACGCAAATGATTTTTTCTGTTGAGTAAAAGAAAAAAAGAGGGAAACTTCCCACATGCTTTAGACTGAGAGCCAAACTTTTCTAAAGAAAGTAAACAGTTTTCATGAAAACTTTCAATTAATTGCAAACCATGTTTCCAGTAAAACCTCAGTATCAACAGTTTTCTATCTGTCCTACTCTAAGCCTTTCAAAGGAGGAGACCTTTTAAGCCATATACTGTTTTCTGGTAGGAAAAGTCTGTGAAAAATTGTGCAATTGTCAAGTTTCAGTGATTATATGCACTTTCCACTACCCGGCAAAATAGCACTGCATCCAGAGTGAATCCAACAGCTTTATGTTTGTAGGCCAAGTAGGCCAGCGTGCAATCTATCTAAAAAGACTCTCTCATCCTCCCAGTAATCTGTTAATTAACTGCTGATAAATGGTGGGCCTAATTCTAGGTGGGAGAGTGGGGGCTTAATCCCAGTGCTGTCTGGGGCAGCCTGGGGGCTGCACAGCTGTACAGCTGCTCTGGCACCAAATATGCTGGTCCTGTGCAGCTGTGGGTGTTTGCAGGGAGGGGACAGCTTTACAGTAAATCCAGCCTTTACTGCTCTAAAAGCTGCCTGTTTTTAGCAGTAAGTGTCCAGATGAAAGGCTTATTTGGCCAATTCAAGGAAAGTCTATTTTTTCCTGATGACAAGCATCTAAATCACTTTGGGACGCTCCAGACATCCCGATGCCGGCGTCGCCAGTTCCCAAGGCTTGGCTCCACCTGGCCACCCAAAGCCTGAGAGCTTGGGATCTCCCTCTGCAAGTCTGGACAACACTCAGCCTTGATGGCCCGAGTGGTGCCAGACCTCAAGCCTCTGCTTACTTTCTGCTGGGAGCTCTCCCAATAAAACCCTCACTCACTGGGGAGTTTAGAACTGCTTGTCGAATTACCTTTGTCTGCAGCTCAGACCGGGGTTCCTGCATTTGTGCTGACCTTGTTCCTGTCTCCTGCCTGTCCCTTAGCTGCCTGTCTCTGCTGGTTTCCTTCTCTTCCGGAGGGCTGGGCACGAGAGCGTGCACGCCGTGGCTGCCTCGTCCCCTCGTGCCCTCCCAGGCTGGAGATGTGCCGAGGGGCTGCTCCTGTGTGGGTCGCACCAGGCTTGGTGTGGCTCTGTCCCGCAGGGCGCCTGCGGCTCTGTGTGTCGGGGACAGAAGAATAGACGGTACGAGCCCAACTAAGCAGCTCAACAATATGCTTTGTCCTGTGCCTGCTGTCCCTAGAGAGCTGCTCTCTCAATGGAGCAAGCCTGGTCCTCTCCAACTTCATTTAGGAGGTGGCAGGCTTGTGTCCCCTCCAGGTACAGTGTGACATCCTTGTTGCCCCTCTTCCTCACTTGAAGGGGTTTTGAGGGATGATGGCTGTTTTGCTCCTGCTCTTTCCCCTCACTGGCAGCAGCATCCTCATGTGCACAAGCCAAGATGAGAGCTGCTGGCAGCTGTGGGGATTTGTAAGCAGAGAGGCTGCATGTGCAGTTCTTTCTGCTGCACAAGCTGGCCTTGAAGTATTAGCTTCGCCTGTTGTTGACTTCAGATGAAGTGCCTTCCAACAGTGCCTGTAACCACTGAAGGTCACATTTCCATAATGGCGAATTCCCTTCTCTTCTCCCCTTTTCCTCTTTCCTCCTCCTCATCTCTTCATTTCAAATCTCTGGAGAGGTTCAAAATCTCTGGAAAGCAGGTCTTCAAACCTCCCTCTGGGGGAATTGCAGATCTGTGCCCTTTGCTGACACTCCATTTCCTCAGTTCCTGCACCATGGAGGCTGCAGCACAACTTGCAGAGTGATGCAAGCAACCTGTCCAGCCAGTGTCTGGAGTTCTGCCAGCAAGACAGATTTTAGGATAGCATGTACAAGTGGGAACCACCACAGGCTTAGAAGCATCATTTTAGTCTTGGCTTTGTGATCTCGGACAAATTTCAGCCTAAGCTGTCAGCAGTGCTCTACTTCACCAAATGCTCATGCCCTTTGATGGGAGTATATTCAGGGCTGCTTAGTATTAAACATGTTGTCTCTCACTTTAGCAAGTGAACTGATGCCACTATAGCCTTCACCCAATAATGAACTTTGTGCTTTTTTTTTGCTTCTTGTGACTGTTGTAAGTATATATGAAGTGTGTGTATGTGTGATCAGATCTGTATTGGGCAGCTGGGGGAAAAAAACCAGGATTTTACAGTCAGAAAATATGGCCAAGCAATGAATAGTACCTGAAGATGGCATGGTAAGTCAAATTTCAATTCCAAATTATCTGCCTTTTTTTCAGGAAAAACATGACATAATGGAGACATATCAGTGATTTATTTGTCTAGTCAAAAGTGCTTTGATCTGGGAAAGCAAATGCGGAATACTTAGTGGAACTCACAGCAATCACACAATTCCCAGCCAGCCACATGATGGAGTGTGCCTGTGCAGAGCATTCATTAAGTGTGCTGTAATCATGATCTGATTGGAAGCGGGTCAGGCAAACAAAAAGGGCTAATTTTGGGTAAAGAAATAATTTTTTGTGAGTAATTAGGGTATGTATTCATGGCTAAAGCATTTTGCAAATGCTAGTTGCTATGTAAACGTGCTTATAATTGTTACTGATGGAGTAAGGAAGTATTTTGACAGACAGCAGTCAAAATGAACTTTCCAAGACATGGTGTTTTCCATAGAGGAACATGAATATGTAGGGACTGTCTATTCATATGTACAGAGGAGGCAGATGGTGTTTTAGCCAGCTGAAATGATATCAATAAGGCTGCAGTTTTCTTTGTCCCACATACTTTTCTGATCCCAGCGGGACCAGAGCAGGCAAAGTCTTGCTTGCCCACGTTCTCATGGCTGCAAAGAGGAGCAAGGTAAGAGGCTGTTTGAACGTTCCCAGTCAGGCAGCCTGCAGCTGGGCCTGACCAGCAGCTCCCTGCCCCCACCGAAACCCACAGGCTGGCCCTTGGGGCTGCCTCTGCTCTGCCCAGCTCCCTGCCTGCTGCCTGGATGCTGACTGTTGGCTTGTCACCCCCTGCCTTATCCATGGGAAAGGGAACGGGGTTTCAGCATTTGCCAGCACCGAAATTTTGAGGAAAGCACATGCTTTCTTAGAAGATGTACTATTTTTGTTCAGAAAACTGGAAGCCCTCAAAATGTCTGCCCCAAATTTTTACATTTCGGATCCAGAAGAAGTTTCTTTTTCCTTTCGTTTTCTTTTCCCTGGGATGTGAGAGAGTAGGGTAATGTGAGACAGTAACTGTCTTTCATCTTCCACAGGTTCTTGAGTTATGTTTTAATCTTTTTAGTGCAAAATCAGTATTTCCTCTGCAAGAAGGAATTTTTTTCCTAATACCCTCAGTCTGACTCCTGAGAATTGCTGATTCTTGGAAAACATGCTGCTAAAAAAGAGGAGAGAAGCTACGAAGAAATCTTTGCCCAGCTGTTTCTTATAATCTCTTACCAAAGTACCATGTAGGTCTCCTGCTAAAAGGGGAATGGTAGCTGTAATATTCGTTTCGCAGGGATGAACCCATAATTTTTTTCTTGGGCTGATTCCCCTCTGCTGGCAGTGCAGAGGAGCGCGGCTGTGTGGCCACGGCACCACAGCAACTCCCCCCACCAGCTGCGTTGGAGTGCACGGTGACTGGTCCCACTGGTACCAGTCCTGGGAGCAGTAAGCATAGGTGGAGGGCATACCTCACTGCCCCTCCTCACCACGCAGGGAGAAAGCAGGGCTTTTCACATCCTCAGTCAGACACAAAGTACTCACAAGGATAAAGAATTTCCTGTGCAGAAACATTGCCGAAATGTTTTGGGAACTCAAACTGCACATTATTAAAAATATCCAGCAATATAACACCGTGTTTGCATTTTAGAAAGACAATACATGAGTTTGAAATATTGCCTCTCGTAAGTACAGTTCCAAAAAACCCCATGATTTCATCTGAGGATGAAATGTCCTTATAATTTGATTTCAAAAGTGTTTCAAATCTAGAAGTTGGGAGAGACAGGAAAGCCTTTCCTTTTTTCCTTTCCTAATTTTCCTCTTTCTCCTCTTCCCCTTCTCATTTTTCCTTTTTCCTTCTACTTTGATTACTTTCTTTTTACAGAAACAATTTGCTTAAATCACTGCAGATTCTTAAAATGCTTCTCTGACCTAAATTTCCATCTCCACTGGAGCAAGAAGCCCATTGCTGGAGGTGGACTACATGCTGCAAGGTGGCGCAAGAAGGGTGGGAACAGGTAGGTAAGTGACAGCAAATTTATGAGGTCCCACCTTATAAATTTATGTGAAGGACAATAAAAGCAGTTTTAAGGGTGTATCTGTATGGCTAAACTTTAAGCTATGATAGAGCTGCAAAAGTCCTATTTCCTCTGTTAGCACAGAGACATCTGAACCACAGAGCTGTTGCAAAAGTACAGAGGTCGAAATCACTTTGGAGGGTTTTTTAATGCCCATATAAGCCAACCTAGGATTGTGAGACGCCTACGAAGGTGCCAAGAGAAGGACACACCTTATCTCCTCACTGTGGTGACCTGCTGATAAAGTCCAGCTGCTGTGAATAAGAAGCCACAAAATATTTGTTTATCTAAAATGAAAAATTCCTCAAACCTTGATAAAGAGGGTGGCCAGTAGGACTCTGACTCAGATGGAGTGTTTTTCGTCATTTTACTTCAGCTGACAGGAAAGAGTCTTTTAAAATAGCAGTGACAATGTTTTTAGAGATGGACAGAATTCACACAGATTTAGCTGCCTAAATGTTAGTCCTTTAACTCAACACCTTGGTACCCTTAATAGCCAGCTGATACAACATGTGCAGCATGCCATTGGAGCTGGGATTAAAAGTCCCATGGGATGTGTTTATCCTTTGATTTTAGATGTCCAGGGCCAAGTGCTGGACTTCCACACTGGTGGAGCATAAGTAGCTTGGAATGACTGAGCTGCCTAATCAGGGTAGGTCCAAACAAATAACCACTTCACTGGGTTTGAGATCCCAGATGAATGTTTATTTAGGAACAAATTGAAAATGTAATTGCACCACTTGATTAGACCTTGAGAAATCTGTGTTTCTTTCTGGTGGTGTATAAACCAGCAGGTGACTTTGTCCCATCCCCTTTTAATATGATGCCTCCCTACCTTCTGAAGGATCAAAAAAATCCTACTGTCCCCTAGGCTTCAAGCAGCAGCTGAACAGTAATCAGATACCAGCTCTCTCTGTAGTTCGCCACATTTTCCCATTTAGCTTTCACTTCTTGGAGGGGGATCTGTGACCTTTATTCAGCCTCCTGCCCTGTGCAGGAGATGGTCCATCAGTGCAGCCCCCTGTCTGTACCTGCCCTGGCTCTGCCCAGCTGCAGGCTGGCAGCAGGCAGGGGAGCCCAGAGCTAAAGCTGCTGTTGGCTTTATGGAATTCACCTGGTGAACCAGAACATGGGGACTTCATTTGGAGCTTGCTCACATCCTGCCAAGAAGGATTCACTCTGCAGACCACTTGATTTTTAATATCGGGCTGGGATTTAACTCTGATCAGAGCAAATCTGGGCCTGTAATCTGCCCTCCTAGACATCCTCTAGGCTCTTAGTGCTTCCATATCTTCAGAGAGGATGCCAGTGTGTGTCTGCCCTTGTCTGACAGAGGTCAAAACTGTGGTCCCTAGTGATACAAACCTCTTTCCCTACTCACGCCAGTGTGGACATTTGCTGGACTGTCCCCCTGGTGCCCTTGCCTTGTCTCCAACCTGCCAGAGAACACAGAGTGTTGCGTGGGAGGGTGGTTTCCTATTAAGCAGCTGTAAAAGCTGCTGCTGTAGGGGCAGGCTGACAGCTGCTGGAGAAGCCTCTGCTTTTGCCTCCCTCCCCTCTGCTGTAGCCTAGCTGCTTGCTGTGAGGAGCCAGATTTGTTCTATTAAAAGTGTTTTCCCGGATGGAGGGAAGTTCTCATGCACTCTGCCCTGGCCACCCCTGACCCACACTGGCTCTGATGAGAGCAGTCTTTCATTGAGCACAGCTCGCTGATTGGAAGCAGACCTGAGTGGGAGACCCGCACGTGCTCACCCCAAAAAGAATGAGGGCACTGAGCATATTTGGAGCAGGCAGAGGTGGTCTCAGTTCTGGGGCTGCTTGGCAAGACCCATCATCGCAGATCCTCAGGGCAGCAGGACCCCTTGGGCATCTGGGCTAATGTGCAGGTTGCAGCCTCAGGAAGCCTCTCCAGCTGCCTGCTAGCTCTGGGAAACAGCATTTGTATTAGCAGGTGAATTGAAGCTGGAGTTTTCAAAGGGACAGAAGTTTAAAGTGTTTGCAAAACCCTGAATTTAGCTCTGTGGGCTTTGCAGCTGCCCTGGTGTAACCTGGGTGAAAATTTGTCCTGCTGTGGGCTGCACAAACACTGCCCCACTCCTCTCTCGCCCTCCAGCCCCTGTAGCAATCCTGTTCCTGCCTTTGACACCCACAGCAGCACAGGTGCCAAACATGGTTGCAGAGCTGATGCCTGAGCTGCTTTCCTGAGTCTGGTGAGGGTGGTGGTCCCATGGAGAGAGTCAGGATGCTGCTCTCTCTGCTTCCACAGAGCTCAGACTTTACAAGGTGCATGCTGGAAAGAATTTTGTCATGGAAAACCTACTGGGACTTCTTGAAACAAAACTTCAGAACAATACATCTGGCTATGCTATTTTCATTAGAAGGATTTGGGAGGAACTCTAGCTCTAAGCTTCAGGTAATGAAGAAAAAATTTAAAATGCTAGTAAGAAATTAAGAAACCTTACATTTAAAACCAGAAAATTAGTGTGTTGAAGTGTCAAAACAAATCCGAAAGGTGTAAATTATTTATGAGGCAGTGCAGAGCGGGCCACATCTCAGGTAAGCTCATCCAGGTACAAGCTAATGCCATCCCAGGATGGAAAACAGAGCTGCAGAGATGAACATCACTCTCACTGAGCCTTAGATGGGATGCCACAACGTTCTCTGCACTCCCTCCTGGTTCTGTCACTACAACTGAACTCAGGATGACATTCAAGTGTCTAAGCTCTGTCCCTGTTAACCCTTTTTTTTTAAGGAACCTGTGTGGCGTAATTTTAGCAGGAGAAAATTAGGCATGAAAGGGCAATGCTCCAGCAAGCATCTGTCAGCTGGCTGGTGAGCAGCAAGTCTTCTAACAGCAGGCAGGAGGCAGTGGTGGGAGCACCGGGCAAGGTGCCAGGAGCTTGTGAGTTCTCAGTGACAGAGGGAAATGAAGTGATTGCTTACTGCCACAGCAGTCTGCAGCACTGAGAAAACCACTTCATTTCCCTGTGTCTTTTCATAGCGAGGCAGAAAGGTTTGCTAGTTTCTGAAGCCAAAATATTTTGATAGTAAAATGCCTCATGTTCTCACATAATTTTGACAGGATCTGGATTCTGAGAGTTATTTTTCAGAGCCCCTTACAAAAGGCAGACTCAGTTTCTTCCCAGGGAAGACTCTTATCAGGGAAACACTCCTCCAATGAATTTCCTGTGCTGGGACATATCCTGAGAAGTGGGTTTAATTTTTCCTTTGTTTGTGACATCAAATTTACAAAAAGAAGAAGGATTTTCTGTCTGCTGACATACAAACGTTACTTCACCTGAACGAATCCCATTGGCCTCTTTCAGGACTGTCCTCCGATTAAGATACCTGATGAGCAAAACTCTCTCCACATGAAAGAGTTTCTTTGAACGCACAAAGTCGCATTGACCCTCACTTGGAAGGGAAGCAGTTTTAGTCCCAGTATATGCTTGAACAATCGGTGCACCCAGTGATTAAGGAACTTGACCAAGGTCATATGGTGAGTCTGTGACAGAGCAGAGGTTGGTTTTTGAGATTCAGGTTACTGCCCTCATTTCTGGTCACCTTTCCATCTTTATATCCTCAGTCATTGCTGCCTTTTCCTCCCATATAATAATGACTGGATTAACTTGTCAGATAAATGTTCACTCAAGTAGCAGTTAATTTCAAGTGAGAAGTCCGGGATGTGACACAACATAAGGAGCTTATGAGCAAAATTCCTGGGACACAACATAAGGAGCTTATGAGCAAAATTCCTGGGAAATTATGTGCTCTCTTTATTCCTGCAAGAGTACTCAATACCCCTTCTCCCCCAACGGACAGCAACATCTACCCTTGTATGAGACAAAACCACCCCCTCAAGTCACTGGTGAGCCAGAGCTGTTGTGGCAGCTGCGGCTTCGGTCCCTTCCCCAGCCCAGGTTTAGGTTTAGTAACAAACCATGGCCTGGTGCTTTTGTGACAAGGGACCTCTTCATTATGGCATTTGCCAGACCTCACCCCTAACAGTCCACACATTACCTTCAATAACTGCACCTACAAATTACAAATGTTTGTCTGAGGTTAAAAACGTGAATCCCAGGGCATTTACATAAAGACTTTTATGCATCCCTTGAACAAAAAATGGTGCATGGTGTACTCATTAGTTTTATTTGTCATGTTGAGTGAACATTTGACAGTCCAAGCAAATTCCTGCCTGTTAGCTGGGAACACAGTTACTCCTGCAGCATTTTATAAACTTCTTTTGGCAACGGTACAAAACACAGAGAAGTTATCGAGGCACATTCCCTGCAGCTGTTGTAATTTTTACAAACCAATTTCTTATTTCACCAGGGGAATAAAAGTAATGATATTCATAATAATAACAATGATGACGATGATGACATAGTTATTACATTTTCATCGGAGGATCTCTGAGCACTTTATAAACTATAGCTAAACTTCAAAATACATAATCCTGCAGGACATATAAGTACTGTATTGTATTTTGCATAGTCCCATTAGGCTGCAGAAAAGGTAAACTTTACGGACTACCTTAACTTTAAACATTCTTTTAACTATGTTATTAAAAACTGAAATATTCATTGCCCCAACACTTTTCACAATTAAAATTTTCATCTTGAAATATTCTAAAGAAGTCTAAAGATGAGTCAGAAAGTATGAGAATATGTGGAAAACCTCTCAGTCCTTCTTATGTTGTTTTCAAGGTGCAAAAAATGGAAATTTTCTTATTTTTGAAACATTGCTACTGTGTTAAATAACAAAATGCTTGAAACCACATATAGGCAGATCTTTTCATCCAGGAAACCCTTTTAGTTAGAACTGTTGGAGAATTTTTACTTCAAAAGATCTAAAGATGGTTTCTGCTTGCCTCCTTCACTTTGAACAAAATTATCTGTTAAAACAAATCCTCTCACCCCCAAATCCCTGAGAGTTTTTTTGTACTATCTTTATTGAAGGCATTAGATAGGGAAATATTCCATTTCCTCATATTGTCATTTGTTTGTGAGGTTTGCATCTCCTTTACTGTTCCTTCGAGTGCTGATCACACTCCAATGTACTCACAGAGTTGTGTACTATACTAACCAAAGACATGCTATTCAAACTGAGTACTTAAAAATATAGCTTGCAGTACATGCAAAAATATTTGTAGAATCCAGATTATTCGTTTTCTCTGTTGGATTGCTTGTATACTCCATACATTATAAGAGAGAATAAAAATGCTCAAACCCTTTGAAATATGAAAAATCATTTGCAAAAAAGAGACCTTCTCCCTCCCAATCAGTCTAATGGAAAGTAGCAATTGCTATAAAGCCATAGACAGTAAGTCAGCCAGGCCAAATGAAACTAAGAATTACATATTTCCCTTTAAATTACTTGCCCAAGGTCACACTGCAAATCAGTGGCAGATTCAATAATTTAACCCAAGAGTCCTGAAACCCAATATCCTGCTCTCACCACTAGAAAACCACTGTACAACTGGCTTCCAATCTGGGAATGATACATGACATAGAGAGAAAGATTATAGATGTTTCAGGTTTTTTCCCTGTATACTGCTCATTTATACAGAATTTCTGCTTAGCTTGGTCTAGGCTAATAAATACTTAGACATATTTTCTGTAAAAATGTCTTCAAATGTTGTCAGAAGCTGCTGGGTTTGCCAGCTGAAAATGACTTCTGGAGCTGCTGTGAGAACTACTAATGCTGTGTGTGCTTCCTTTCCTTGCTTGAAGAGTAATTCATATGGTCAAGATGATAAATATCAAAGCAGTAATAGAAATTGCAAGCTTATGCTTTTTATGTCATTGAGAAAATTTCTCAAATATTTTTTCCAATCTGCTGGCAATATCTTGACACTGATGTAAATCTACATCAGACTAAATGTAGATTTTTCTCACTTTTTTCAAAGATTCAAAATATTTTTATATTTCAACATTAGTATTTTTTTCTTTATTTTTCTCAGCATTAATTGCAATACAATGAATAAGACTGAGAGGGTCTAATTTAATTTCCACTCTTTTCTCCACTCCGTATATTCCAAAGCAGAAATCTGTCCAAGGAAGTGTTTTTTTTTTTTTTTAAAAAAAACCCTAAAAGTTACAGGATTTGTAATATTTTAAAACACAATATGAGTGAAAAAATGGAGCACTACTGTCTGGATTTCCAATTAGAATTTTAAAAGGAAAAGGAAAATTTCTGAGTTAACAAGTTATTTAATATGCAGAATGGAAAAACACTACATCTCTTCCCTTGAGATTCCCTGAAGCACTGAAAGGGAGAAAGAGCCCCAGCAATGGGAGGTGAGAACCTGCCCCTGCAGTGGTTTTGGGCGTGCAGAGCTGTATGGAGGTGCACTCTGATGAGGCAGTTCCTCCACTGGAGCCAAAGGACTGTCTCCTCCTCGTACACCCCTGAGACCTGTTGGAGACATGGTGCTGAACTTGCTGCACGTTCTGCAAGCTCCAGAACCAGACCACAGGTTATCTTTAGGTCCCTCCACTAGGTGTGTGCTGCAAGGTCGTCATCAATTTTCCTGCCATCTCTGAAATCCTCCCACAGCAGTGTTCCTCGAGTCCGCCTGCCCGGAGCCCACCAGCCAATTTTTCAGTTCTGATCGCAGCAGCTACAGCTTTTCCCTGTCCTTCAGAGAGTATATGTGCAGGGAATTATAATTAGAATAGATTTTCTTGTCAGGCAGGAAAAGTCCCCACTCAATTCTCCCAGTGCAGGGTCCCCAGTGGCCCTGGCCAGTAACAAGGTTACGAGGACGCTTTGAAGAGACCTGTTAAGAACTGGTAGCCTGGTGCTGTGCTTGGATGGTGCACATCTGTGGGGTCCCTTTTCCAATCCTAAACCCTAGGATGGCCAAACTCTGCAAGTGGCTCATCTGTAGATGAGGAAGAGCTTTTTGTCACTTTAGTACCTTTCCCCACATCACTGGCTCTGGACAGTGCTAAACCTAATGCCTGCAAGATACCAGTGAGCTGGATCAGTGTTATAACTGTCTCACAGACAAAAGGAAAATCCTCCTCCTCTGTCTTTTGGGATGCGCTAACTTCATGACCTTAAGAGAATCACAGGAAAGGGATTCATGGCCTCCTGAGATCCTCTGGTGAGGTAAATCACCAGGGACAGATGGAAAAAGCCTGAAAGGAGTAGGTGATGGGGTACCAGTGACACTGACAAATTGGCATCATATGTGCTCCTGAAGGGTAGGAAACTGGGCTCTGCAGAAGTTCAGTTTGCTGCAGTGGCACTGAATGCAGAGTGTACACATAGAAACTGGGATATATGGGTAATGGCAACTCGGAAAGGTCAGGTCCTCCTGTTCCTTGAGGGGAGGGAGAGTGCTTTCCTGGGCTCCCCAGGAGTAGAATCCAGGGCAGGTACAGGAAGACCCACAGCCAGCTCATGCAGATTGCATTGAGCAGACACTGCCTGCCACTGTTAGGACCATCATATATTTCTCACTGCTTGTTTGAGCTAAAGTCACTGATGTCTTCACAGAGAGTTCACTCCCACCAAGCAGAGGTGAGTGAGCTCTCAGGGCTGTTGGGCCATGGGTCAGCAGTAAGCCATCAGAGGAAAAAATCTTGCAGCTTTTAATTGTTAAAGACGGCTTTTCCTGCTTACCTGTGACAGATATATTGGAGGATTGTGAAGCATCACATGGTGGACCTTGTGAACACAACACATTTTCTAATTTTTACGACTAGATGCATGTCCTGAAAGAGCAAATTTTATGCTTCTGTTGTCTCACATCAGTGGCTACATTAGTAATAGCATTAACCATTATTTGCTCCTCTTAGTGCCTTCTCACTCTCCCAGTTAGAACAGCCATTCCAGAGCACGACATGGTGTTTTCTGCAGAGTATTAAAGTGTTATGGTAGGGCCATTTGAGACTTCAGATGGCAGGAAGTAGTGCAGAGCTGCCAGGCTCTGGGCACAGCTCTCTGCTAATTCATATTTTTGTTGGTCTTCATAGTACCAGAAGAGTCTGAGAAACAGAGTAGAATTTTGGTCCCTCATCTAAGGCTTGTGTGTATGGAGATTTGCTTTCATAAGTAGCATGATAAGACTGTTCTTTCTCAGTCTGGCTATGAGATTTAAAATAGACCTTTATTGTTATCCCAGTCTTGTAAAACTAGTCAGGCCAAACCTTGCCCCTGGATATCTGTGTAAATTTTCTACTAATGGCAGAATGGCCAAAGAGATCTTAAAGGAAGCTTTGAAAAAAATGTTGGAGACTAAGACCTACCCAAAACATGGCATTCAGAATCAGGACCTTGTTCCCCTTATAATCTTCATTTCACAAGGAAACCCTGCAGTTAGTAAATGAAATTACATTGCAGTTAGTAAATGAAATTACATTGGTGTAGAGATCCTGTCTGGGAGGGGAAGGTATGATTCCTGTGTTGAACTTCATTGCTTCACAGTTTGTGAGTACTCAGGACTGATCTGTCTGAAGAGCACTGACTAAGACACTTCAGTCAGCATTTAATCTCCGCCCCAGAGGCATCTGGAGCCGAAATCCTCTTCATGTTCATTTCTTGTTTGAAATATGTTTATTCCATAAAGTACAATAGAAAATTCTGAAACTTAAACAGACCTATGGCCCCTGTATGTGTTCTCTAACATGCTACAGATTGCAAGAACAAACACAAGGATGTTCATCTCCTCCTGGTGCAGTGTGTCCAGTTTGTGCCAGGTGTGCAGAACAGCTCACCTAGGAATGCACTATTTAAGCTTCATCAGAAATATAACACCAAGGACAAATTAGCTGAAGCCTCATAAGTCGGGGTCTTGTGTGATATCAGTAGGAGACATCACCTGATAAGAGGCTGCTTTGCAACCCGATTCTCTTTATCACGTATCAATGCTTGGAGAACATGAATCTGTTAGCAGGCAATTTACTTGTGCCTTTTGCCAGGTCCATCTGCAGGCTTCTCTTTTTCACTATGAATCATTGTAACATCAAAGGTGCCACCTGCTCCTCCTTGGGAAAAAGCCAGTGTAGAGTAAGCAGCCAGCAAAGCTGGCAGATGCTGAAATACAAGAAAAAGAGCTGTGATCCATCAATCTTCCTTGTAGCAATGGCATCCTAAAAGATGTGAAAATTGGAGATGAATGACTGAAAGTGGGATCTGAGCCCCTCAGCCTCACTTAGGGAATGTCTTTCCTTAATAACTTGCAATTACACCACACTTGCCATCACAAGAGATGAAAAACCTGTCCACACTCCTGAGACACTTCACCACTGTAATGAATTTGGAAAGTAGTGATCAGACAGTCAGTGAAGTCTGAAAATTACTCCAAAGGTAAGAATGAAATTTAATCAAGGATGGTGAGGATAGATGTAGACTGCTAATAACATGGTATGTATAATATCTGCAGTTCACACCTACTCATCTCAACTCAGCATCACTATTTGGCCTAATTTTTTACAAAACAGCAGAGAAACCAAAGGTATCTTCCTTCAAGTTACATAATTTCTCATATCCAGAAGTAGGTACACAACGTATTTGCAACCAAGCAGTAATTTTACTGAAAAACTTTTATGAAAATGTTGATGCTAAAAATGGTGGGGAGACTTTGAAGCTGGTACCTTGAAATGAAATATTTCATGTCGCTATTCCGACCTTCAGCTTTCAGGAACTGCTCAGGCTCAACGCTTGCAGCATGGTCTGGCATTAGCTTATCTTGCACATTTTTTTCTTTTCACTTTGATGCAAAATCATGTTTAGAAAAGAAACAGACAAAAGATTGCTTTGGTCAGATTTTGTGAGGGTGGTATGCTAGTACTATAGCTAAAGGTGATTGGTACTGTTTGTTTAATAAAGAAACCAAACTACAACCACAGATTTAGATAAATTATAGGTCTTAGCTTTAAGATTTATTGGGTTTGGGGAGAAAAACAGAGTTTTTCCCAGGCTTATTTTTTTTACTTCTTACATTGCATTTTTACAAAATTATGTATTTGGAGGAAAAGCTTCTTTCACTCATTCTTTGGGATACACATCAGCTATGCTGAACACCATTTTCTCCTGATGAGGTAGATCCCACTTAAAAAGGGTCCCATTTCTCTCCTAGAGTGAAATCTGCCCTACTAGAGCTCCAGAATAGGTCTCCCAGGTCTGGGTAAATCTCTACTCTACTCTACTCACTCCAAGAAACACTTCAATGTGTACCGAAAGGGTGCAGCTCCCTGATGGCAGAAATGGTGCCAATGACATAGCCTGATCTGTAGCTGGTGTAGACATCTCACTGTGTGTGGCAGAAGAGCTCATTTCCCTGCCATAAGCACGTTGCTGTGCTGCAAACTGAACGTTAGTTGCAGTATTTTTGAGTTTTTCCTTATGCACAAACAGCAACACTTATGTAAATCTAGATACATGAGCAAGGTTTGCTATCAGGTCCCAAGGGCCACCAAACAGGATGCATGGCGCCAAGGAAAGGGTAGAGAGCTAAGGAGCTCTTGCAGAGAACACCCTTTAACCTTTCTAGCCTAGAGTAGTATTTATTGTTGAAAAATTATCATAAACTCTTATAATGGAGCAACAGTAATGCAGTCTACTTGGGGAAGAGAAGCTTCATCAGAAAAACAGAAATAAACTCCAAGAAACCTCAAGAACTCCCTCCCTAATCAATCTGTATCCCTTTCACCTCACACTTCTGTTATGAAATCGGTGGCAACTTCCCCTCTTTTACCACTGAGCCCAATGAGCTCCATAAATAGTTCAGCTGGCACAGATCAGCAGTGCTGCAGCAGGGAACTGCTGATCTCCCTTGGCTGAATAGCTGCCCTGGAGAGCTACTCCCCCTTAGGACCAATTAAATCGTGTTTCAAGAAATAGGTGGTGGTCTTTTTTTGCTGTCTCTCTCTCTTTTTTTTTTTTTTTTAAATTTAAACAACAGGATTGGGCAGTTTGTTTTTAGAACAAACCAGTCCTTCTACTTTAATTGGAAGTCATGTGCTCTGTAGAAGTTTACTTTTTGTTCTGTGTTTTTACTTATGAAAAGGTGTGTAAGGGATTGTTTGTTTGCTTGTTTGTTTGGTATTTTCTGGAGGGGGTGAGTGTCCTTTCTGGAAAGGTAAGAAGCTCTGTGAGAAGAGTCTGGATGAAGTGGATGTTGTGAAGCAGAGGAGCTGTCCTTTATGGCTGGATTCTGCTTCCTCTGTGCTAATTGGTACAGAATGGGAATGAATGCAGACGCTGAAATACAAAAAAAAAAAAAAGCTGAGTGACCTCAAACCCAGAGAATATCATGCTAATTATTTCACGTAAATGAGAGCATAAGGAGCTTTGGCACGCTCTGTTTAGTCAATAGGAATAATTTGTTACAGTATAGGAAAGAAAATGAGGGAAAATTGAAGCCCTGGTTCAGACAGGAGTGTATTCATTGATTAAATACGATCTGATCGTGCATGAGCTGAGATGGAGCTGTTGTTCATAACTCTGTGGTGATTAAAACAAAGTACATCCTTCAAAATGCTTCACTAAGTCACTGTGCCTTATGCAAAATTTAAACCTTCTCTCAAGTGTAGGCTATAGACTTTGTGACTGCAGGGGCTCCTCAAAGAGGTCCAGCATTTCATGCCTCTGGTCCCAAAAGGAATAGTGAGTAAATTGTTTTCTTGGGCACTCTGACTCTTCTCCAATGAAACACCCACAGTGAGTGAGAAAAACTTGTAATGGGAAACAGCCACCCAAAATACAGAAGCTTTACAAGCAGTAAGAGGAAGAGATCAGCAATAGATTCAGGCACCTTTTGTAAAAGAGCACAAAAATCCTGCTGCCTTTGGTGCAAGAGGAATCAGTGAAGGCAATGTCTCTGTGTGCAGACTCTGTATTTCTGGCAAAGCGCTCAGCCAAAAGCCCATCTCTTCTCTTGAGACAGTATCTGAGCAAATTTTAAACCAGAAGAAATTTCTTTGTTAGCCTTTTTTGTTTCTTGCTTCTCATTCAGCTGGGTCTTCTTTCCAGGAAAGCAAAACAACATTCACAGCCTTCTGATTTAGAGCAGCCAAGGAGCCATTTCAATTTCTGCTTCCCTTTCCTCAGTAAGGAGAAACATATAAGCCTGGTGTCAGTGAAGTTCAGTCAACATACCCCAAACATATCACATTTTTCTGTGCTCCTTGCTTGTAACTTGGTGTTTTTGAAGAGTGGGAAACAGAAGCACTGGGCCAAGGGAAAGTTTCATGGTCGAAAATCCAGTATTTGCTTCTTGTGAAAAGAACAAATATTTGCACTCGTCAGCATTTCAGCCTCAGATGATTTCCTTTTGGAATCCAAAGTTGTGGAGGGAACGTTTCACTCTGGTTTTGCTGATGTACTCCAGTTTGTGTAAGTCTTCCCCCGTCTGTGAATTGTTATGTTGGTAGCTTTCATCCTCACCAGCTGATCTTTTTCCCAATGTCACATTGATTTATTTGTCTTCGTTGGGATTCTGATAACATTTCACCAATAAATTAGTTTTAAATTAAACTTTCTGTTGTGCCTTTTATGTTGGACCCAGTGCATGTGCTGGAAAGGAAATTTCATTTCAGAGATACTTTATTCTTCTTTTTAGCGCCCTCTTCAACTACAGATGTGCCAGCTGTTACTTTTATTTTGCTTTGGATGAAAGTCACAAAAGCACTGCATAAATTATGAATAAAAATTTGCTGTTAGTGAAGATGATCAATTATAAGAAACATTTTAGATAGCCACAAACCAGAAGTAGTTGTACGTACAACTGAGTGTGCAGCCTAGCAAAAGGACCTGTGCCTAGTTTATATGGTATGTGATACAAAATGAAACCCCACTGTGATTGTCACTCCAAGCCTTTCCCTTTTGTAGCTGCTAGACCTATGGAAACACTAGAAAGCAGCACTGAAAGTCTGGCTCAGAGCCTGAACTCATTCTTCATTTGACTTTATCCATTTATTTGGGGATATCACAGTCACCCCGTGAGCAAGGAGCGCTCAGGGGCTCAGACAGGGCTGGAGACACTGGCCCTCCCATGTCCTGGTGGTCTCCCAGAATGGTCAGGAGGGCTGTTTCCCTTTACCTCCCAGCTGGGCTCCCCAGCAGCCTGCCCTCCTCAGCATGTCCTTCCTGCAGTCCAGCCTCTGCTTTTCCTCCACTTCCATGACTGAGCGGCTTTCCACGGTTAAGCAGAGAGCAGTTTTTCACTTGCTGGGGAATGCTTGCAGCAACTGAGGCAGCCATGCAGAAATCCAAATAAAAGTGTTTTCCTTTACATAAATCTAACAAAACACCTGAGCAAAGCAAAGCTCTGCAGTAGTTTCTTATATCCTGACTTCCACAGTAGTGTGGCCGAGCTGCAAGCATGGTCAGAGGGGAAAAAACAAATCATGGAACCAAATTTTGACTGTGCCAGGCAAGGTTGTGTTTGCTTTTCCCCAGCATCTCACTGTCCACCTCTGTGCTTTTAAACAAGGCAAGAAATTGGTTTTCTCTGCACCTCATACAGATGGTAGCAAGACCTCCACCACTGCATGGGGTTGTTGGGTGCCTTGGGCACATTCTGGAGGGATGGACATGGGACTCACCACGGCCAGTGGGAGGCTTGACCTGCAGGTTATACTCAGGCCTTCACATTTTAGTTGTACCCTGAGGTGATGAGAGGAGGTGAAAAAATGTATGTTTGGCTTAACTGAATTCCAAAATGGAGTATTTTATGATATAAAATACAAAAGCATTGAGCACCATTTCTGCTGTAGTTTATTTTTGTAGAAGATGTCATTCATTCTCCCCCTGCCCCATCTTTTCAGCGCACTGTAAGTAGTAATGATGTATAGTCTTCTTGATGAAGCACTTATCTGGGGCCCATTACTGTAATGACAAAGCCCTCCGTACTCTTTTGAGGTTTTATTATCAGGACAACTGCCTTGCTTCAAGCTGATTTTCATAAATCATCATTTTCTCATAAGCTTAAAGGAAAAAAATGGCCTTTTGGAAACCTGTGTCCTACTTTATTATGTGATTCCTCAACACTGGTCCAGCTGCCAGACCAGAAGACAGAGTCACATCAGCTCCTGGTTTGCTTCCAGGAGATTATTTTATATTATTACATTATTTTATAATCTCCAGGGTTTGAGTGGTCTTGTATGCAAGCCTTTACAGTGCCTTGCTCAGCGCTGTAACCTTGAATTCTCTGCAGACTGGAATTGCTGCCAGACCTGCGCACACAGGAACTGACTGCCTAGATCACACCTCCAGCCATTGGATGCAGCTTCATGTTCCCACGGGGGCAACCTAAGGAACACCTGCCTTAGCCACCCTGTCCTCCAAGGTGGGAAGGTCAGCTGGGAGGTGTCTGGTCAGAGGAGGTGCTGGGAGGAAACCCTGGGGGGACACACACCTCCTGCCAGGTCAGCGCCCCTCCATCAACCCACTCCATCTCTGCCTCAGAGCAGGAAGAGACTTCATGTCTTATCCTTCCCAAACTCTTACTATTTTTGGACAGGAAATCCAGAGGTGTTCCTAACAGAAGCATGGAGAAAAAAGAAACCTTTTGTCCCAGTCCCCAGGATAAACATTTCTAGTAGCAGAAGAAAATTAGGGCTCTTGAGGTTCCCAACCCGAGCCTGCATCACAGCACCCACATGCAGGACAACCCATATAGCTCTCCTGGGCGTGGCATTTCCTGGAGCAGATTTTCCCCTTATGTCCTGACTACTTCTCACCTGCATATGCCACCTCTCTGCCATTTGGGACTTCTCGAGCCCCCTCTCTTCTGCCATACCCCCACTGCATCAAAGGGCCACATCCCACAGGCGAGGATCACCACCCTGCAGCCAGCCCCACAGGATGGAGCAGCAGTGGTGCCCTCCTGTTGTGGGGTAAGAGCTTCCTCCCACACTCTCTGCTGGGCAGTGTTTTTTCCTGACAGATAATGCAGAGAAATCAGTTTGCACCCCCCACGGGCTTCAGCAGCTCTGGGATTCTTCTCTGTTTTATGCCTCCTGATTTCCTCTCCTGGCTGGCGGTCACAGATGGGTTTCCACACTGTGCAGGCTGCTTTGCACCCTGGTGGGGCTCACCATTGGGTGCTTCTGCTTTGGGGCTGGCAGGGATCCTGCCCGTTCCAGTGACCGCTTTCTTTCCCAGGCATTGGGTCATTCCTGTATTAGATCTTTGTTAAATCTTTGGATGTAGTTGGATGTAGTTCATGTCTGACTGACCATTTGGTCTGATGTTAGTTATTTTAAGGTTTTAGTTATTTTAAGATTTAGGAAGATACTGGGTTTTTTGTTGTTTTGTTTTGTTTTGTGTTTTTTTCTGAAAAATGATATCATCCCACTCTACAAATAAGGGAGAATAAGAGTTATTTATGAATTTGGGATAAATACCAAAAAGTTGTTTTCTTTAAGGAAAGAACAGAGACTGTTTAAATGTTAAAGAATATTTGGTTTCAACTTTTTCTAAACAGAAGCATTCTTTTGCTTCTGAACTACATTTTCATTTACAAATTGGCAGCAGTAATAGAAATATTTCTAACAGCTTTCATAAAATTAACCAAATGAGCCATTTTTTGTTTCAGTCAGAATCTTTGTGATTTTTTTTTTTTTTTACTTTTTTGTTAAGGTTTCGTACCAGAACACAATCAAGTCCTTTGTGTTTGGATTTTCAAATTGCTGGGGTGTGAAAAGCTGTTTCTCCGCTTGCCACAGCAGCTTTCTTAGCCTTGGCATTTCCTTAGCATGTGACAGAGGGACAGTCTTCATGGCTGCACTGACTGTCCTCCTTCCAAGGACACTTCTCTCCTCTACCGAAGATCTTGTCAGCCACAGCATCTATGGAAGGAACTAATTTAATTTCTTCTCCTGGGATATGAGATTTTTCTTGTTGTTTGTTACTTTTTTTTTTCTTTCTGCTGATGTCCCCCTTTTTTAAAAAATGTATATTGTTTTGCACTCCTGCTTTCTTTATCTAGTTCCATGCCAGGATTTTACAGCTGACGTAGACAATAAGAGCTACAGCAAACTGATAATGAAGACAGTGAATAAAATCTGCTATTGATTTATTTAAATTTGTTTCTCACTTTGGGGACCACTGCAAAAATTCCAAAGGAAGCATATACTCCAGTGTAACAAATCTGTGTCATCTGCAATAGGTTAATTCTTAGTTACTGTTTGTGGACCCCTCTGAAATTGTGTTTCTTAGAGCATCTTAGAGCCAGAGGTTGAAACTAGTCGTTTAGTGTGCTGCATTAGTGATGGAACTGAGGGTGGTATTTGAGTCTCAAGGGCACAGGGTCCCTGAATATTGAATACTTCAGTATTCTCAAGAGCTCTATTGCCTCAGGTTCTTCAGCAACACCTCTTAAATACATACTGGATCAGCAGTGCTGAAGGGAGCCTTTTTGTGCACCAAATCACAAAGTAAAAAATCAAAAGAACTGGCCAAGTAATGTCTTCTTGATACATTTAGGCCTCAACAAGTCAGTGGGACTAATGAATGTAAAACTTTACAGCCAGTGGGATTAGCATGTGTAGATTCCCTCTAGAGGAAACCAGACAATTGGATGAGAATTTGCTGAAGTCACCATATTCCCTGTCTGCAATAGGTTAAAAAAAATTAGTTGCAAATCAATTTATTCAGCTATTATCTGTGTGCACAGTTCCAAAGAATTTGACTAGATGGGACATTTTTGTGGCCTGCCTTATTTCATTGTTGAGATGTTTCAAACAAAGGAACAATTGGAACAGATTTCTTAAAGGACTAAGTTTCTAATTAATTGCAAATCACAAACTAACAAATTACCAGACCATTCATCTTGTACCCAGAGGGATAAGTGCTGCCAATTTGAGGAGGAGACTGTATTTTTCAAACATAACAAAGAAGCTGAATTCCTGTTTTCAGTGCAAAACGGAACTGTGCTTTAACTGTGAAATCAAAAATCGTGTCTATGTTAGAACAGCTCTAATTTAACTATAAAATTCAATTATCTGCTGATGATACTCTCCCATTTGAGTCCCTTGCAGCAGTTTCCATCATTTCCCTAATACTATCTTTGACCATCACCTGGAGGCATCTGTTCTGATGACTGCTGCCATTTCTCCTCTTCATTAGTTTCCTGACACCCTTATTTTTTGGCACTGATTTACAGCATTCAAGACAGGAAAGCAGCCTGAGTACCTTAACTCCATGTCACTTGCAGACTGGTGCAGTGATAGGACAAAACACATCAGAGCCCCACAGGAAATAACTGGGCCCCCACAAAATGTTGCTTGTTCACCAGATGTGCAAAACCCGAGCAGTTAAGAAAACAAAATGTGGCACTGAAATAAATTAGCAGCGACATTCCACCTCTGAAATGTTAAAATTAAAAATATTTATATGTTAGGTTATACATTTTAAAGAGATACATAAAAGCATATTAAAATGAGGGGGAAACAGAGTTTCAGTTGATTGATCTAACTTAGTCTGAGTTTTCTGAACACTGTTATCTATTAGTTTTTCTGATGCAGGGAATAACAAGTGATGGAGGTAAGTTATGCCTGGCTGTGTATGAACTACAGATTCTTGAAGATGTCAGTGGACATTAACTTATTTCATTATATCTACTTTAACTCCCCAGAAGCAGAAGAAATTTGATAGGCAAGAGCTTTTGATAGAGGGGTAAGGGCTGTTTAGGATGATCATTACTGTATATAAAGTCATTGCTATTAAAGTACTAACAGAGTCACCGCATTATAATATGAGAAATTACATACCTGCACCCTCAGCTACTAAGCCTCAAAGCTGCAGGGTCAGGCAGCAAAGGCTCTCCAATGACAGAGATCTCTTGGGGCTCAAACTAGTTTATTTTCCCTTTCTAGAAGGCATTTCCCTAACCTGCACCTAAGCCTCTCCAGTGAAGGAGGTTGAACAACCTTCTGCTCCACTGCACTCATGGATGGAAAGTTTTCCCCAGGTTCCAGCCTAGGCAGCCTTTGCTGTGTGAGTGTTTAGCTGATCTCTTCTTGTCCTTACTTTCAGTAAGGACACTTACTTGCTCACTGTCATCTTTATTGGAGATTTTTTGTGTATTGAGGAAATAGTCTTGCCTCACCTTCATCTTCTCTAAACTAAACAATCTTCTATAGACTAAACAAATTCAATTCTTTCTATCTCACTGGCTGCATTTTCCAAATCTCTGATCATACTTGTTGATCTCTTCTGGATTGTGTCCAGTATATCTATTATCTTTATTAAAGTACAGTAACAAAAACTTGACAAAACCTTTCAACTGAGACCTCCACACCAAAGTGCAGAGCAGAATAATTGCTTTCTTTGTCTTACGTATGATGTTTCATATATACAACTCAGATATTTATATTTAATTTTTTCCATGGCACTGCACCGCCAACTCAAATCCAACTCATCATTTGCTGCATCCCTCAAACCCTCTTTTGCTACTCCACTGTTTACAAATTTCTTCCAGCTTTATAGCTGGGAATTTGATTTCTCCTCCCTGAAAGTAGCACTTTATCCTAGCAGTTACTTAATCAGGTTGGCTGTGGACCATCTTTCCAGATAATTTCCGCGCTTTGATCCTCTGACTTTGATTCTCTTTTAGCCTCACCAAGTTTAATGGTAACCACAGATTTCATCATCTGCATCATTAGTGAAAAGAATGGAAACAGGCCCAGAAAAAATCCCAGAGGAATCCTACTCGAATAACTTCCTATTTGATAGAACAATTGATAACTGTGGTTTTGGAGTAAAGTTCACCCAGTTGTGCACCCGTCTTGTTGTGATTACATTTAGCTCATACCTAATGTGACCATATCAGGAGATAGGATAAATCGCATCCACTTGCTCTTCTTTATTCACTAAGCCAGCTACTTTGTCAGAAAGAGAGAAACTGGACAGGTTTGACATGATCTGTTCTTGACAAATTCAGGTGGACTGCTTTTTATCACCATATCATAATTCTAGGTATTTTAAAAACTGATTGTTTAATAACTCATTCCAGATTTTTTGGAAAACAGGATGAGTGTTTTATGGTTTCCTGGGGTCTCATTACTCCTTTTTAAAGATCAGCACTATAGTCACCCTTCTCCTCTGCTCCAGGGCTCCTCCTGTTCTATGTGAGTCCTTTACAATAATTGCTTTACAATAACTGTTAGCTATTCACATATTACTTTATCTTCTTTCTTGAATAAGTTCAGGTGAAGTCTGTGAGGCCCTGCTGACTTGTGTGCAGTTAACTCATCCAATATTCTTTAACTTGGTCTTTTCCTGTTTTGATCTGCAGTCCTACCTCTTTTTAAAAATAATTTGGTTAATTGGCTGGTCACAAACATCTTTTTTTTAAATAAGAGCTGGATCAAGAGACACGACAGGTTTCTCTGCATCATTTGTTATTTGATATCTTTTCCTGTTTAGCAATGGATCAAGACTTTCCTTTTTTTCTCCCTCTAATTAAAATGTATTTATTTATAGAACCTTTTCCAGTTCCCATTACTGTCCTTTCCTAGTTGAAATGCCTTCTGTGCTGTAGCAGCTTTGCTTCTATACCCATTGTTTGTCTTATTCCCTTGTACTTAGCTAGATGTTTGTGTTACTTCTTTCTGTAGTACAGGTTTTTTAAAGTCCTCAGAAATTTGCTGAATCTGGAATAGCAGCTCTGTGCCTGGTGTTCTTCTGCATAGGGGTAGCTTGCTCTTCTATTTTTACCATAGAAGCCTTTTAGGATCTGCTCACTCTTCTCCTGCTTGGAAAACCTTGAAAACTTGAGAGATTTTAAGTTACCCTACTGTTTTTTCTGCATGGTTTAAACTAACTAAAATCTCCTACTGCCACCATATCTCATCGTTTGGGTATCTTGCACAGATGCTTGTTAAAGGTTCTTCTGCTTCCTATGAATGATTGGATGGCCCGTAGCAGATCTCTCTTCTAAGCCACCCTGAGGTCAGCTGTGTCACAGCATCAGAACAAAGACTTACAGTCCTTTCTGTTCCCCTGGCTCCCTGTGTTTGCCTGCAGTGGGCAACACATCACTCTTCTATTTACATTTTTGTCTACTTTATAACCGATGTTTCCGATTCTCAGGCTGCAGCTGAGAAAAACACATTCTTCAGTTAGCTGCAGACTTCTTCAGCCGCTTCTCTGAGCCTGCTTAAAAGGTCACTGGCAGATTATTTAACAGTTTGGGATAATTTAACCCGAGTTTGGTATAATCTCAGCCGTAGGCATTCCTCCACACCTCTGTGGGGATGTTTTGATTCAACATGCAGTTCAGCCTAAATGAGTTGATGACAATTTGGTTAAATGCCTTCTAAAACTGTAACAAGATGCACAGACTCCTAAAGAGGGATGTAACGCATCTGTTGATGTGTTGTACCAAACAGCAATTCACTCCAGCATGTAGCAGTCTCACTTTGAACAAAAATACCCAGAGACACCATGTTAGGTGAAGATTTGATACTCATCATGATATGTAGTCTCTGGATGCTCTGCTGGAACATTAACTCTTTTGATCTCAGAGAGAAACTGTAACTAACTCACCTCATCAGCCTCCTTCTGAAAGGTCAACCCCCCAGGTCATCACCAAGACCATGGAGAAAATAAATTCTCCCTCGGCAGGACACCAGCATGACTTCAGAGATACTAATATGATCCTCAAGTTACAGACAGACCTGGGCAAGAAGATTTCACTAGAGCTTGCCCTTGCTCTTACTGAACTTGGAGCCCTAATGACATAATCAGTGCAGGATCAGGCCAGGGTAAATAGAGTTAAGCACATGCAGAAGCCCTTGAAGGGCCAGAGCCAAGGCTGCTGTTCTCATTTGGCCTGGCGTGCCGTTTCTGACCCATCCCATTGTTCTGAGCTAAATGCTTATTCATTTCCTCTTTGCTTGTGTTTTCATATATTATTATTTTTAATTGTGCCTTTTTTATTTTAGAGAAACAATAAAAATAAACTCCCTTGGGTTACAGAATGTGGATCAACACAATCAGGTCAAGGGACTGCTTTTAAGTATCAGCATCGACGCTGATACAAACATGAATTTCAAGGTGACAGCTTTGCCTAGAAGCTTTTTGATCAGCTGTAGTCCTGGTGTGGCTTCTGGGAATGCAAATACTTTTAGCAGGAATTTATAAGGATCATTATTTTGGAGGGAAGGAGGTTACTTTTGAGAGGACAGCTAAGATATTAAGGTGTTCTTCTTTATTGCAGAACTAACACAGAACATCCTGAAGAACTTGTAAATATTTAATGTTCCTTTACATCAATAAACAACACTGTCGCGTTGCAACTGAAGCTCACACATAAATCGAGGCTCTTCTGTTCTGCTCTGTGTCATGTCTCTATAGTGGAAAAGAAGTTTATGCTGGGAAGGGACTGGACGGGATGGAGGAGGAAGGGAGATTCTTGCTTTCATAATGAAGACAGAAGAACAGTAACATAATTTCCTCAGATTCCTCTCTCCCTCTCTAGAGGGAGAACTTTAGGGAAGGTTATAGTGGAACAGACAAGGTGGCTCTGCAAACTGAAGCTGTGGTCCAGGCATATATCTTTTTCCATTAATACCCCTAGTACTACTCATAAAATACTACTAAAATGTAGCATTTCTGTAAAGCAGCTGCACTAACTTCACAGTTAGGCCGAATATTGGGAGAATTAGTAAGTATTTCAACAGTGTCAGGGCACTTTAATTAAACATTAAAGGCTGGAAGTGCCATGCAAACTAGACTTTGGTTATTGCAGCTCCACCAAAAGTGTAAAAAAAAGTGATGTGATCTCCCTTGGGCAGAGTCAAAACATATCTGAAAGCTGCTGTTTTGAATTATAGTAGCATACTTATAGAAAACAGATAATGTTGATACCAAAAAATGTGATGGGTATCATTAATAATGATCATCACACAGCAAATCAAAAACCCTAGTGCCTTCAAAATGTAAAACATTCAAGTCAGAGGATTTCTTTAGTGAAGGGATTAAAAGCACGCAAAAAAAGATTGTGTTCTTCTAGCCTATATACAGTTTGCCAAGAGTTCTTTAAATAGTAGTGTTGTGGGTTTGCAAAGGTTCCCCCCTCCGTGGGGGATTGTAAGTAGTTTGTCCAGGTAAATTTCCGGAGCAAAGCCAATCAAAAATTTTGGTAACGCCTTTGCCAATTACATAGGTAAGAAAATGGAAAAGAAGGTTGTTGCGCAGAAGAAATTGGGAAGCCATGTAGGGAGGATGCAGCAGGCCCCAGGTGGGGGCCAGGCTTCCCTCCTCCCCCAGCCCTGGGCCGGGGGCAGGGGCAACACTGAAGCCCCCCTGACTGAGACATGTAACAGAGTGAAGAAAAAAAGAACTTAAAGAACTTGGACGAGGCTGCTGCAAAAGAAATTCCAGCCAGAAAGATAGCGGAGACTTCAAGGTCAGAGCTGGCAGTGGCAGCAACTAGCGGAGAGAGAAACCCGAAGCGGGGGGAACGGCTCCTTCTCCCCCTCCCTCTCTCTCCGTTCAGCAGGGAAAAGACTGAAAACTAAAAAAATCCCTCCCACCTGTGGAAGATTGCTGGGGAGCGAAGACAACCCTCTGCAGCTCATGAAGGAGCCCATGCCGGAGCAGGGAAGTAGATGTGACTCTGTGGGAGTTTTGCTGGATTGTGGGCACAGAGAGGAGTCTTACACCGGAGCGAGGAGGCCCGGGTAAGATCTTGGGATCCCAGAGAGGGATCGATGCTGGTGCAGCTGAATTTGTGACCCAGGGGACAGCAGCGAATGGAAGAACTATTGCCCTAGGGGTGGACCCACGTTGGAGAGGTCTATTAAGGACTATTCCCGTGGGAAGGGACCCCACAGAAAACAGGGGTGGACTTAAAAGCCATTATTCCCTGTGACCCTGTGGTGCAGATCCATGGAAAAGCAAGTGTCCCCTTGTAGTCCATGGAAGACCTTACAGGACTTTGGGTAACCCCAGCCTTCGGCCTTAGCCCAGGAGGGAGGTAGGTCCAGCCCTGAGGTCGACACAGAGGAGAGAAAGAGACAGAGAGAGACAGCTCCAGCTGCAACAAGTCGGAGCTGTCGTCCCAGAGATAACAGAGAGGAACTTTCAAATGCTGCAGAATTGTGTAAAAGAGCTGTAACTCTGAAAGTGGAAAGGACGCTGCTTCTCCTCCTGGACTGATACAAGGGGGAGGGGTATTTCTGTAAATACATAATGCTCTTGCTTAATTAGAATTGTTGTAGATGTAGTTGTTTAGTTTTTATTTACTAGTAATAAATCCTAGTATTATTTCTCCCCAATCATGTATTTTTTTTGTCTGCATAAGCGTTCTCTCAACTTAGAACAATTGTGTTGGGGGGTGTGGTAAAAAATTGTCCCTAGGCAAACCTACGACAAGTAGTTAAAAAAGCTATTTATGCTTTTGAAAAATCAATAAAACATATGTCCTCCTGTACAGAATATAATAATAGTATAATTATACTAAAAACAGAGAGAGAAGATGTTGTTTTAAGAGCTTCCTGGAAGTTATTTCTCTAGCCATATTAAAAGAAGTGGTGCTTGTTCTAATTTTTTAATAATGGGATACACTGGCTTTTATTTTTTGTCCACTGGTCCTCTCCAAGGCAGGTAGGTGGTGACTGATGCTATTAGTGACATGGATAAGCAAAACTTTCTTGAGCAGAAATTGAAAACAGTTGAGGAATTCACACTGAAAAGGAGATAAATAAGAACGGACATAAAAAAAGTATGAAGAGAGTGGGTGGGATAGATAAGAGGGGAAGGAATTAATATTCACATTGTCTTTAAAACTAGCGATTCAGTGAAACTCAGAAGCAGGAGCAAATGTAATACTGATAAGGGGAAGCGCTTTTTTTCACAACATGGCAACTAGACATGGGAACTCCTAGTTACAGGATGTTTTCGAGGTTAGGAGTTTATCAGGATTTATGTAGAGAGCATGAACATGCCAAGTCACCACTGTGAATGCTAAATAGAGCCAGGAACCAGAGCAGCTTCCTACAGGGATGGGGGAGCATTGTTTCTCTCTCAGAGGGGGTCCATCACCATCTCCCGCTGTCAGCTCCAGGATCCCTGCCCAGGGGATGGTGGGATGGGCTTTGGAGGCTCCTCTCTCCCACTTGGCCGAGTTTGGTGGAGTCGGTCTAGGCTTCCCTGAGTTCCCACTGCAGAGTGGCCAGTGCTGGAGCAAGCCCCTGGCAGAGTCAGGGGCTGCATAGGCCATGGGGAGCATGGTTCCTTCAGCCTGCAAGAAACAGTTTTTCTCAAAGCAAACAAAAATGCCTCATCTCTTCAGAGGCAGAGATTTGAATAGTAGTAAATGTGCTGGGAAACTCTATGTTTCTTTGAAATGAGAAATGAAAAGGGGTTCTACTCCTTTCCTAAAGGTCACTAATGCAGAAGATAATGCAGACACCTTCAGGCTGCAGCCTTGACTGTCTGTGCTGAAGTGGAGCTGCCTGGGAGCCATAAGGGAGCTGTGTGGGAGTGGAAGAGAATCCATTGCTCTAAGGAAGACCCCGGGTAGACTTTACATTCCAGGAATCTGTGACCCATTTCCATGACATTGCCCTGAAGTTTGCTATTGGGAAGCAATCTTTCACTCTGAAATCCCTTATCTTGAGGGATAATGTAATATTTATGATTCTTTCCCTGTTTACTACACATGCTGATAAGCAGCTCTGGGACCAAGGAGCTGTCGGAGTCTATCCCTTTTTCCTCCTTAGGGCTGACTAATTATAAAATAAATAAATCATTAATTGAGCTTTCAGTAACTGTTTTAAAAAATTCATGCAGTGTTGGAAAGGTCAGTGTCCAAAGTAGTTTGCGATTCAAATCCCAGCAGGTCTCATGGCTACCCCATTTCTCCAGGGAAAAGCTAAGTGGGACACCTGATGGGAGGAGGTTTCGGTCATTAATCCAGGAGTCAGCAGCTGGCCAAATCCAGTGATTTCAGTAAAACAAAACATGTGCATAGTGTGTGGTTTCTGAAGGTCTGGGTTTGTTGCCTGGCCTGCCAGTCTGAAGAATTGCTTGCTTTTGCAAGTTTAATAACAAAATGTGTGCCAAGATCAGGGAACAGGCCAATGCTTTAGCCATCCAGCTGGGAGACCTAAGGATGCCTCACAGGAATTAGCTGGACAGGAGGATTTTGATGGAAAAGAATTGCTTTTGGAAAAAGGTCACATGCAAAGCCCATGCAGGCAGTCATCTTCATTACCCATGTGTCTGTTCTGTGTAGAAACACAGGCAGGGAAGGAAAGAGCTCTGGTTTTGACTAATGGTCAGTCAGAAGGACTCCATGATGGGGCAACATCAGTTCCTCAACATAGCATGATTGTTTTAGGGGAATGTTTCTTTTTGTTTGCTGAAAGCAATACTGTCACAGTATACATACCAGTAGCCTCTTCCTCCTCTCCTGATTCTTCCCTTGATTCATTGCAATTGATGTTCTTTCTATGGGGAAACATAAGATGAAAAAAAAAAAGATAAGTAGATCAGGAAAAAAAAAAGTGTCATTACTGGGAATAGGTAATTTTGTACTGAAGCTGCAGTGGTATTGTCCAGCTGATGTGCTCTTCTTGCTAAACTCCTGTTCTAGTTATTCTCACCTGTGTCTTGCAGCATCACAGTGAAGTCAGAGCAACTCACTGGACTGCAGTTTAACAAAATTCTGCTTGTGGCAGCAGCCTGTGGACATGTACTCTGTCCATCACAAATAGGTAATCTGGGTGAGTTAATTGTCTGTCTTTGGAGCTAAACTAATTTCAGTTGCCTGTATCTGCTGTGGAGTCTGAGGCCACAGCTCCACACATGGAAACCCCTCTGTACTGAACACAAACTGCTCTCCACCAGCCTCCAGGGACATCCTTCAGCTCAGTGTTTTCTGTCTCCCAGCGCCAGGCTTTCAGCAAAACTTGTATTTTCTGCAGGGAACAATGAACAGGCAAGTATTAAAACAAGTTATCTACTGATCATACACATTGGTGCAGCCTGTTTTTCTACAGGAATTCTGGATTTCATCTGTATAATCACAACCAATATAATCATTTCCCATGACCTCATTTTTCCATGCACTACCTGAAATATGTCACAGACTCTCATCTCTTCTCCAGTAGTCCTCCAGCTCCTGGGGAGACAAAAGCATCAGGTGCCACTGCCTATTTTGAGCCATGTAGTACAAACTGGCTGTCTGGGATATGCTTGTTCCTTGCTAGCTGGCAATCAAACAGGACAGATAATTACTGCTTTCACCTTGCAGTCCTTCTGTCACTCAGGACACTAACTGGTGTCCTCTATCCAAGCCCTGATTTTCACTGCTTTATAGGAACTTCTTATCTTTGATACCTTTTCTACTTCAGCAATGTGATTGAAAGTGGCCAGTGGATTCAGAAATTGTAGGGGAGTTGGCAACCGAGGAAGGAACTAACTAACAGCATATGCAGTGTGACAAGTGTGTGGCACAACTGGCTGCAAAAAGTCATGTCTTCAGAAAAACTCTACCCAAACATGTTGGCTTCATCTACACAGCTCTCCCCAGGAAGAGGATGTGAAGTAAGAAACCTCACATGGTATGGAGGAGCCACATGAATTCATGGGCAACTGGAAGATGCAACTTCATGATGAAGACATGGGGCATTTGTGTGAAACTTCGGGCTTGCCAATATGGTACTTGTCATCAGCCCTAAATTAACTTGAATGTCAGTACATGCATTCCAGAAATAAATAAGATATAACAGTTGCATGTGGTATTTCAGTGAAATATTTTGTTCTGTTTCTGAGCTGTTAATGGGCAGACTGCACAGCAGGACCTGCTTGGAATTGCTTAAGATCTAAACCACTGTTAATTGGACATTGACGGACACAAAAAAGTAAATCAGTGTCACTACCATCTGTAAGACAAGAACAGGAGACGGATAAGACTTGGATACCCAGCAGAGCTGTGAGAAAAGTCCCAAAGCCCTATGGAAAAATTGTAATAAAATAAGAAAAAAATTATAACTGCTTGCTTTCTTCTGATTCCTGTTGGCTGTGGTCTACTGACCCTCTTCTGCTAGATACAAGGCTCACAGCCCGGCTGGTGGCATTTCTGTGTGCAGATGTCCAAGGCATGGGTCAGCCACCATAATGCCTCTCTACATTTATGTACAGTTCACATTAGTAACAGACACTTACTTCAGAAACTCTGCAAATATGAAAAAATGTTTACCCTAAGGATACTGGAAAATAAACTTTTCTTTTTTTTTTTGTCTAGAAGAACCTGTAGTGTTCAAACTGTGCACTGATGGTCATGATATAAATTTCTGGAGGAATTATTATCCGTATTAGGCTGGCAAAAGAACTACTACTTTCTTTTTAGGCATTTCAGTTCAGCACATCTCTTTAAGAACAGGATTGCATGTCTAACTTTTGAAATAAGTAGAATTAACAAATGATGGCATTGCTATTTTTATTGCCGTAATTTCTGGGAGCCAAGTTCATACTAAAGCCCATTGTGACTATCTCTTTTCATGACAGTCAGGAAGAATAGAGCCAAGTTCTGCTTTCAGTTATAGCCATATAAATCTAAACTACCTACATATTCCTTGCCAGTAGTACTTGTGTATGCTGGAATGACTGTTCTATAGTATTATTTTCCCAGAAAAAGCAAATCAATAATTCATCCATCTGACTTAAGAGTGCAGGTTCCAAGTAAATGCAAGCACAGCTAAAAATGGAAAAATACATAGGAAAAATAAAAGGAAACAAAGCAATTTTAAGATTTCCAGTGTTGAACATAAGTATGTACACATACTAAAAATATCTGTTTGCAATCAACTTCTTGTCATAATACTGCTTGAGTGCTGGATTCAGGGAGTCTGCTACTATGAGACGAAGTGTGGTAAGCAATACAGAATGAGGAAGTGGATACAAAGCATCCGAGACCTAGCAGCCCTGGGAAGAAGGCTTCTCAGGCTGCTGTTTGTTGTGGGAGGTGCTCAGGCACATTGGTGGGGGAAGCCAGAGCAGACCTGGTAATGAGAGAGGGAGAGATAGAAAGAGATAAGGCTATTTTGAGTACTGAATCAGCATCTCAGCACAGGCGGAGCTATTCTGGCTGTGGCAGAACACCCTGTAGATGGAAGGTGATGGGGGCTCAGCGGTTGGTGTGTGGTGAAGAGGAGACTATGGCACAGGAAGGCTTTGATAATGGGTGGCACAGATGGCTCTGCTTCTGCAGCACAGGCATGTTTGTGGGGCAGGGGAACACGAATCAGTGCTCCCTCCCCGTTGCGCAGATGCCACATGCTTTGACATGGTCCTGAGGGTCTCTTGTTGACGTAACACCAGTGCCATGGAGGCTTTCAAGGAAAAGTTGTTATTTGAAATGGAAGCACTCCCTGCAGCTGGGAGGGTTGCTGTGCGGGGAAGCCTCCAGGCCCTGGCTGAGCCAAGAGATCACGTGCCAATTTGGTCTCTAACACATATAAATTCATGCTTATATTAGTGACAAATATTAGAGGGCTGAAAATACGTGGCTTGATACCAAAATGGAGGATACCTTTAAGCAACCACATTGGAATTATCTGCACATAATCCAAGCCAGCCAGCAAGAAAGAATATAGCAAACCAGCAGAGATATTTGACAGGAAAGGTTTCCCACGGATTTGCAGGAGTTACAGCTGGAAAAGACATGATGTTCCCTTTCTTTGCCAATACTAAGTGGTTTTTCAGTGTTACACGCCTACAGCACATGCTCTGTACTATGCAGGGCTGGTTGAAATGTTTAGTGAGAGCACAGGCCAAGCTGTCATTATGTTTGGTATTGTCGGGTGCATTTCCACAGTACAATGGTAGATGGAAGTGACAGCAGAGAGTCCAAAGCTTGGCATCTGGTATAAATGTGATCATTTCTTTCTCTGTCAGCTTTGTGAGCTGACTCCACTTGCCACCAGCACATTCTGCATTTCTCATGGAGCTCTACTGCACTAACTCATAAAGTCTTCCTTGATTGTTGAGGATGGTGGTGTCTGAGTCACATACTGCTGTTTCTATCTTGATTGGAGGGCTGGAATATTTACAGCTGCAGTATACCAGTCCTCCAGAGAACTACTGATCCCTTTCTGAAAGTCTAATCACGCCTTTTCCCACTTCTCCCTCCTACATGCAGTCAATATGTTTGAGAAGGCCACCTGCAACATCTCCTTCCAAAAATATCTAAAAGAAATCAGCAATGAAACAAAATGGAGGCTTTAGGTTATATTCTCGTTCTCTCGCTCAGACTGGGCTCAGACCAGGAATGCGTGGAGGTAGGAAAAGGGATGAAGTAATAGGTATTCATCTCATTTTTCCCATTGTTTTCACCAAGAGGAGGATTTTTTCCCTTTCTACTCCCCCCCAAAAAAAAAAGGTCTAAGGAGGCCCCTCTCCCCTTTGTCCCTTGTAGACTGAGACCAGCACTGCCATACAGGCTCACCTGAGAGACTGCTGATGGAGGGAGGAAGCTTGAAAAGGAAAGACTGACACAGGCCTGTGGAGCTCTGAAATAGGCTGCTAGAAAGGTGAGTGGAGAATACAGCAGTTTCTTTTGGAAACTGGATTTCAGAGAAGCTAAACAAGGTGGGAAAGTGCATTTGTGTGCCTTAGTTCTTAGTTCTTGCATCACCTTGGTGCCTGAGAGTGCTAAGCAGCTGCATAAGCAGAGAACTGCTCCACAGAAGTGGGCAGCACAGCCATGAAAGCTGTGTGCAGCCCGAAGCTGAGGAAGGCAGTGCTTCTCCTCAGTGCAAAGGTCACTGGGGAATACCTTTTTCACAGTTTCTGTGTTTGCACTATGGAGCCCTGACCCCCACTGAAGCAGCCAAAATGTCACATCAGCAGAAATGGAGAGCACTGGGGAGGAGGTGTCTCTTGGGACCCCATAATGAGTCAGGCTGAAAATCATGAAGTCCTGAGCTAAAGAAGTTGCAAGTATATCACACAGCATCTCCTGCTGGCTTCAGCACACAGGAAGGCATATCCTTTTCTCAGGGGCTCTTTCCATGTAAGACAGATACCCACAGGGAGTCCACACAACTCAGATCACTTCCCAAGCTGCCACCCTGGGCTCACCTTCCCCAGTTCCCTGAGATTATGGCTCCACAGAGATGCTGGTGACTCCTGGCACATTAGTCCTGAGTGTTTGAAAAGAGAATATGATATCTCTCCAGTTTGTTTCAAGTCCTCCAATGGTGCTTAATGATGAAGACCTCCTCAAAAAGAAACAGCTCAGTCAAATCTGCCAGTGAGATATTCCTTGAAATAGGAGTCAAAAAACCAGTGTGCTTGGCCCATCATGAGGTACAGCATGGCAGGGGAGCTGGGGAGCAACTGTGAAGAAAGTCTGTCTCCTCTTCTCTTGCCCCAGGGTGACAGACAGGTGTCCAGTGCAGGCAAAACCTCTGGGACGAGAACATAATGTTAGGGCAGTCCCTGATCATTAAAAGGGAGATGGAATGTTTCAACATATTGTAGCTTGCCCAGTATACGCAAAATCTTCCTAAGAGCAGCAAAAGATGCTTCCCAGTATCTGTGGTGAGCAGGCAGCCCACTTTTAAGACCTTGCCTCCAAACAGGGAGATGCTAAGTGACAAAGTTGTCTTCCGATAGGAGTGTCTAAACTGTCCATTTCTTCCCTTTATCTCATAAATAAATAAATATTTTCAAATTGTAATCCCCTTTATTTCCTTAAAACCAAACAAACCAAAAACCAACAAAACCAACCAACCAACCCAAAAAACCATCCTGGGCTGATATTTATCTCCTCATCATGAAGAATATCATCTGGATGGTTCAAGAACAGAAGACTAATTTTTGTCAGACCACGGAAATTTGAAATAATAACTCATTCTTCCCTAACTGCATAGATTATTGCTGGCATGTTGTATGCTGCAGACTCTCAGACACACACGATGAGGGCTCAGTACAGAACAGACCACCAGCATCCCTGCAAGGAGGACTGTGATTTGTAGACGAGGCCCATGAAACAAAGCTCTGGAGGTGAGACATTGGGAAACATGTACTTGGAAACATATTTTGAAGACTCCCTTAACTATAGTGAAAGCTGCAGTGGCAATGATTATATATGTTGGTTTATGTTATTCCAAGGTTTGTGATTTTCACAACCTGTCTAGGGATGGCTAAGTTTCTCATGCAGTGATAACGCAAGTCACGATTACAGCAAGTGACATAGCAAGGCTGGAGACAGGGAGCAGCTTTACCATGACCAGAACAGTCCCATGGAGAGAGTCTGGGGAAATTTTACACCAGACATATGGGACTGAGGGGGCAAATACTGTGAGGTACTGAAGATGTTTCACTTCAGTGGAAATGGCAAGGTGCTGAGAAAACTCAGGTACTTGCATAAAATCCTCTGTATTACGGGAAATATCACAGATTCTAGAATCATACTCTGAAATTATTTGTTTCTGCATTTTAAGTTTTCCTAGTTATTCTCTTTTCATAGCCTTCCTTTATCAACTATGTTCTCCAGCCAGTGGAATATGCATTTTATTATAAAGCAACTGTTTGTGAGTATTCAGTTTTAATAAAAATTTTCAGTAAATCAAAATTCAACTTTTTAATTCAGGGTTGCCCAATATATCTTTGTCTGGATTTAGCTTTTCAGTATTTGAATTTGTGAATTTTTAGTATCATTTCATCCAATCTCTTACCTTCTTGTAAAAAACAGGGAAAAGAAATCAAATAAAAAGAGATAAAAGAAAGAAACCTTTGCTCCTTCCTCGTTTCACATATTTCCTTCTCTTTTTCTTCTCCTGTAATCCCCATCCATAAAAGTGGGAGAAATAAAATATCTGAGGGGATAGATAGAGACTGAACACTGGCATTTTTTTCCCATTTCTCTCCTCTCCATTTCCTTGATCTGTAGAAAAAAAGAGAGAAACATGAGCTGTTTTCCCTCCACCTCCCCTTCACAAAGATCAGAGAAGTTTAAAAAAACAGTGGAAATCAAAACCTGGAATTTAAAGTCAACAGAATTATTTGGATTATTTTGTTTCAAATATTTTTTTTTTTGGCAGAAAATTGTGTTACTTGGCAGGAGAAAACTTTGCCCTGTTTCATTTATTTGTCAGGTCTGTTCATTAGCAGTGGGAGCCCCCGGTGGTCTAGTGGTTAAGACGCAGGGCTGGTACCCTTGAGACCGCGGGTTCGATTCCCGGTCAGG
>JAWWES010000169.1:18389996-18499813 GCA_035583135.1 Lophotriccus pileatus
TCATTAGCAGTATGTTAGGAGTTAGTCACTGCTTGTGTAGACCAGATATGTCCATACTGGCTAATTAGTCCCATCCCACTGAACCTCTTGGGGTTTTCTGATTTTAACCTAAACCAATAGGATTTTCTATAAAAGAAGGGAGAAATCGGGGTTGAAAGATCTGGCGAGACTGAAGTTTTTGGTCTGAAGCTGGAGGCGTTAGCTCTTCCAGGAGGAGTGTCTGCTGTGCTTGCAGAGGGACTGGGCTCTTCTTCCTCACAAAGCTCCTGCCAGCAGAAATTTAGAAGCTCCCTCTACTCTGGGAGCAAACTGGATGCTGTATTCAGAGGTTCATGTTGCAGTCAAGTATTCATTTGCACTGATGACTAGAGGAATCCTTGCTGCCCTCACTGGCCATGGGCTTCATAGGGACAGCTAATGCTCTTATTGCTGGGCACAGAAGAGCCCAAAATTCAGCTACCAGAATCTCACAGCAATATGTCAAATTTTTTTCTGCATGTTTCTCACACAGGAGAGAAGATAATATATAAATCTTTTAGTAACAACTCAAATTAGCTATTCTGACCACATCTATTCTCACTTCTGCATTCATACCACAGCAGTATCCAGAGACACTCGGAGGAAAGTTCCACTGTGCTATGACCCCTCCTGTCCAGGGACTCCTGGAAGAGGCAGGTGACAATGTGAAAACAGGTGTTCAGAGGGGACAAGAGCTCACAGTGAGTCCCATCCACCTCTCTGCTGCAGTGAACACCAAATGCAGATTTCCTGGCTCCCAACAGCACATGCCACAGCCATGGGACCATATCACCCCCAGTTTCTAACTTTTATTACAGCATCACACACCCCTATGCCCCTGAACAGTTCATTGAACCTCCCTTTTCCAGTTCCTTCCACTATAAAAGGGTGACAAAGATTCTTGCCAGCCCCACAATTGGCTTAGGACTAAACGTGTGCAAAGTTTGATGAAAAGACAAGGTGTAGATGCTGGCTGCTGTCAGCAAAGGAAATGGGGTGGTTAGCAGGCTAGGATACCACCTACAACTTCTGTATTTACTGCAGCACGGGACAGGGAGTTGGGCTTTTGGTTCCAGTGCTATTTTCTATTTATCAGAGTGCATTAAGGTATGAGAGTAATTTTGAAATGCGTCAGACATATAATGCTGGTAGCAATGGAAGCACAACAAATATTGAAGACAATAATTTAGTGTGGTGCTAGTCATGTCAAATTCCATTTTGCTTCAGCTACCTTCCAGGAAAATGGATTTCTGGTTTTAAATATGAGGATTAGCAGCAGGAGATTTAGGGCTTAAAATAAAGTATGTATTTTAGATTTATTTAAGGGCCTTTGACTCCCAAACACTTTGCTTTAATATATCGCTTTCTGGGCTGACATGGTTTTCATTTTTCATAACTACTTTACATTCCAGTGTTTGAAAGGTTTGTGAAGGGGAAATCTGAGTTTTTCAAAAGCAGAAATTCTATGGCTGCTGCTGTTTAAGCAGTGCTTTCTTTTCTGTCTGTAGCAGGTTCTTAGCAGAGAGAGCTGTAATTCAGAACAATTCAATTTTCCATCATTTAAGAAGCAAGACACAGTAATGGCTTAATCCTGATTATACACAGCCATTTGTGAGGGCTGACTTCCAGATGTTCATGCTATTTTACTTTTTTTAATTGTTTTTTTAATGTGAAAGCGATTCATTTCTTTGGACTTGGTACTAGGAAAGAAATCTCTGAAATCCCCAGGATAGGAGTGCTGATCAAACTTCAGTCCAGCTGAAGAACCACCCTGAATTTCTAAATATTCACTGGTCATGTCTAATTCAGGCTGCAGCAACGGAAACTTTTCTGTCTTAAATCCTGCCCTAGAGGGAATTTCTCTTTGGAGAAGAGCTTGAACACTCTTCACTTTTTCTTGGACTCCCTTTAGAGATTGCTAAGTATGACGAGGTCAGAGCTCTAGGATCTGGTTTGTATCCAACCAACTTTGACCTTCTGAAGGCACTGGCTGTGCTGCCAGCCAACATTTCATAGTTCAAGATCAATTCAGATTAATCCTTAAGTTCCAAAGAATTTCAATGAGGAAGTGGGGAAAAAAGGCAGTGATGGCATTTGAAGGCCAAAAATTAGTTTAGTAGCAAATATTCTGTGTGTCTCAGATTTTAGAACTCCTATCTGCCAGTGTCAAATGTCCAAGTCACGCAATCCCCATAACAGACCTTTCCTGTAAAACCATGCTTTCTGGCTCAATGTACAAGCTGGCTTTTGAGATGTGAGCTGCTCTCCTTAGTCTGTTTCCAACAAAAAGTGCCGGTTTTAATTGAATTTTGGTGCAATCTTTGCACACGTTATTCTAATCATCCTGCTGGGAGGGTTCTCTGTGAAGAAAAACTAGGAAGTTCATGCTGAGGCTCTGCTGCGCAGATCCAAGGGATAAATTGGAGTTCATGTAGCTGACTTGCAAGCAAGCTTGTTAATAAAATTTAACTCTTAAAGAAGATGGCTTGGTCCTGACAACTCTGATTGCCTTGGCACACTGTGGTGGAAATACAACTACAAGATTGGACTGCTCTCAATTTGTTCCAGATAGAGAAAAAACAGGAGGAAAAGTGGGTTTTAAATTAAAAACAAATAAGTCAGACTAATTTTAGGAGCATCTTGACAGTTCATTGTTCAGCTTAGCATTACCTTTTCATCTGCATTGTGGTGATCCCAGATAGGTAGATCAATAAATTTCCTCCACTTTAGCAGGTACAGTCACCTCTTGTCCTCAGGCATGAGGTGGCTGGAAAGACTCCCATGAGCCCTGCTGGTGAGGGCTGCATGGGCTGCCAAAGCTCTCCGAGTGCTGCACAGTGGTGCTTGCAGTGATGGTTTTAGGCACATTAACTTATAAGAGCATTGTGAGAATCCAGTGTTGATTATAACATAGTTAAACAGTAAAAAATAGGGGGCTCTTGATCATGCTGTACATGTAAGCCTCTGCCTGTCCATTTTCACCTGTTTGGCAGCTCTTCTGAGCTGCTGGAGTGGCAGGAAATGTGGGTGTGCTTGCACCAAACCAAGAAGGAGCACTGTTCACATCCCACCTCTGCCCCAAGGGCTGTGAACAACGGTACCTGGTCTTGGTTCCTACCAGCCAAGCTCTCCCTTACAGTACATGTCAAATGCGAATTACTGCCCCTGTGCGGCTCACAAGGATCGCTTACTGCACTGCAGAACAGCCCACCAAATATTATTACAGCCTCCGTACGGGTGACTGGGCTGAGTCCCCCCGAAAAGCCCTGACTGCAAGCAGAGATTGTGATTGTGGGGAGCAAAATAAAACAAAGCAGAACAAAACAGGAGGTGCTTTAAAGCAGCTGAATAAAGACACACAACAAACCTGCCTGACAAAGTACTGTTGAATTAATGCAACCTGATCTCTGAGTTAGTTATGATGATGCATCATATTCATCACCCAGGAGAAAGGGGCCAGCAGGGAGCCAGGGGGAACAGCATGGACAGTGTGGATAACTGTGGAGGCCTGCTGGTAGATGGAAAACATCTGGTTTGTGTTTGAGTCAAGAAGGGATAGTTAACTCTATTATCCAGATTTGTATCTGTCTATTACTTATTCAGATTTATTAGCATAGGCTTACAACATCAAGGTTATGCGAGGCTGAGACATCTTTGTGTATTGGGAGCCACAGAAAGCTAGTGTTTAAGGCAATAAAGTTACAACAAACAAGTGCTCACTGGTGCCTGATGATGTAATCATGGGTGATGTGTTTGTGGTGTGTGTAAAGTGTCTGAATAGCGAGGTAGGTACCTGTGCATGTGACCAGTGCTGAACACGGGCAAGATGATGGGAATGGAAAAGAGAATGTAGTTTGGAGACACTAACACTCTCCAGCCTGAAGACAAGACCAGCAGCTCTGAAAAACCAGTAAGTGGCTGGGCTTTCAGTTACTTTCTTCAACACCACGCTACCCTCTACCCTTCTGCTCTCCTGTTGCAGTGCTTTACCCCCTCACACACCCACTTACAGCACCATCCTCAATATTCCCATGCTTTCTGCCTTGTCCTGCCCCACAGCCAATCCTACCCTACCTTCCTCCTCCAGTGATTTTCATTCCCAGTCCCTTGTCTCTTTATCTATTTTCCTAATTGCAACATCCTTACTTCTGCATCCAGATATTCAATCTCTCCTTTTGCCCTTCTCGGTGTGTGAGACTGGTATGTGTGGTGGGACTTAAAAGTACTGAGTTCCCTTGAAAGCAGTCCACAGCATCTTAAAGCAGGTGCATGTGCTGAGGGGGAACTTCAGAAATGGGACTGATGGTGATTTGCCCTGGGTTACACAACCTGACAGCCTTGGGACCTGTATTCAGAAATTCAGGGCACCAAACTGCACCGCACTAAGCCCAATAGTAAACATGGAACTATTCTTCTCCCACTTCCCTCCAGCTACTAGCTTAAAGTATTCACTCTGGGAGCAAGGACTCTGCCAAGTTTCTTAGGCAATCATCCACACCATAAGAATAACAAAGAGAGAAAGCAAATAGGTCACAAACCGCCCCTAGGCTGAGATTGTTACCCAGCACTGTTCCATGAATCCCCATGAAGACTGAACAGACAAACACGAGAGCCACTCTTTCGTGGGATGGCACCCACTCTGGTTAATCAGTGATGATTTCAAAGATTTTTAGTCAGCCAGTTCCTGGCAGGTGCAAGTCTATATTTAACATTACTCAGCCCCAATTGTTATTTAAATGAAAATGGGGACCTTCTTTCCTTTCAATTCCATTTAATTCCTCCAAGGTATTGGCTATAATTCATCATGTTTAGAACTTTTGAAATTAACTTCCCTCCCATAGAGTTCAATAAATAACACTTTTCCTCAATAGCTCATTCACAGTGCAAAAACACCTTCTTCCTCATATTTTTCACATCATAGAATGAAACCATATGAGGTGGTTAAGATTTACGCAGTCAGCTCTGGCAGGCTTTTTATATTTATTTGGGTTGCAAGATATAAATCAGTACTGGCCTTTCTCCAAGAACGAGTTACTTGTTATCTTGCTACATGCGTGTTTCTGGGTCAAAATTTGATAAGGTGTTTTTACCATTATTGCGTGGGGTAGGTAGGGTTTACATTGTCCTGTGCCAGGTTCCATGTTTTGACTGCAGAACATTACCTTATACTGCATTTTATTACAACTGATCTCTGGAAGTTTGAAAATTTTCCCAGCTCAGAAATAACATACGTAATCATGAATCAGAGTTTTCTTCAGAGACAGTTCCATTTAACTGAATATCCCATAAGCATATATGCGAACAGAATGAGAATTTTTTAATGATTTAGAGCCATGATTTGAGAACAAGGCACACGCCAGCAACAGGACTTAGGTGGCTTTGTAAATTGAAGCCACCAGAAAAATATGTGACTGTGAGATTTAAAAACCTGACACTGAATCTGGGTGTCAGCTGGGCAACTCAATTTAAATCGTGGTGGATAAATGTGCCAGTAACTTTAAGGGCTTAGCCAAGAGTACTCAAGATCTAAGACATGATGTTATGTACATATAAAAATACGAAAAAATTCCAAGGATTTTAGTGACTCCTGATTCACCCCTATAGATGACTTGTGGATTTTGTCCCTGGAATTTATTATCTACTGAGTATGTAAAAGGCAAAAGACTTTAAGATCAGTCTACGCGTAACATCAGCACTCAGAGACCAGTGTCCTGACACAGATTAAGTCTTTCTCAAGACAGGCAGCACAGAAGAATATAAGGCCATATTCAAACAACTCATGGAATTTTCTGCAAAAGACTTAAGAGGCACTGAGGTATATGTTCAAGGAAACAGCGAGTGCTTATTCAGGACTTTTGGATTCTGAATGTTTTTGTCAATGATGAAATACACCAGGTTCTCCAAGGAGCAATCTGGGGGCCCAAATTCATGTCTGGGCTTTGAAAATTCAGAGAGACTTCATGAGGTGCTACTTATAGGGCAACTTGTGCAAATTAGCAAGATGATCTCACTTGTTACATTCGGAGCTCTTCAAAATTTTCACTGTGTGAAAAATCTTCTACTTTAAACAAGGGCTGTTCTCGATTTCCCCAGACGGAACTACTAATGTCAATACTATATATGATGACACAGTGAAGAAAAAACAACCCATATTTTGTTCAAAACCTTACATTTGAAAACTCGTTTTCTCAGAATCCTCCATTCCAATTTTTACTCTTCATGCTGTCATCAGCACATCAGCTTATTTTTTGGGAACAGAACTTCTCCACTGCATGAACCCCCTAGATGTTGTTTAGCTCAAGATCTCATCCAAGGTCCAGACCTGTACCTGAGTTGAATAGAAGCAAAATTACTATATTTCTTAGTCTTTCCATTTTGAAAAATGTTATTATTTGTTCCATTTTTCACATGACAAAAATCTTTTCCTCCCCTGCTAGAATATACTCAGATCTCTCTCTCACTTTCTTTTCTCATCTTCAGTTTAACTTTGCATTAGTCTGTTCATTATCTCTGGAAGGAAACTCTTGATGTTCCCTCTGTTCTTTAATATTTTTGATATGCTGAAGTTTCCTTTTGTAATCCGTATTCCTGCTCCTTCTCTGGGCAGTATCATTAGTGGGCTCCCTGATAGCAGCCATCACTGTACATGTCACTGATCAAAAGTGGTGAGAGGAGAAGAATACAAAAAAGAAAGAAGGAAAATACCAAGAAGTTTGGTTTGGCAAAGATTCAAAGCCTCGTATCTGATCAGTCATAACCTCCCTTCTGTCACTAACATGTTTCACTACAATTTACATCTAAATGGTGTTAAATGAAGACTATTATCTTGGTTGCCCACTCCCCTGAGAGCATCCTTTCCTTCCACTTTCACCTCATGTTACTTGTACAGAAACACAAGGAGAGATTCAACACCCCATGCCCGATGGCTCTGTTTTAACTTCATACATAAACGCCTACTTTGTAGGCACCATTGTTAATTGATGGGCAGTGCAGGGAAAGCTATGACAGGCACAATAAAAGGAGAAATTTCACTATGAGGAAAACCACAGGTCACTGCAAAGGATTATGCTTTATTTCCAAGAGGCTGAAGCTGTGAAACATTTGCTATACTTTATGGAAACAGTCTGAAGTTGAGAGATATTTATTAATGTGAAATTGCAGAAAACTAGCCTTAACAATAATTCAGAGATTACATGATGGTATGTGGGATTCGTTAGGCTGTCCTAGGGCCCCAACCTTCTGTGTACTGAGCATGTCACTATCTCTTCCCAGTGAATTACCCACTGCAGTGCAAGGTAACAGCTGAATCCTGATCCCAGTCAGACCCGCATCAGGTCTTCTTCCTATTCGAAAACTCCAGATTTCATGCAGCACCAGAAATTCTTCAGCATGTGGTAACTAATGACCATAGAATGGTAATGGTATTCTACTATAGAATAGAATATCCTGAGATGGAAGGGACTGAAAAGAATCATCAAGGTCCAACTCCTGGACCTGCACTGGGGAGACCTCAAAGCAGCCTACAGCTTCCTAAAGGGGGCAGGCAGAGGGAGAGGCATTGATCTGTTCTCTCTGGTGACCAGTGACAGGACCTGAGGCAGTGTCACAAAGCTGTCAGGGGAGGTTTAAGTCAGATATTAGAAAAAGGTTCTTCACCCAGAAGGTGCTTGGATATTGACACAGGCTCCCCAGAGAAATGCTCACAGCACCAAGATGTGTACTTATGATGTATACAAACCAGAAGCGCTGGGTATCTCTAGAAGTTAATGTAAAAATTAAGTCCCAAGTATTAATGAGGAGTTTATCCTTGCCTCCACATGCCTGCAGACCCAGGAAAAGCTTTTATAGCTATTTAAGCTAAATGTATCCCCAGGAAACTGAAGATACAAAATTCAATAAAGTCCTTGCTTTCTGATGGAGTTTCCTCCCATTGGCAATATAAACTAATTTCTCAGTCTTAGAAAATGTGATCCTAGTGCACAGTGATCAGATGGACCTGGTTAACAGTTGCATATTGCTTTCAGGGCATTTATCAATTCTGTATTTTACAGGTTATTTGGATATTTCACTGAAATCCATCTGTGGTTCTATGGGTCTGTAGGCCAGTAGTTCTTTTCCTCATTCTTGTGATATCAAAACGCACCAGACTTGCAAAGATTTAGATTGCCCTATTTACTGGAGGTAGGGGGAAACATTATCCACCCTGCACAGATGAGGAATTGAAGCACACGCCAGTTGAAGTGATTTAGCTGAAGGAAGGAAGTTTGAGAATGCTCCGCAAGGAATTAAATACAGTTTTTCCTAGTCCCAGTGTGGTAACCCTTTCCTCAGACAATCCTTCTCATGCCAAGTGCTTCAGCATTAGGTCTGTCATTAGGCAGCAAGACCCTCTGTGCTATGATGCTTTACTAACCTAGGCATAAGCATCGCACTGTGCAACACTTCTGAGTAAAAGCCTGATCTGCAAAACCTGCACCAGAGGAAAAAGGTGAGAGAAAAAAACAGGGCTGGACTTTAAAGGCTTTGACTTCAGCATGAATCTGGCCAGGATCCAGCTCCAGAAAATATCACACAATATGATTTTGAGCAAGGGTTGTTAATGAGACCACATGTAAATTGGGAGGACAAAGTGTGTATACAAGAAAGCAGACCTAGGGCTATATGTAGGCTTAATATGCTTTTCAGATTATTCTCCATCAGCCAGAGGATTGCTTTTCTCATTACTACATAAATTGAGCATTGAAATACAAAATAAAAGCCATTATGTGTCCAATCAGCATCTGGGTCACAAGTGTTTTGGTGTGGGCGGGTAGCTGTGAAAAATTTCTAGCTAATACTGCCAAGAAAAGTTTGAAATCTCACTGGAAACCAAAAATTGCACTAAGGATAAATAAAACCAAAAAGAGGGTCAAAAGACCCCCAAATGAAAACTCTTAATGACAGACCATCAATAACTTAAATGAGAGAGGATGCATTTTTTTTTTGGTGCAGGAACATTTAAAAAGTCCTCAGCACTTTATAATGGGCTTGGCAGGTTTGTAGTAATAATTCTGGGATGAGATGGGCTATATAGGAAGCAGAGGTAAGTGCAGATACCAAATAGGAGTCCTGAAACAGTGATAAAGGCTTGTAAAAGCCAAGTGCAGGGAGCAGCATGCTGCCTTCTGAGGATACAAAGAATATGAGAGTTGTTGACAGCTTTCTCTGGCAGTGACTTTTCAATTGCACATCTATGGCAGCACCTGAGTTTGGGAGTAGAACAGGAAAAACAGTGTTAAATAAGATATAAATATGAAGCAATGAATCAAAATGCTCATGGCTTGGGTGCAACAACTGATGTTGTGGCTAGAAAAACCTACAGGCAATGTGTGGGTAATGAGCATAATTATTTTCTGAAACTCATCTGATACAGTGAGGTGTCATTACTGCACACTCCACGCAGAAGAAAACAGTACTTTGAGGGCTGGAATGGATATTCTAATGTGAGAAGTGTCAGTTCCGAGACACCTTATTTTTTTCTGCAATGTCCATTCAAGACTTAGTGGAGGCTGCTCAGTTTTCTCAGAATTATCAGCAAATGAACTATCTGTTTATGAATTACTCAGAGATTAGCCCCATAGTGGAAAAATTTTTGGCTCATTTCAGCATAAGTCGAAACACATATGCTCAGTAGTACCAAAATATTTCAAGAAAATGTTCACAGAATTGGTCAATTATAAAAAAATACTCATGACAATGTCAATATTTCTTTTTCCATGTTCAAAACAAAAAGAAATCTGAAAGGGTTTTTCATGTTAGAAAAGCCTAATTTCATTTATCCAATACATGAAAGTATGCTTTAAAACAGATTTTAAATTTTTTTCAGTTTGTCAAATATTTTGGACAGCATTTCACGAAAGATCAGGCCAAACCTGACTATTCATCACCACCAGCAAATGTATGCAAACCTCTAAAACCTCAAATGAAAAACCATCATCCCATCACAACCTCCCACATCCCTGTTGCTACCACAACTGCCATAAACCAGTGCTACCCAGCAACATGAGGAACCATCCCAATGGCAACACTTCTCCCTTGGCCATTTTGCTGGTGGCTACTTTAGAGCTCAGGGCTGCACTTCTGATGCTGCATTTTGTCCATGCTGGGGGAGACAAGTCAGTGAGTTCCACCTTGGGACCTTAGGAAAGTGTGTTAGATATATGAGAAAACCATCTCTCTAGCATTCCCCTCATTGAACAAAACAGAACTTTCTCTGGTGTTTCTTTGGAGAAAAGCCTTATGACTTACATGGTCACAAGAAGCACTGCAAAAACAGTTGCTACTCACAGTCCTGGGGGATGCAGAAGTTGTCTTTTATACCTTATATGTTCTTGCTGAGGTTTTAACACCTGTGTATTAGATAACTAGCTTAGGCATTGTCGTTCAAAGAAAGGCCCTATTTGAAACAAAAGATTTAATGCCCCCAGAAGGATTGTCAGGCAGCTCTGCACACTGCTGTATTCCCCCTGGCTTTCTTTCTCCTTTCCTATTCTTTGTGTGCATTTCTCTGCCTTTCTGGGCACCCACGTGGCTGTGCAGTAATGCACATCACTGCTGGTGCAACGGGAAGCAGTGGAGTGGGAGGAGCAAGCACTGGGGCTGACCCCCAAGGACACAGGCAGCCCCTCCGCTGCTGTTGTAGAGCCACGGGGGATGACCTAATACAGCTTCAACATGTGCAATATGCATTGTCTGTATTTTAAATGTGCTTTATTTAGGTGCGGGCAGCCAGAGAAGGGAAATGAGATTTGATAAACAATAGGAAAACACAGACATCTAAAACCAGATTATTTCCTACTCCTGGGCTGTAAAGTGCCACTCTGTGTTCCAGAAAAATCTGAGGATTTTCAGGGCAAGGCACCACTGCTTGTGACCCACCTGCCTTTCCTTTGACACCCCTGCATTTTAAGGCCCCTTCAGTCTTCAGAAATTAATCCAAGTGCCATTGCTCATGCTTGGTTGTGCAGATTCCCTGAGTCGGGGAGCCCACGTTATCTTGCACCCTGGGAGATGTGACCCATCTATGTGTCTCGCTCCATGAAGGGGAGGAGAAGAGCTGCATGAAGCATTCCAGCTGCTGCTCCCATGAGGCTGCAAGATAGCTTTTTAGATTAGCAAAGATCTTACTTTTGGACAGTTAAAGTAATGATAAAGACCCTTTTATCATTAAAGAAAAATTTTCAGTGGAACAGCCATTGACTTTTTTTTTTTTTGGTGGACTTCTATTTACAAAAAACCCCATAACTAATCAGCACCTCCACATTAGGAAGTTCTTCCTTAACTGCAAACACCAGTGCAAGCTGAATTAACGAGTTCCTCCCATGACTGCAGTAAAAGCTCCATTTTTTCAGCTTTTAGAGAAAAGATGCTCTGATCAGAACCTAGTCAGCACCAAGGAAAGATGAACTTGGCACAGGGGGGAGAGCAAAGGGTATGGGAGGAAAGGAGCACAAGGTGTAGTAGATTTTTGGTAGTATAGCTCTCTATCTGACAGACTCAGCTGACTTAAGTCAGGCCATTAACTTCAGTTTCTAAGTCTTTCCCAGCGTGGAAAGCTGGGAAAGCTGGCCAGCGCATGACTGGCTTCTCCTATCTTCTTCAGTCAAACCCTTAAGAACTTTTTAAGGGGATTTAGAAAACCCAAGGTTTTGCAACAAAACAGCAAAAGAGAAGCAGTGCAGTTTTAGAATGCAAGTCATTTTGGATAAGTCAGCCCATGACTTTGTAGTACAAAGCACATGAAGGAGCTGTCTGAATGGAGTCTTTCTATAAAGCTTCCTTTAGGAAATGCTTTGGCATAGGGTTTATCTGTTTGCTGCACTGCACCATTTTGATCTGAAAGAAGCCCAGTAATTGCATCAAGTTTGCTTTTCTCTGCAGGTCATGGAGCTGCCTGCAGGTTTTTGCTGCTTGAAAGTGGCCAAAACTAGTACATAAGCATTTGTGCTGCAAAACAGATCTGTACTGCCAGTAATCCCACCAAAAAGGCACGGGGAGATTTAAAGAAAAATGTTTTTTGGCTGGTGCAATCCTGCATGTGCCTGCTTCTCATTTTTGAGAAAGTCAAAGGAGAGATCACTTGCCTTTTATTCGTGCCAGAGTCTATTGACTGAAATCCAACAATCCTGCATCCCACAGAGAGCCAGGGGCCTGTGTTCAAGCCTGGGTGGCTGATATAGGAAAATCCATACAAAATACCCCACCAGCAAACTAGGGAGCAGGCTACTGTGAAAGATATTTTAGGGCTTGTTGGTTTGTCCTTATCTTGCTATTTGCCAGTGAGACAACTGGATCTGCTCAGCAGCTCTGATACTAGTTTTCTGTATATTCAGTAGGGCTGATGCTAGAGCTATCACATGTGCTCAACAGACGTGTACGAGCATTGAAAGTTTCTGGAGAAGAGTGGGATTTTTTAATCCAAGAAAATGGCAAACTTGGAACATTTATTTCTCAAGTTTGTGTCTGGGAGTCAAAACAGTTCCCTATCCCCTTCAAAGGAAGGTACTTGTGTGTTTATACAGTCTCTAGACACAGAAAACTCATTTTCAGAGGTGCCATATGGATTCCTCTGGACCGGGCTAGGTCTGCCAGGCACATGGGCTGGAGCACAATTCAAACATGTCCACAAATCTCTGCGTATTTGATAATTTGCTGCTTTTATTTGTCAAGCTTCATGTTTGAAATATAAGCACTATAGCCTGAAACCCTATAGCTGGAAAAGCTGTCTATCATACATGAGGCAAGTATGGGAATGTTGCTGCTGCAGGGAGAAATTCACCTCTAGGAAGCTTGGTGGGCCTCTCTAACTCCACATGCTCTCAAAGGAAGAGTGCTGCAGGACAAGGAGCTCTGCTTTACTACTTTGCAGCAAGAAATATTTCTGTGGTGAAAAACGCTTTACTTGATAGGTTTATGTTGCTATCACTCAGTGTGCTGGGAGTATTCAGTGCTGAGCAGACAGCTCTTCCTCAGCAAGGTACCACATAGAAAGGACTCTTTGGGATAAATACTTGAGCCTCAGCTAAGTATCACCAAAAGAAATACAAAGTGAGGGAAGTGGTGGACATAAGTCCAGGAGCAGGAACCCTTTGCAAAAGTTGAGACAGGCCTTGAGTAACCAGAGGGCTGTAGAAAAGTGCTTCTTGAAAAGTAAGTGTTGTAGACGGCACCTATCTGTTAGACCCTTGCACCAGGGACTGAGTAAATGGACTCAGGTCAGTGCTACCACTAGGAAAGAGGTTTGTAGCTTTTTTCCTGCAAGGACTGGATACTTCTGACTCTTCAGTCCCTATTAAAGCTCAGTGCTTGTTAATAGGCAGTGCTGTCTATCAAAGGCACCCAGAGTAGCTGTGGAATGCGCACAAAATGTCGCAGCAGGGGCCCATCACTTGTGGTTATTAGCTTGAGGAGGGACCTTATCCCCTCTGCCTCTTCTGTTCAATCCCAATCCTCACTGCCAACAGCTCCTTACATATAACAAGAGTTTATGTGGTTGCCAAGGAGAGCCCACCCCCACAGAGAGGAGGGGAACACGTGGAGAAGAAGTAGCGAAGACTATTATCGTCATTTATACAGCAATGGGAGACTGGCAGCCAAGTGCTGTTGGCAGTAAAACTTTCAGCTGCTCTGGGAAGATTGAGAGTGTTCTCGTAATGATTTCCAGACATCAACTTCACAGCAATTTCTTGGGCTGATACACTCTTTGGAATGCTTTCACCCTCTGTTTTATGCCCTTCTGAAGGCAGGGGCCAGCAGAGTGGGCAGAAGGTGCACTACAAGAAACAAGGGTTTGTGGGGGGCTCCATGCCTCAGGGGTACAGTCTGTGGTGGAATCAGGGAGGGCACTGACTCCCTGGCCTATCTCCAACCTTTGTGCTGGGATCTTGAGTCATCCATCCATCCTCACCTTGGCTTTTCTGGCTATCTGCCAGGGGCAGCTGCCTTTCTCCTGGTCTCTTCAGCCCCAGGCAGTGCAGACGGGAGAGGCAGCAAAAGGCTGTAAATGCAGGAATGCTGATGCCTCCTGAGATGACTTTTTTTGTAGAGGAAAGCCTGACTCCCCATTTACCTATTGCAGGAATGACATTGTAGTTCCTCGGGAATGACACAGCAGCCCATTGCTGTGGAGAGCAGGCCCGATCCTCAACCACAGCCAACTATCCTTAATGGCTTTTTGGTTTTAAGGAACTGGGGTAAAATTGAAAAGGCTACCCCAGCTCTTGCCATAAATCTACAAGTGGAAAATAAGCACAGGCATCTTCATCGAAAACTGTGCAGCTCAGGCTCATCCTTAGCTGAGACAGGAGTGACATGAGATTCCCCAAGTTGCAGCAGGCTGGACTGAGCAGATGAATTCCAGTTTTAATAAAGGCAAGGAGATGGTAGAGGTGTAGAGCTCCCAACACACAATGGAAAGGGCTCTGGAGGGAACTTTGTGGCTATGGACTCTAAGCAGCCCTTTTCTTCGCTGTCGCATAAATGCTTAAATGCAGCTTCACTACAAGCTAAGATATGCTAGAGATTTTTGCTTTCTGTTAGCTACCTGGAAAGTGACATTAACTCCTTTGTCTCTTGTATTCCTGGGTGGTAATCCAAAACCAGAAATTTCTCTGTGATAAGGACGAAAATTCAAGCATCCAAACCGTACTTCTCAGTCATACAGGAATGGACTCCTGTGGCTTTTGTGCAATTGCTCTGGCTTTTTGCCAACACCACCAATAGCTGAATTTGACCCAGTGTCACCTTTCCCCTATAATGTGTTAAGTGGCTGCTGATGCTTCGGCCAGCATGGGTGGTTGGGTATTATTCCCACCTACGTGCAGTGAGCATCCTGGATGGGATATCACCTCGTGGGTGGCTCAGTGCCCCTCTCAGCCCCTGACTTTGCTGCCAGGTGGAAGGACAGTCTAGGGAACCAGCCTGAGGCCACTTCGGTACAAAAAAAGCAGACTCCCTTTTCGGGTTAGGGACAGGGCAGCCAGGATCAGGGGTCCCTGCTTCTGTGTCATCTGCCAGCCAGATATTCTTGACTGGAGATGGCACTGGGGTGACTGCCAAAAGCTCTGTAGGACAGGGTTGTCATTTGGGAAATAGTCTTCCTTCCAGCTGACACATTTGGGCTGGCAGTCAAGAATGTCAGTTGTCCCTAGGGCTCTTTTTAGCAGCTACTGTGGCCAAGAGAGGTGTGAAGACAGAGATGTTTAGGCTCAATAGATCAGAGACCCAGTCAGCTCCAATTAGACCAGCCAGATGACATTAGAGATAACATAAAATAGTATAAGGCCTATTAGCATAGCAGCTCTGCCAGAGGGGACATGCAGCACTGACAGGGAGAACAGGCTGGAACATCCTCTGGGTCATTTTGATTACAAGATTTTAGGGAGTCAAAACGGATGGAAAAAATTAGTCTTTCCTTTAGTTTTTCTGATGTTTGGGGTACGTTGTGCAAAAAATGAAATCCCCATTCAGCCAGCCATATGTCAGTCTTAAACTGTTCTTGCTGCAATTGCTTTGCCTATATACTGGACAGATAGGTTGCTACAGGGCTCTGCAAACATATGTACCATCTTTGAGCCTCTTAGGGAGTCTTTTACTTTATAAAAATTCATATATATATATATGACGATATTGATTTATCTAGTGCAGAATCACAGTCCTGAAAAGAGGCATCTTAGCCTTTCCTTCAATGAAGTTCAGGATATTTTTGTTATCTACAGATTTGTCCACTCCTTTTTAAATACTGCCAAATATTTTATCTCAATGTCTACTCAGTTTTAGAGAGTATGAACAAGACAGCACTGAAGGAAGTTCATGTAGTGTGGCTCCTGATGTTCTGATGATAGCTAGCAAGCACAATCCTTTTGGAACAGATATGTTCCAAAGTAGGAGCTAATGAAATTATCTGCTCTAAGAAGGTCTCCTTACATGTCCTATTAGTGCCAATACTGAAACCAGAGGTTTTAATAAGCTTTAAAACAAAGTTATCATTCATTGTTTAAAACACTGGATATGCTTGTTATCTAGAGAGAAATCTATTCCTTTTAGGATCTTGCCAAATTTTTTTTATGTCTAAAAATATTATGAGAAATGACTTTTGTAGCTTGACCACACATTGGCTAAAAAGTGTTTCCTCTGATCCATTTTGAATTTTTATTTCTTTATTTTATCTTGTGGTTTAGCTTCCAAAGCCTTTCAAAATCCTTTCATAAGCAAAAATTGCTCAACCCCAGGGACCTGCAGGACAAGATGACAGGCCCTGTTGAAACCCACCTTCTTCATGAAGAGCACTATGAAAATTTACTACTGAAGGACCAGATAGGACCTGAGTATTACAGTGTGAAGAGTGCCAACTGGCAGGAAAACAACCTGTTCTATACCCATTGCCCTGTAAAGCTGGACATTTTTGTTAACCTAGGAAGAATTAGAACCAGCGGCTGCAAGAACTCAGGGTAACAATAACATCCCGAGAGAAGGTAGGTAGCTGTTGGGATTTTTTCTTTTAAAACATTGTACAGATTAAATAACACCAATGTAACCTAAAACTGTAATATGAAATTAATCTAGATTTGTAATATAATAAAAAAACTGATATGAATCAGAACAAGACCTAAAAAAACCCTCTGACACTACTGAAAACAAGTTTCTGTTTAAATTGACATGTTTTCACAACCCCTCAATCACTGCCTCCCTTCTTTCTCCCCTTTCTCCTGTCTCTGAACCAACTAGAAATTTTTCTGCTAAGAGTTTTCCAGACAACCATATTCTTTGGCGAAGGAAAACCTTATAGCTTCATTTAAAAAGGCAGAGCTGGGTAGCCTGTATATCTGCTGTCTATGGCTCCTGAAATGGGGCAATATTCCCTAATCTGAGCAGAGTTCCCAGATAATGTCTGCCCTGGGCAACAATCAGAGTGTGGAGTGATTACTGTGGTATGAAATAACATGGAGACAACATGGCATGTCATCATTCAGGCAGTTAAAAGTCTGCTCTGGATAGGTTTGGCTGCCTCTCTGTCCCAGTCAGCATGAGACCAAGGTCTTCCCCATTCTCAAAATTTTTGTACTGATTTAATATAAACCAGATGTGTTTCCACTGACATCCAACTGTCACCCCAGACTCCACCCCATCCCCTGTAGGTGTTATTCCTAGTCTAAGCAAATTACTCAAGGCCTGGTCTCCATTATACTCTTCTGGTAGTTGAAAAGTGTTGTTGAAACCGACATTATGATTCTCTCCTCCCTCCTCTCCCTATTGCTGCCTTTGACAAGGTGCTGCTCTGGGACCTGCTCCTGAAAACCTGTTGGAAATTCATCAAGACTGAGGGGTCACTCTTCACTTTCTGTGAAGAAACTTTCTCTTTCTTTCTTTGTCTGAGAAAGGGATTTGTGGCTACATCACCCTGCGCTAGAGATGCCTCGCTTGCATGACAGTCGTAGGAAGGCCAACAAAACGTTCCTGTTATGTTACATGTGGCTGCCCTTTTTAGTAATGATTTTCCCTACAGGACAACCAGGTGGAAAACACGCAGTCCTGAATTCACAGAGTGCTGAAATTAGCTCTGTGGTCACTGTGCTGGATCAGCAGATCAAGACTGCAGAGCTGAGACTGGCCTGCAAAGGTGTGGCAGGGAAATGGACAGCCACAAAATGAAAATGGGCTTCCAGGAAAGGAGCTGATGCCACCATTACTTAGTCAATCTCCCTGCTCCCGGGTGGTGTAAGGTATTTTTAAGTAATGTCATTTTTACAAATGTTCCTCTAAGCTCTTGAGACTTTTCGGCAAAGGAGATCCTGCAATGACCCCAGACAAATCTTTCTTGTTGTGTAAGTAACCATGTCACAGAAAGATTTTTCTGATATCAAATCTAACATCCCTTCACTGGATACTAAGCACATTACGAGCCTATAACTTTCAGCTGCCATTTGGCTTTTACTGACCCACAAGGTGCTGATGGAGGGGCACAAAGAGGCCTGACGAGGGACTCTCATCAGAAACGCTCATTAATGACGCCACTGAGAGAGGGTTTTCTCATTGTTATTGTTTCTGGCAGAGAACAGCAGGGCAGGCGGGGGCCAAGCAATACCCTTGAGCATTGGGCGATTCCTTACCCATACCAGTGAGATAGGTACAGGGATCAGGAGTCAGACACAAGCCTTTGTCTCTTACCTGCCCCAGAGGGTCAAGTTTCCTTCCACTTTATAAGTATTTATTGTTTCAGATGAAGGATGGTAGGGGGTCACAGGGGAGGGGGAACAGTGAGATAATAAAGGATAATATTGCTTCCAAAAGTGTGTCTGGTTTTTCCTACAGTATTAGCTACTCTAATAAAAGATGTTATCTCTCCCTACAAACCTTGACTGGCTTATATCCTTTCATCACTGCTTCAACAATGTTACTACTGCAATAAAAACATTTGCTGGTGAAAAAGAGCCCCTGATTCTATAGTGATGGGTCGCACCAGCAACTGGAAGGGAAAGCTCCCCAGGGAAATGTTCCTCCACAGCCCTTTCAGACAACCCTATTCCCAAAGGAAACACAGCCAGTCTGCTGTGTACTGGATTAGTAAAGCAACAATAATGTGATGATTTTGCTTTTGATTGTTGCACCTCTTGTGTTGTCATAAGAAAGGAAGAAGGGGCTGAAGGGCAGAGTGGAGCTCTGGTGTTACCTTCAGCATTAGCTCCAACTTCTTTGTGTTGGGTCTCTACAAGGACTGCTCATGGAGCCCAGCCTAACCAACTACCTAAACACAAGAGCTGTCAAGGGAGGAATGAATCAGGTTTCTGCAAAGGGTGCAGTAATCCCTTGGGAAGGGGAGATCCTCAGTGGTTTGCTGCTGGGCACCCTGTGGAATTGTCCTTCCCCTGAGTCAGAAGTGACAGTGGGACCATTACAGCTGTATCTGATGGACTAACTTGGAGCAGCACAGGATTGGAGCTCAAGAGCCCTCTGATCAGCCTTGGCTTATTATCCATGGTGGGAATTATGTTGCATGGTTTAAGGGACAAACAGGAGCTTCAGGCCTCAAATTAGAGGTTTTCAAGCACCTCTGGAGTTTGAAGGGAAACAGTTCCTCTATGCTTTCTACTGACATCAGGTCTCTTTTTTTTTCTAGTTTAAAGTTGGAGAAGGGGTTGCACTAGAATTTGCCCGTCTATAGGGCAGGTTTGTATTCAACTCTTCTCTGAAAAAGGAAGCAATTAGGAAATACAAACAGCACAAGCTCAAGCTGAAGCAGATTCTGAATGGGTCAAGGGTTCAACTGCAACCATAGTTTCCTGGAAAATTATGTTCTAGGGCAAGTACTGCAAATGGCAGGGCTGTATTGGGTTTTGGCTTAAAAAAATGAACTGAGAAGGTTTCAAAATATTTGACTTTTGTTTTTCAAGGGAATATGTTTTCATTCCCTATTCTAAAACAAACTTGGGACCATGGAGACTGGTGTTTAATTTCTTTAAAGAAAGAAAAGTGCCAGAAATTTAATGAATCATCGCTTCTGGGCAGAGAAAATGCAGTATGACTGGGGGTCAGCACATTTATAAAATGAAGGCATATTATTCATTTTGGGATGACCCCAAGTCCTTTAGCAGCTGTAGCAGAAAGTCAGTTGCTCACAAAGATTCTATTCCTTCTTCTTTGCCTTCAGTTCTCGATGCTATTCCAATGGAAAGAGCAAGTCTCACTCCAAGAAAAGATAACAGTTAATGTATGCTCAATGTCCTAGGTGCTTGGAGGCAAAGAGCCAGTCATGCGTATCAGCTCTTAACAGGGAGTCAAAAACCCATATACCAACTATGGACGACAAAATTTTTTCCCACAAGATTATGGTGAGAAGAGTTCAAGTCTTAATGCAGCTGCCACTGCTTCAACTTAATAGATGTCCTTACACAGACCATTTGAGTCAGGATTTTTTTCCCAGCAGAGATGTTTCACCCCTTGGATATAAGGCCATTGACCAACTTTTCCCAGTCAGGAAGCTCCAGTCATCTGTTTGCAGCTATCTAATGATAGAGAGGAAAAGCACATTTTAATTAGAACATTTGAACTCGATTTGAACTCCACAAAGGCTGGTGAGGTTCAAGATGCTGGCTCAGGTGCTGTTCAGTTTACCGAGCAAATGCCAAAAGGAAGTGAGAGAGAGAATGAGAGGGAGAGAAAGATCCTAATAAGGACTGTGTAGACAGGAGTCTGATTCCATTGAAGGCACCCTAGTGGGTCATCATAGCTTTGGGTGACTTATCTCTTCCTGACACAGCTGGAAGCTGCTCACATGCCACATTTTATTTTTAAAATTTAATCATCCTTAAAAATTAAATAGATCGAAGTGATTTGTGCAAGGGGACTGGAAGATGGTAACAGTTTGTGAATGGGTTTGAGCACCAAGTTGCTCCAAGCCTCAGAATAAACATTCCTGCAAATGTTCCCCCAAGCATGTTTACGGAACCAGGTTCTCACCTTGAAGAATGAGAGGACTGGATGGAGTCCCTGAACTTTGCCAGTAGTTTTCTAAAACTCTTTGGTGCTGTCAGGCTTTGAAGTGGGAGAATTTACCACAGCAGGCCAGAACATGGTGACATAAACAGACTTCACGTTTGCTGGTTGGACCTCTCCCACAACATGACTCTGATTTACACCCAGAGAACAATTACACAGCTCCTTCCTAAGAGCAGCCAGGACACCTGAGAGCAATGCGCAGCCCTAGAAGTTGGTTTGCTTAAAATCTCAGTGGAAGCAATTGCAGAGTGGAATGGAGCAATTGCGGAGCTAAAAAACAGTGTCAGTGCACGGAGACCCAGGCCTGGAGTTACGCAATAGTCCTCGTTTTGTGAAGTTCTATTGGGACTGAGTCATTGCCCTCCCTAGTACTGCAGCCTGAAGTGAAAAACCCACATACTTTCACAGGTCAGTCTGTAACAGCCTATTAAGCTATTTCATTTGGACCCAGAAGGGGAGCCTGTTTCACATGCTTGACAGTGAATCAGACTATGGTTTTTCACCGAAGGAATTTATTATTTCAGAGACACAATTAACCAATTAAAGGGGTCCCTAATGAAGTGTCTGTTTTCTATACCATCTTACCTTGGAATCCGGATGCAATATTTAAAGGGACATTTAAGCAGGGACCTCCCTTCTCTGTTATAAAGAAACACTCCATGGTTTCCATAGGATCTCTTAACAATATATGCCATGAGAAGTAGATAGGGAATCAGGGCCACAGGGTTCATATAAAATGGGTCTTCACATGTCAGATACCTTGTGCACAACTCCCTAATTTGTTCCCACCAGCCTGGAAGAGCCTGACTGGACTCTCCTGGTGGCAATCAGCTGTGACCCAGGAAAAGCCAGGAAAAGCTGCCCACATGCAATGGCAGAGGAGTGACACAGACCTGCCAGAGCCAGGAGCTTCTCAGACACATTTTGTCACTAGATAAAATACTAACACCTGGCTCCTGAAGAGCACAAAACAGGGAAGTTTGTGCAACTGGCCTCAGAGGAGACTCAGATCTACTGCTGGATGTTCCCTGGTCTGCAGATGAAGGACTTCTCACTGGCCAATACAGAGTGATCCAGTTCATGATACAAACTTACACAATGAAAATGGCTCATCATCAAGTGGCCAGTGACCCTGTGCAGAAAGCAGTCCTAGCCCAGGCCTTGGGACTGACTAGGCTGGACAGGACTGTGCTTTGCCATGCCTGTTAACAGATGGAGTAGTTGTGTTTCTGATTTTAGGGCTAGAACATGTCCCTCATCTGGGAGCTGTGATTTGAAAGAACTGAACTGCATCTGCAGTATATTTTTCTGTTGAAGTACTGGATTCACAGCAGTATAAATTAACCTGTACAACTGCAACATCTGAGAGAGTAGGATCCAGGGTGAGTCTGAAACTGTAAGAATATTCTGAAATAAGCATTATTTGAAAGATGGCAAACTGTTATCACCTGCTGCCTGAAGTCTGCAGAGTGGCAGTGATAGCTTATGCAGCCACATCTGCCCTCCCTCTGTGATCAGCCTCACCTGCTCCTTTCCTCGAGCTCTGGGCTTTGGATTGATGTTTAGGACTAGATACTGCCTTCTGCCTAACTTACACTGGCTCTTCAGGCAGGCAATAGACTTTGGTTGTGTAGGTTTTTCTGTTTTATTTGCTAAAGAACTTTGTCAAGGGAAGCATCAGAACAAAATATGGATGCCACTGAAAGTCAGTGATTAACTGCAAGTGACTTAAGAGGGCCAAGGTTGTAGCCTGTAGGCTTCATCTGCAGTACCAATAATGAATACCAGGCACTGACTTTGAAGCCACTTTGAGCACTGATGATATAGAACCCCAGAAAAAAAGCTGTCACTACTAAGTAAAAGCCCTCAAATACCTGAACAAGGTTGTGATCATTAATCAAAAGTTTTTTTACGTCCACATCAGAATGGAGATATATTGAATCCATGAGCTAATCTGGTATTTGAAGTTAATTAATTACATCTCCCTATAAATTTCAGTGGATCCGGGACTTATGCCAATATCCTGGGGAAAGAGGGAATATGGCTGAATTGCTTTCTTCTCCTTTTGTTGAAAGAAAACAACAGATTTTTAAATTAGATGTCACATATTTCTTAGATATATTGTGTAGTTTGCTTTTCTCCCTCTCCTTCCTATTAACTATCTCTCCCAGAAGTTTGAAATTTCATCCAAGACACAAATATCCAGAAAGCAATAAGTAAGTTACAATGAAAAAATCACATACCTTAGACCCATGGAACAAATTACACTTTTGTTATGCTGGGGTAATCCCAGTAAGGCAGGGGGCAGAACTTGGCCGAATATATCTGAAATCAAGTAGTTGAATCCACAGTATTAGAGGTTGGCTCAGCACGAACATGTTTCTTAAAGCAATTATAGACATGCAAAAGGAAATGTCCAGTGCTAGCCAAGATAATCAGCAAAGTGCCTTGAGCCAACATCCCATACTCTCCTAAGAAAAACTTAAACAATATTTCTATTTATTGTTTCCTGAGTCTCTTGATAGTCCCTATCAAAAAGCAAGAAGAATTAGAGGAAAGGACTAGAAAACAACTGTATAACAGTTGCAAGGGCAGCGCTTTGAAAATGGATTGTTCAGTACAGTCTGTACCAGCCCGAAGTAGAGAAGTTTTGAAATAGATCAGGGAAACCACATACACCAAGAGGCATTAAGTGGGTTTTGGGCTTCAGACTTCAGGACAGAACTTTTTTAAGACTTTCTACATGCCATTGCAAAGCCCTAGTGAAGAGTGGGAACAGTGCTTTTTCTCTGCCACTGTTCACAGAAAGTTGGGCAGAACAGATGCTTTTGCTGAATGAAACTCAATGTTTCTGGCTCCATCTGAGCTGAATTACAAACAGAAGGCCAGAGAGAAATTTGTCTATGTCCTGGAAATGTACCCAATTTGCTTTTTCTCCATATCTGCCCTGGTCCTCTGCTATAAATGAAGAACATCGCCAACCAGAGATACAGGACGTCTGTAACCAGGGAACACAAAAGGATAGACCTGCCAACACATGTGAGCATGCTGGTGTAAAATGAAGCACAAAATAGGTTCCCCCTTGATTTCTAAAAGAAAACTGCCTCACTACAAAATCATAAGCAATGATGTCTGTGGCATGGACCCAGCTGTACCAGTGCTTCTGTCTTCTAGATGGGCCATTAAATCACCCACAGTTATTAAAATACCATAGCAACTTCTGCAAGTGCAGAAAAGCTCAGCATAGCACTGTGGCCGTATTCCAGCTCACAAAGCTTCACCCTCCCAACTCCTTCACTTTCAGTAGCACCACTCCTCTCCAGACATGCTCCTGAGGCTGCAGATCAAGCACTAGCCATGGCCAACACCCAACAGGTCCTGGAAAGCCAGGCTTTTGCCAGATCATATGTAGTCACTGTAGCCCATTGCAAGGCTCACCTATGTTTCCTTTCTCTTTGGAGGTGCAGGAGTCCAGTGAGCCCAAACACCCAATTGCCCATTACAAATGGAAGAGGAAGCAGCCCCTTCATGGACAGGAAGCCTTTTTATGCCAACAGCATCATTCCTAAAGTGGTTTTAACCCCTGAAAGCATAGCATGAAGGTAGCATGTACTTGCTGGCCAGAGCCTGCAGTACCATGTGAAACAATAAAACAAGCAGTGGAGTTCACATGCAGGGACTGAGAGCAGAATTGTCCCAGTCAGGTCCATTGACTGCTCGCTGACTGGTCGTCATCGCGCTAAGCCACTGTCCCCCTCCCAGCACTCCATGTCTGTGGAGAAAGTCAGCCACCAGAAAGACTGAGGTCCCCACTGTGAGCCAAAGGATTTCACTGCATATTAGGTTTGGTTAAACCATTCTGCAGTGGAGGCAAGAACAATTTTTGCCCATGTTGAGTAACTCTTCTCCTGAGTGGTGTGTGAGCTCACACCAGGATGCCGTGTGCTATACAAGTGTCTACAAGTGCTTGTACAGAACATCTATAAAGATTTGTGGCTTCTCTTGTTTCTGAGTCAAACAGGTGTAGTTTTCTAGCCTTGGCAGCAACACTGCTTGCTTATAATTGAAGGATTCCCATCCCAGCCTTACTGCCAGCTATGGCTTGATGCCTCTTGCTGCAGCTGCCTTGGGCAGACCCAAGGGACAGGACCAGCTGTGGCTGCCTGACAGTGACCGAACTGCCTTGAGCTTTCCTGGAGACACTGTAATCCTTCAGGAACTCAAAGAACCCAACTGACATTTCCTCTGCCTCCCTCATCCTTCATTCCTGGTTCTTTCTGTCCTCACAGTGCATTCACACTGGAGCTGTGGTGCAATAAGGAAGGGATACCACAAAACCTCCAAGAGCAATTTTGCAAACAAAATATCCCTAAAGGAATTCAGAACAGCGTGTTGGTTCACTGAAAACCCAGTTCATTGACAAGTAGCAACAAAACAAGGACTGATGTCCTCTGTGCATTGGTTCCTGACAAGGTAAAGGTTATTGTTATTAAAGTCAATACTCTCATCGCTCCTGCACTGTGTCTGTGGAAACTGCTAAGCAGGTGATGAGCAATCCAGTTTTCTTTTTTTGGGGGGGCTAAAGGCAGCTGTTGCCCACCACAAGAGACATATGTTCTGCACAGACCCACAGGGTTGCATGAAGTCAATGCAAGAGGATTTGTCCCAGATAATATGTCAATACTATCAATCCCATGCCTGCTTATCAAGCGTAGTTTGTTGATTCAACATACAGTGTAATGAGTTTAAGGTAAGACTCTCTGAACAGCACATAGTAAAAAATTAAAACAAAGTCCATGCACACTTTCTGGGGTGGTCATTGCCAGCCACAGCTCAGGTGTTCCTCCCTGATGGGAACCTTTCCTTATTGCTAGAGTGGAAATGTTTTACTTCTGTGTCATGCACATTGCAGTCTCTAATTGACACTGCTACATGTTAATTAGGGCCCTGAAGGAATTTCTTTTCTTTACTGAGTGGTAAATTATAAAATAAAATAAACTGTCCCATAATACGCATTCCTCTCTCCAAATTAAATAACACGGAAAACAGTGCTCCTCAATCAGACCACACACACAAACTCATGACTTTTTTTTTTGTCTTGCAAATTAGGTGTATTTGGCCTATATAATATTTGGAAGCCTACCAGCAATCTCCTTGGTCAGACTTGGTCAGGCAGCAGGTTTATAACAGGTGTGGCTCAGTAAACTGTACAGCTTGTCCTTCTTAAAGAACTGCTATGGCTTTCTGTTGTAACATCAGTTCCGTTTTTTCCTCATTAAATCTCATTGGCTGACTTTGATCATGGGCCCTCTGCCTCACAGGAATAATGGGAATAATGAAATACCACACACACACATTTGTAGGCAACAGTGGGATGGGGCAGCAAGACGACAAGACTAAGAGTGAGTGTGTGTGACTGTACCATGAATAGAAATATCTTTGTAACTCTTTAGATGATACCAGTACCGAGGAAAAAAACCAACAGAAACAAGGCAAGGGTCATTGTGATCTGGTATCCTCCTTCTGTCAAAAAAAAAGGAGAAAATATTCCACCTTTCAATCAGCTGAAAACTACAACTCTTGGATATGTTGAGTGTTTTTAAGTAACGTGTCCAAGGCACAGGAGCAGACTGGGGTATGTGCAACACTGGATCTGATCAAATGTGTGTAACTGAAAAATTCTTCTGACAGAAAATACAGCCTTATCAAAACCAGAAGTGTTCTGAAGATATCAAATGTTAAGAAAGTTAAATTTTCCAGATGGAAACTGAGAAGAGAATCTGTGTGTTGGAAAACTGGTTTAGTGCTAATTTTTGACTTAGATATATATGGCCCCATATATGGAACTTGAGCTTTATCTGGAGCCAAAAGTTTGGAGCAGGGAGAGTTTCACTATTTCTCCTTCCCCCCCTCACTTTTGGTCTCTTCCCTCCTCCCTTCTCCTCCACCCAAAGAGGTCTAAGAGCACAAAAGAGTGAAGATGAAAAAACCCAGACTGTGCAAATATGCACACTGTTTCCTAGAAAGAGAGACTCAGAAGATAAGGAAGTGTCTGTACAAAGAGCATTAGTAGAGAGAGAGCACAGACACCTAAACAAGAAGAAAACGTTATGGAAATGCTGGAGGCCCCTAAAATCACAGAAAACAAAACATTTCATGATTGGTCTGATCACAAAATGGGATAAATTAATAAATTCTGTGGACTTCTTGATTAAGAGGACTTAGAAGTTACGTTTATTTTCATACGACCTCCTAAAGTGAAAAACAAGTGCACATTTCTGTGGGAAAGCCACAAAAGTTTGAAGGACAGAGTATTTCAAGAGGGGACTTTTGCTTAGGATGTTAATGTGGTAGCAATGCAGAAAGAAAGACACAGGCTTTCACCTTGACTCACTGACCAGAGCAAAGCCTCCAGCACTGTACCAACTGGAGCTGGCACATGCACAAGCTCCAGCGTTTACAGATTTCACCAAAAGAAAAACTAATGAAACATGACAGGTTAATGCCAGTCTCTGGATAGCTGATCTGTGGTGGATCTTATAAGCATCACTCAGCAAATGTGCCAATTAGACCCTGCACATTATCAGTGGAAAAGAATCCCACTTTTCACTGCAGCCCTCTGGCTGAAATAGCCTGTGCTGGGTCCAAGCACATGCAATAAAATGTATGTTTTTTGGTTTTTTTTTTAAACAGCACCAGAATGAACTTTTAATAAAACAAACAGTTGCTAATAGTACTTTCCCACTTTCCGTCCCTTTGGCCTTTTTTCTCCCCTTTCCTTCTAAGCCCTAGACATTTTACAAACACTTGTAAATAACCATACCCAGTCCAAGCAGGACATCAGGGATAGTGAAAAAACAGTGTTTGTGGCTGGAATGAATTGTACAAAGGTGGATGGAATAGAGGACATTTCTGTGCCTGGAAACAGACGCCGAGTGTTTGTTTTTAATGCAGTATGTTAGAGAACAGATTAGATAATAAAATCCTAAACAGAAGACGTCATGCTCCACCAAATCTGAAATAAACTTCGAAAAGATGTCTCAGTGAATTCCATCTCCTTGTGGGCCCCTCTCAGTACCGTGAGGTCAGAGCTGCAGGTATGGATCATTTCACATCATTTGCTCAGTCAGTCACTGGGCAAGTATAAACGACCCACATACTGTGGCCTGATGTGATCAGAAACAGCAGATCTCATATTTTGGTCTTTCAGAAGGAATTAATATGCCATTGCTGAGCCATGTGTGCTCTGATCAACCATGCATTTCTAACAGAGTGTGCACATTCACCAGCCTGCCTTGCAGGAAGTGTGTACAGGAATGTAAGATTTTCTGAATTATCCAAGAAATCTGGGAATCTTGTTTCCAGGTGTGATTTTGGATATCTTGTTTCAGAGAGGGTTAAGTCTCATTAAAGTTGATAAGCTCTGTTTTCATAAGTACATTACAAATTGCATTAAATTGTAATCATTAGAGCTGCATTAACATGGCTTGGACCAAAAACATTTCTGGAGTTTTCAGAAAAGCAAGACATACTGAAAGAATTAATGTGGATCAACCTGAAACATTTTGATCACCCTGAAGCATTTAAAAACTGCTGTTGAGTCCTTCAAATGCAGGTCATTATATTTATTGGCATTTCATTGTTTTGAAACAAAACAGTGAAAACTTGGGCTGTCCAGCAGTATAGTGCATTGTTTTAAAACTTACAGTTCCTTGTTAGTTTTGGATGAATAATAAAAGCAAGCTGAGTTTTGTTCCTGCTTCATTAGTGAGTTTTCTTCCCTGGAACCCTATTTAACAACAAATATAGTAAATCTATTGTTTTTAGACCAACAGTGAGATGAGTAGTTCTTCTGTTAAGCAGAGTAAGTTGAAGTATTTTGAGCAGAGCATCCCTCCACCCCCACACTTTCTCATATCAAAAATGGGTCTGCTTCAATATTATAAACATTTTCCATTTAAATGGATCCTTTCCAGTGGAATTTTCCACAGAAGTCACGAAAGGGAGAGCAGAAAACCTGCAGCATTTTGTCCAAAGCTGACATGATGGTTGGTGTCTGCACTGCGCCACAGGGACCACGCAGGGACACACTGTGCAACCCTGCCCTGCAGCTGCTTGCATGGCCTGACACATGGATGAAGGGTGCAAAGGGCAGCCAGGAGACCTCATGGACCATGGGGCACCACAGGCCCTTGTGGGAAAAGGATATGCCAAGAATAAGGTCAAACCAAAAACTGAAGGCAGCTTTTCAGCATTTCTAAACCCATGATTTTCTTTAAAAAATAAACTCAGTTAAATTTTATTTCAACTGCTTGTCCCAACTGTTTGTTTGTCCTTAGTGATGAAATTGCATTTTTCCCATGGGAAGGCCATTATATTTTTCTGTACCCTTTAATGTCAGTCACTCCGCTGCCTTAAATTTCATTGAACCACCATAAGCATAGCCTTAAACACCTTCCAAAGCCTCTATTTATAATGCTTATTGTTTCTTTTATGGTGTGCCCAAATTTTCTACACATCTGCTGCATTCCTACCTGGACCACAGCAGTGCGTATCAAACCAAAATAAGGTGGTCTAGTTTGACAAATGTAAATTGAAGTCACCAAAAAAAAAAAAAGTGTGGGAAATAAGAGAAAGTTTAGACATCAAAGAATGACAATTTCCTGACTTTTAGGCCCACCTTTCACAGCTTTGCAAGCATAAAATCTCTTCTCACTTTGACAGTCTTATCTTAAGCTGTTACAGCTCAGATTCACATGGTCCATATTCCATCTGATTCCTTGGGTTTTAGTGTTTTTCCTACCAGCTTTCTCTGGGCCTTCTGAAGTACTTTGTCCATAGACACCTGAGGGCTGAAAAGCTCAGGTGGAATCTGGAAAGAAATCCTTGATTAACTGAAGATTTCTGTAGAACATCTGCTTTCCTTGGTGTTTGCTGTTTGGGTTTTTTTCTTTCTGATTCCTTCTGGTAGGCTAGAAACCTGAAACACCCTACTGCTGCTTATAAGAAACTTGCAGTTGTTCTTTTTGGTAAATAATCGCTATTTCCCACTGAAACTTCAAGTTACTTTGTTGAAGATTGCCATAAAAACTGTGATCCTAATTTCTATTCACTGTTCTTCCGGGAAACAGGAGGATGACATGATTGCAACAGTAATTCTCAGTGCCCCAGAAGTTGTGTACCAGTGGCCATGAGTGAGAGAACCAGTGGTCTGTGGCAGGAACAAGAGCTAAACAAGGAGTGAGGCACATGGGCACATGGTTCATGGAATCACCTTTTTCCATGGTGAAACACAGCAGCCTACCTCCATACTGCTTATGATTCACCTCCACTGACATCCTTGCATGGAGTCAAGGGTGGAAAGGGAATGAGCAGAGGCTGGGCCTGTCATTTACCATTCAGAACTCCTGAATGGAAAGAAAGGGTGTAGGGAATAAGGATTTCCAAAGAGGCACAGAATGCTGTTATTTTTGGCCTTCTCCAAAATTTCCACGAAGAGAACAACTTTCAGCTGAGTAAGCGTCAGGAGCTCAAATAGGAGGCCTGACTCCATATCAGACTTCTCAAAATGTTCACTTCTCAGGTTATTAAGTTTGGTCTTTGCCCTCTCGAGACCCGTGAAATGAATCAATGTCTCCTGCCAACCACCAAGGGATTTGCTGTCTTCATGCCTCATTGAGACATCAAAAACTAACCAGTGAGGTGAGAGTTTCTCCGTCATGGATTGCACAGTGCTCCAAACACTAATGCTCTGTGTACAGAAATAATATCCTGAAGGCAAATCTCTTCACACTGATGTTGTTACATTTTCTAGCCACTAACAGTCTTTAATATCCCAGTTTATACTTAAAAGCCAACATGTATGTAAATGCTGGTTTGCCTGCAAAGTATACAGGCAGGCAGCTGAATTTTGGCAGAAGCTGTGTGAAAATGCAAAAAATCTTTAGCTGGTACAGATGCTGTACAGACTGAACCCTCTGAAAATGTCAGTATCATACACAAGAATATATTACTGCCACTGGTACAACTGTGGGACAGTTTGATTAAAAATTAAGTCCCAAATCTTCCCTTGGGTATTCTTCAAAACTTTTTCCTTTGGGAAAAAGTTACTTAGCTGTCATACTATGAAAACTGCACAGGAAAAGTCAAGTTAGTGTTGAAACCTAATGATCATGAAGTTCTGTCAGCAGTTTCTGCAGTTTGTAAATCTGAAGTAAGTTGGCATCACTGTTCACATTTAAAAAAAACACATAGTCTGCGTGAAGCTAATGTTACCTTCAAATATGCATAGCAACTTGCTAAAAGATGTTCTGAAGACGTCATTAACTCAGCAAATTAGTGATACAATTGTGATGAACAGCATCTGGAAATAGACCAAATGTTAACTGGGAATTTCCTCCTCACATTAGGACCAGCAAGTTTAGAAGTAGTTGGTTCAGTCCTTTTCATGAGCTCAGCAAAGCCAGGCAACCTTTCAGAGAAGGGTGATGTACTATGCACAATTAAACCACTGGACTCTTTCCATTAACTTCAAGAACTATTGGAAAGCACTTCTTATAGATTGGTTTTCCATGGCAATTCTGCAGTGCTTTCTCATCAGTGTGTGCAGAACAGATATATTTTCCTCAGGAAACTTGTTGGCATGAAAATCTGGCCCAGGACAGCTCCAGGAACTAAAGCTAGAAGCCTTTGAGAGTTGTTAGCAGACCATAATTTCAGTCTCATATCTCACACTTATCACTTATTACTTCCTTCAGAACAGAGACTTGATTTTGAACTTGGACTTGCTTCAGATCAGTCCTGTTCCCCCAGTGCAGCAAACATCCTCCAGCACCACTAGAATCTCAGAGCAGAAACTTTTGAGCCACCACCCTTATTTACAGCCTCCTACCGCAGTGATCAGCGGCTCCACATTTAAGTATCAACATGTAAGTATCACAGGTTACTTTCTTGACTCTCAGCAAGTGGACATCAGCAGTGAAGAAACCGACTTCACACTACTTGGTCTTTTGTTACTTCTACCCATCACCTACAAAGATGCTGAGGAAAGCCAGGAAGTGGTTAAGATGCTTTTTACTTGTATTGTTATGGCAAATCTATATTTTTCTGTTAATTTCCAGAAAATCAGCTACCTTTTTTTCTGGTTATTCCCCCATCTACACTACAGCGTCTGATAAGCTCAAGCCCTGGGTCAGACTTGTGAAACTTAAAGGTATTTGACAGTAGGATTGACCAACTAAGCAGACTGTGTGGCAACAATTATGTAGCAACTTGGGATAGTGCCTAAGTCTATGTGCAGAGAACAGCAGGAGAGACTCCCAAGCATAGCCATGGCTGAAAAGTCTCATTCATCTGCCAACAACATGGAAACAAATAAGCTTTAGATACTGCTGACCCCTTACTGGAAATGTCTGGGGAACAAGCCTACAGGTAGGACAGTTTTTTTTTCATTAAAATATAAGCCCCACTTTCTGCCAAAGTGGAGAAATGCGTGATTTTTTTGTAAATTTGCTATGCAAAAGTGTTTTGTTTGGTTATTTGTTGGTAGTTTACTTTTGTGAAAAGAGAACACTACAAATTTTCATTCCATCTCTACTGCATCTATGCAGAAGACAAGGGTGTAGGGGATAGGACGTATATCCAGTATTTTCTATGGCCAAGAGCAGTCAGCCTGCAGCCTGCACGATTCCTGTGTTACTGCACAAAGGACCGGCTGGTCCTTACTGGGAGCCCCCACTGGGGGCATGACCAGGGCACATATCCCTCAGAAGCCTAGCACAAGGCAGCTGGAGAAAGGAGATAACTATGCCTCCTTGAAATCTTTGCAAGAACATACATTGTGCAGGTCTAGGTTCTCTGCTTTTGGCATGTTTCAAGGTTTCATATAAGCAAAACCTGAAGCCTACTGCTCCTCGCTAGCTCTTTGTAGGAACTATGAAAAACTGTTCATCTGTATCATGTGGCATGTCCCACCATAAAATACTGATCTTACTACAACCAGTTTTAGACAGCAGTTTTAACATGACATTTTGAAATGTTTTAGTTGTAGCTTTCCTTAAAAGTACTTTACTCGATGTAAATCAAAGACCTGGATACTGAAGTACTGCAGGTTCTTAGAGCTGGGCACCAACCTGGAAAGGCAGGGGAGTTGTCTTAAGCTACTTGATGCAGAAAAAAAAAAATGATTGCTGACCTCAGAGAGGTTGTATGAAACGCCCTGTTCCCCCATGTCCCATTTCTGTTTTGGGGAGTAAAGGGCGGACATAGATTCCAGTCCCACAGAGGAACAGGGATTTGAACCTATCTTTCCCATCAGCATTTTTTTGTCAGCTCACTGAGCCACTCCTCATCCAGCAGGCTGGTTTGAGGTTGACTCCTGAAGCACCAAGCCCTCCTGTGCAGTGAACAGGCAGAGCACTCACTGACCCTGGGGCTGGCAGCTCCATTAGGCGCCTGCAAATACCATAATGTTGTTACAATATGAGGCTTTTTGTGGCTGGATGCCAAAGTCTACTGGCTTACCCTTCGCTGTAGTGAGGATAAGAAAAGCTAACATTTCATTCAACCATCAGAAACATGAATTGACCTTGATAAGTAGATGAGTGGAATTTTTCAAATTTGGGGTAATTAATAGTCAGTGACTTCATGATCACTGGTGGTATTAGAAGGTTTAAATAATCAATCTTCATAAAACTCCTAATCTTTGCCTGACAGGCACTATATACAGTGTGTGGAATATTAATACTGTGTTCAGTTCTGGACAGCTCAGTAACAGTAGTGAGAACAAATTGGAAGGAATTCAGAGAAGCACAGCAAAATGATGGAGTGGCTAGAGAGACTGATTTATGTGGAGTTTTATCAAAAGAACTGTGTCTTCTGTCTTGGCCAAAATGCAAGGGAGAAAGGGTGATCTGCAGAGTTGTAGGAGCATCTTTGGGTATCTGGAGGGGAGGCACTACAGGAGGAAAGTAAATTACTCGGAGTTCTCTCAGGGTGTCGAGTTAGGATCAGTAGAAGGAATTAAGTAACTGACAGTTAAGGCAGAACATCAAAGAATCTTGTTTCTCTGTTATCTTCCAGATCAGCTGATGAAAATATGTCTCCCAGTCCTGAAAATAAGTGGTGGGTAAAACATTAAAGGCTAATGAGGAGAGAAGGAAAAATTAAGAGAAATAAGAAGAAATTTGCAACGTAAGATGTCCCAGAATCTCTAGACATCCTGAGGAGTCAAGAGATTCTTCACTGTAGGAAGGGAAGAGAATATCAAGAACCAGTAGGGAGGTGCTGAAAAATGATGAGAGATTTGGAAGAGACCCACAAGTCATTTCCCAGCCACTGACCCAGAGAGAGACAGCAAAGTTTGGCCAGGGCTGGGATGCATACTCCCTGGGTGTCCTGACTCGGGGTCAAACCTTGCTATCAAGCAAGCCTGAACTGAAGGTCTGGACTCCAGAAGGACAGCCAAAATCTGAATCTTAAGCATTCATGTCTGACTCATGTCTAGTTTAAGGTAACTGTTTCGTATATTTTAAAGAAAAGAGAAATAATATATCCAAGATGGGGACTTCTGTCCTCTGTCAGTCCCTCCTCCCTGACAGTGACAGGGACTTTCAGTGCAGTCAAAAACCCCAACAGAATACATAGTGGGAAGGGAGCATGCACTTCTCTTTGGCAAACTTGCTATCTAGAAACGTGTGCAGAGGATCACCCACCAAGGGTCTGTGCTCTGTCTCAGAAGGGAGGGCTTTCTTCAACAGGACAGCAAGTTTCTCTGGAAGGGGATGAGTGGAAATCATGCACAAACAAGAGATCAAACAGGCCTCTTGCATACTGGCCAGAAGGCAAAGGTTTAGTCACCCCAATTTAGGAGGAGGACTGGAATATGCATGGCCTCTGCACAGCCACCATTTGTGAGGAAAATGCGTACATCCAGGCAGCTGTCCGAGCCAGACCTTCACATCTCCAGGTTTGGGCTGTGGTATACCTCATCACTGATCTCTGATTGCAGCTTTCCTTGTAGGGAGAGAGAGATACACAGTGAAACTGTGATGTGGAGGTGCTGTCTCATCTGCTTAGTGTCCTTTTTTCCTTTCAGATTTAGGACATTGTCTCTTAAGAAAAAGACATTTTGAAAATAAACCTCATATCCCTCTTTCATATTATCAAGTTCTCAAGTATTAATGCTGACTGTAGATTCAGTTCTATCATACTTCAAGCAGAATATTGTTCCTTCCATTTTCCACTGAATGTTACAGAAATTTTTCTCAGCCCTTCACCATCACTGGAGAAAGAAATTATATTTTAACCTCTGAAAGGATGCAGCTTGAGTCCTGCCAGATCGAGGTCTCAGGGTTCCAGCGTGATACTCTTTGGCATAACGAGCTCAGCAACATGGCCCTCCTCAGAAAAAGGACTGTGGCTTCTCACACCTCCTTCCCTCCCTTGGACACCAACTACTTTTTTTTAATGAAAATACGCTTTTTCTTTTACTAAAAGGGGTTGGTAGTAACTCACGTTTCCCCCTGCCCTTTCACACCCCAGAGCATGTCGTTCTGGGCAGTTACCTCCCAAATGCTCCTTGATATATCCCCAAAAGCAACAGGGCTGTGATCTGCTGCCACTGTAAGCACTGCAGTGATCAGCAAATATTGCTGATGAAAGCAGTTCATGGCCCACACACATTCCTCTTCAGTGACACTTAGGCCAGCTGAGCCAGGCACATGCTGTACTGAGGAGACTTAATATGGATCCTGACACAATTGGAAACTTTTCCCATTCCCAGCATCAAAACGTAGGCATAGAAGCACACTGTACCCCTTAAAAAAGAAAACCATTGTATGGATATTTCACCCAGAGTAACTTTTCTCTGTACAATTTACATAGCTAATGAAGTCATGCTGGTGAAAAGACTAGAGAGTCCTCACTAGATCTGGTAGATTTACATCAACACATAGAAAAGAATATTATTTAAGTGACAGTCAACTTACTCTGGTGTCATGGCTCTTACCACTTTCTCACTAGATTGAATTGAATTGGAGTTGAATCTGAGCACATAAAGTTAGGATTAATTAGGACAGAGATCCTCACTATGAATTCCCATGCTTTTGGGACCACATGTAGCTAGAACCACAAAAGCCAGAGTATTTAAAGTAGCCCCTTGATGCTGAATGCAACATAACAGCTCATTTTGGTTTTGGCCATTAGATTTTGCTTGCACCCTCAGGTTAAAGGAAAAACATGAAAAAGTAATATGACTTGTAATCTCTTCCTACTAGAGATAAAGCAGAGCAGAAGAGGAAACTTATCTGAACACAGACATTTAATTAATTGAACATCACGGAGAGATGTTTATAACATTTTCCCGCCCTTCTCCACTTGTATTACCAGCCTATTGCTTTCTGAAAATTCATCCCAGGGGCTCTTCTTCTGGAGGCAGCAGCTGCAGATTCTGCAGCACTGTTTCTCACCACCTCACTGCAGAGCAGCCCACACACATGAAACCAAGTAATGCTGATTTCCAGCCACAGGTGAAGTAGGATCAAAGCTTCAGTGATCAAAATACAATAGGAGTTTGCCCATAACACCATCTGTGTTGGCTGAAATATATAACCTGTCTCCAGCCATATATCACTTGATATCTTGATTCAGCAGTGTACCAAAGGGACATTCCTCTGGACGATTTTAGCAGGACTACTTACACATGTACTGTGAAGAGGCGTGCCTAGGTGTTTCTCTGGAGCAAACCTGAGACCTTTAGTTCATCAGCAAAGTCTTTTCATTCTGGTATGGTGATAGTGTTTAAATGAATTGATGTTAATTTGCATTAACTAGATTAAAAGTCAGTTTAAACTTTTCTTTGATTAGCATTGAGATTATGACAGAGACTATTTTTTGCTCTAAGATTTAAGGTGTGACTTTTATCTGAGGTTAAAAGTCCACCTCCATGCATGATACACACAGGAAACCATAGGAGTGCCCCAAAGGAAGCCAGCTGGAAGGCTGGCACTGCTTCTGCCCAGGGACAGGCTTACCTGGGGCCAGTGGGTGCTGTCTTTTATGCCACAAGTGTGACCATTTTGTCTTGTGGCAATGGCACTTCTGCAGTGAGGAATGTCTGTGTCAGGAGTCCCATTCTGGGCATTTCGCTTACCAGTGTATTAGTTGGCACATCTGGAACAAAACAGTCTTGGCTTCCATCTGTCTTAAAATGTAAGTTAAGGATATGAAAGCAGTATCTACTAAAACCTGGTAGATTTTACGATGAGACACATCAGATGCATTGCCTTGTGCACAAATGGTCCTAACTTTGGGGAAAGTCTGGTCAAGCTTGGAACCATTTCACTCTTTATCTTTTTATTAGATGCCTTAATCACTAGAAATCACCAGCATACCTATGCTGCAGTTACACCCCAGCTTCACCTGATCACCACGGACAAAGATTGAGGCAGTATGGACCTCTAATTCCACTGAACTGTGTAACATGTTACTTTTGGCCTCCCATATTAAAACCTTTTAAACTCTGCAGCAAGCTTTAAAACAATCACATTTCCTCAGGGCTGCCAGAAGCAAACGTAAATACAGGAGTTCAAAAGAAGAATCCAGTTTTCACAGCTGCATCTTAGTTAAATTAAAAAAAAAAAAAAAAAAAGAAGAAAAAAAAAGACAGAAAAGAAGAAAGAAAAACTGACCTAAAAGCTTTTGAAAATAAGACCAGGGCAGACAAAAGTAATTGTTCTAAAGCTGTTCTGGATGTTTTAGGAACTCTATCATTTCCAGATTTGAAAAACTATTTTTTTCTAAGAAACCACCATTTTTGAGTCATATAGGACTTAAAAACATCTTGGTTAGAACTATTATTAGGGGTGTAAGAGGAAATAAAATATACCACAGTTAGGAAAACATGCCATTTTGGCTATAATGTATAACTAATTGATTTTTGAGCATTGCCTAATTGTGTGACACTGGTTAACCAAACAACAATGCATTTTTTCGCAGGCTCCAATATTAGCTCAGACCATTCTGTGACCTCCCCCTGTTGAGAGACACATCGTATTTTTGATCATAAATCTAACAGAGTAAGGATTGGAAAAGGGATTCCTGCTTTGTTTTTGCATTTTAACTGAGGTTAAAAAATTCTCGCTGTTGTCATTTATATAGGGAGTAATATATTGTAGTGAGAGCTATGGCTTGGAGAAATGTGGATTCCAGAGCTGTGCTGCAGAGCTTTGTGTTTATTTAGACACAGAAATGGATTGGAATTGTGAGTAGAGTGATGCTTAAGCCATGGTTAAATTCAGCTTTGATGTCTTCACAGAATTGATTCCTCAAATTAATTTGAGGAACTAAGAATATACTATTAGAAAAAAAAAGAAATGAAATACTATTTTTGATGTGAAAATTTTTAAGTGTTCAAAATACTCTCTCTGCTTCCTCCATATCATGGACGCTGAGCAAAGTATATCATCTCCAGCAAACCAATTTCCACACAGAAATATGTATTTGTGATGACAGAAACTGTACAGATTTATATATTAACTACATTTTAAGAAATAAAACCTTGAAAAAGATTAAAATTTTGCAGTAACATAGTCTAAAATACAGGTTTTTATTTTCTAAAATTGTCATTGGTCCCTAAAGTTCATTAAATTATTATAAAAGAAAAATTCAGGAGAAAAAAAAGGAAAGAAAATACATTATCCTAAAAAACATTTTTTTACATCTTATAGTGGAAAACCTAAAAATAATCATAAGCACTTCAGTGAGATTTGAAAACATAATGTTTCTGTTTGGCCAGTCAACTAAGAAACTGATATTCCTATTTTCATGAGGGGGATGCTGATAGGATTTAAAGCACCATTTGCTTGGGATTGCGTGCCAAGGAACTAACCTGTTGAATTTCAACTCACAGTTTTACACTCTGCTGTGCAGTTTTGTGTTGACATTCCACTGAGAAGAAGAGATGGGCAAGTTACTGTTTGTAACTAGACCATGAAGGGAATTTTGGTCTCTTTTTGGAGACTATTTTCTAATAAAATAAACAGCTCATAATGCATTTGTCAATATCAGTTTGAAATATGTCCTGGGCTATAGAGTAGTGTTACAAATATGGGGACTGCTTTGGCGAAAGGAAAAGGTTTCCCATTTAGAGAAACATCATTTTTATGGCCCTGTACACAAGTCTCTGAGTAAAAATAGTGCTTGTACATTCAGTGGCTCTCTCACTGTGCTTAACTCCACTGACTGTTTTTGTTTGCTGATAAGGGAACTGGAGAAGTAAAGGGAGTAATTGATGATCTCCAATGCAAATTCCCATCTCACAAGCTGGTGGGTAAATAAAAACCTATCCTAGTGACCAGTGGGGGAAAAAAAAAAGGGGGGGGGGGCAGGGGGGAAACAAAGGAAAAAAAGGAAAAAAAGAAAAAGGAAAGAAAAAAAGAAAGAAAAGGCAGACACCAATGTGTTCATCACAGGCTGAGTCTGTCCATGATAGTAACTCAACAACTGAATGCATTTGACCAAGTGAATTCTCTAAAGGGAAGAGTCCAAAACACTGAAGTAAAATGAAATTCAAGAATGCCTATATTTTATATTTGATTGCTTTGCCATGTGTTCTTCTGCTTTGTTCTTTGTGTGTGTGTGTGAATCCTCAGTATTTATGATGAAACTGGACTGTGAAGATGGAGGGTGCGTTCTTGAAATGGTTTATGGGAAACTGGCTCTCTGTCATGTTACTGAAAGCTACCTGGCCACATCCCAGGTCCTGACTTGGAAACATGCCATAAGGAGTCTTCCTGGCTTTTCCTCAATTATTTCCCTCAGTGATAATGAAGAAGAAAAAGGAAGAGCAATGTGCTGAATGTAAGGTGCATTCACTGCCCATCAGCATTGGCTGTAGCACACACACAGCACACACTTCAACAGAATGCAGTGTAATGGTCTGATCCAACTGGGAAAAGACCATAAAACTCCACTGCAAACACTTGTATAAACAGGACTTTTTTTGATGAAATTGAAACCATATTTTGACCTGTCGTTAGAAAAACAAATCTGAAGAGATAGTTATATGTTCAATAACCTTTAGAGTTTTTCAGAGCCAAGAAATCAGCTGCTGGCTTGAAGAGCTGGATGGCAATGTGAAACATACTGACTCAGGCCAATTAATTCTCTTAGTGTTCTATGGCTCAGCAGCATATTCGTGTTGTGATTTTGCCCTCCGTCAGAACCATTGAGGCCTTCTTGGGACCAGCAGGTATGAAACGGCTCCTCTTTCCTCAAAAGTTTCATTAAACAAAAGAGGAATTCCCAGGAACTGTTGACAATACACGGCAAAGGACACACAGGCAAACCTTCCGATAGTGTCAGGAGACTGGTGGCAGAGAGTCAGCAAATAAGCCTGTGCCCTATGGTGTACACATTTTATAGAAACCAGCAGCATACTCAGTGATGTCAGCTATGAGCTTCTCTCCAGTGATGTAAGTTTTGCTTACAGTTTACTGGTTGGCAGAAACTAATTCTGACTACAGTGAAAGGGATGATCATGAGAGAGGCAACCTGACACAGCAGCTGCCCCTCACCAGAACGTGGCTTGTTTCATCACTTGTGTCTGTGGCCATCTACCCCCTAACAGGGGCTGGAGCTGACGCAGCCCTGAGGAAGATTTCCTTATTCAAGATGATAGGAAATGCAAAAGACGCATTTTGAGTTTTGGACAAAATGGGCACCCAGGTCACAGTCCTGCCTGCTGTGATTTACATAAATACATCTGCTGTGGCTGTCAGTGCAGGCAACTTTGTCCAGAGCCATAAAGTGTCTGTACAGTAAATTAGCATCTCATTAAATAAATACACTGGGTCTCTTAAACACCTTGCTCAAAAGGAAGTATGTAAGATGTGTCATATCATCCGCACCTTACCCACACGGCTATGATGAGGTGTGACTGCCTGCAAATGGAGCAAGAACAAGGTCGCAAAGGAGTTTTAGTATTGCAGTGTTTTGCTATTTCAGTAGCACCTAAAGGCCCTGAATGAGATACAGGTCTCTGTCCAGAAAAGCTTACCATCTTAGGGAAGACAAGGGGAAACTGAGTAAATAAGTGACTTGCCACAGATTATAGAGTACACAGCAGTGAAGGCAGAAAGAGAATCCAGACCCTGGGGGTCTCATCCCATGTCCTGATAACTAACTGAGATTAACAGATTGCTAACACCTGAGGCCTGCAGCTCTGCTTTTGTTGCTGCTGCACCCTCACTGCAGTCAGATGTTTATTTGCAGAACAACTTATTGCAAGCTGTTGGCTTGCACATGGCAATGAGAAATGTCCAGTAATCCACAATAGTCAGGCAATCAAATGTCCTTTTCAATTGTGACTTTAGTGCCTGGGATTTTGGGATGTTCATCTGTATTTTCTGCAAGCTGCTTCTATTGAGATCCAAAACTTTTATCCAAGTCAGGTCCTTTTGAGGATACAGCTGGCACTGTATATGAAGTTACTGACCCACCTGTAACTCATTCCACTGAGGGAGTTGTTTTCACTGCTGTTGAGATGCCATGACAGCTTTTGCAAAGTGTTTCCATTGTTTTGTTGCAAAGACAAATGCATGCACCAGGTGATTTTGTGCTGTAAAAGATTAGGAGAATGTGGGATTGTGAAGGCTTGGGCTATAAGACTGCTAACCTTCTGGAAACCCATCTTGGAATGAGAAGAGGACTATCTCCTCAGCTGATCTTTCCCCTGTTGCCTAGCTGTAAATCCTCTTTAGTCCTGTCAAGAACCTGACACGATGGAAAGAGGATGATGCTTACACATGTCGTTGAAATATGATCTAATACTGAGTGTCCAGTGGAGGCCAGTGCTGGCAACAGTGATGTCCCCTTTGCACAATTCTTCTTCAGCATTTATCCACAGATGGAGCACTTGCCAAAAGGGGATTTCCACTGCTGACTTCCTAATCTCCTGGTATTTATTCCCCTGCTGTGAATATCTGTGGTTGGGGTAGGAATTGGGAAAGAGATTTCCAGTGGGTGATGGCCAAAATCATTGACAAGAAACCAGCAGTGCTGGCAAGCCTGACTTTTTAGTAACCTGAACTGACCACCAACAGGAGAATGAAGAATCCAATCCCAGGGTAATGGATTTCTGAAACTCCTGCAGGTCCCATCGTGTTGAACACAGTGTGCCTCTTCTGGGCAAGCTCATGTGAGACATGCCCATGGCCTGGAACTGCACTGGGGATTGTCAGCCAAGTCAGGACAGCTTAGCATCTCTTCCCCACCAGATCTCCAACCCTCAAAAAGCTGCTGAGGCCTAAATAGGTCTTATGGGGAAGATCACAGCTAGGGCCAGCCCTGTGCATTTCATGGAGACCTGTATGTGTGCACCAGTGCAGTCCCCCCCATCTCATGGGAAGAGAGATGCTGGTGAACATTCCAAAACAACAGCTGTAGGTGAAAGGACATATCTCTTGCCTCCTGTTTACAGATGCTGATTTTAAATTAAGGTACTTGTGTATTGGGTTTGGCCAAGAATTTGCAGCTGAATGGAAAGGTAGGTGTGCAGACAAAAGGACTGCAGGACTTGTGTATGGTTCTGCACCTGCACTGAGCTGTGTGACAGGCAGCATCACCCACAGTGTCGGGCTGGATGATCCCCGGTGGAAAGATGGGATGTGGGATATGTTCCTTCTTCCATCTGTGAGGGAAGAAACATGCTATTACAATGCACATGTACGTGTATTCTCCCTCCTGGCTGCTTTGCAGAACCACTATTTCTCTCCAGTTTGGGGCTATCAGAAATCCATGTTTTATGCATCATCAAGGAGCAACTTGACAATATCAGGGAACTATGAGGAAAGAGATAATGAAGAAGCAGGACAAGAGTCTCAAGCTGTCTTCATGCCACCATCTTTTTACTATAAAACTATGCCTCCTAAAACAGACACAACAGCAGATGCCAAGGCTGCTAGTTGCATGCACAGAATAGCAGCCTGGGCAATCAAGAGTGGGATGTGTCACACTGCCAAACCACTCCTGCAGAGCAGTCAGATGCCTCATCTCTATCCCTCTGCAAATTGTGGTATAGGGTACTGCTGAAGAGAGAGTTCTTTTGCTGTACACATTCACACTGATATGTCATCATCATCATCATATCTTACAGTCCTGCATGGGACCTGTTGGGTTTGTCATACAGTCTTTTGGGTAGCCATGCATTCAGATAGCAGAAAATCTGTTGATTTATCATTAGGACATAGAGCTGGTGGTCCAGACTCTTAGGATGTTTGTACTGTACCTTAGCAGTGCCCTCAACCCACCAGATTTACTGGCATTGCTGTAGTCAAAACTGGAACGGTGACTCCAGCTGTTTTCAAGAGCTGCTCAATAAATTTTACAGCCCATGCATTCATGCTGGAGTGGTAGTTCCCCGTATTTTTCTCTCAAGCAAAAGTAAGAACAGAACAGAAACAGCCATCCTGTGGGATCCTTCTGGCTATATATCAAACTGTTTTTAAGCCTTCACGATGCTGGAAGATGTTCTTTCCTCCCATTCCTTGAGTTGATAGGGTCTAAAAATGGCATGCTGAAAAGTAAAACAATCTTTGCCAAAAAGTTGGGCTGTGAATGCTCAAAAGGTTACCATTCATAGCTTTCTGGTTGAGTTCTTCTTTGTTTTCTTTTTAAAATAAAAACAGGTCTTGAGTTTTTAGGAATATTTTTCATGTGTGAGGCACCTAAAAATTCTTTTCATTGTTCTGTTTATTATTTAAATAAAAATAAAATCATCAGTTAATCAAAATTGCCTGCCCAGTCCCAAGATTTGATTCTGAAAGCTTCAGCTCTCCATGTGGTCTCTTAAACCACAGCAAGCTACCACAGCTTGGAATTGGCTGCTTCCAGTACCACAGTACAGCAATCAATCCCTCCTGCATTTGACTGTGGTTATTCTGTAACACACCATGACATGAGCACATTCCTTCCTTATAAAATAATTGACTTCTCCATATCTCCAATGAGGTTTCATCTTCCCAACTTGACCCAGTCTGACAAATGCACTGGATCTATTTAAAACAGCAGGTCCAGGGTAGCTAACGCAAAGCACTGCAATTAAGTGGGAGCAGCCTGATTAAAATGTTGTCCTTAATTATGTGTGATGACAGGGAAAAACCTTTTTTATAGATTCTCTTTGTGACAGGGCCCAGACTGCCTTGCCAAAGCCCTAACGGTAGACAGCAGGAAACTTGGCCCAGAACCAAAAACTCAGCAGACACTTCCTTTAGACAGCACTTGATGCAGAAAGCAATCTGTCCTTCCCCTTGTATATTTTAGGCAGACAGGCTGAAAGTCAACACAAGCTTGAATAAATCCGGGGACTGGTGTAGAAACTCATGTTATCTTCAGACGAGCCTAACCCCCAGGTCAGCAGGAGTCTAGAGTATGGGGTCAGAGTGGGACTAATGCTTGCAAGTATAGACCCCATTAAACTTACAACGATGTTTACATCAATTTGCTTCATTCATGAAATGATGATGCTGCCAAACTTCCCTGGATTTTTTTAAGAGAAATGGGCAAGGCACATTGGGCAATGGTCCAGAGGCCCCTGAGGCACAAGTTAGTTTTGATAGATTAGAAACAAGATGAATCTCCATGGGATGGTATTAAAGCATCTTTTATTATGTGCAAAGCAGCCTTTTAACTTCCCAGGAGACATCCCTATCTCTCCAGGCTAGTTCAAGCAAAAAGCTTTCAACATTAATAACACCTGGAGAACCCCACTGGTCTGACAGCTCAAGGAGATCAGCTTGGCAAGGGTTGTCTGACCTCCTAAAAGAGCCCATTTGGGTCAAGCGTTGCTGTGCACTGGACAAAACTACCTCCTTCCAAAACTAGTAGGAGCATTGAACACTAGATGCTTCACAGCTTTAGGGCCTTGATTTGTTCCTGCAATTCGTGTCACATTTGCCCACACATCAGCTGCATTGCCTGAAATGTCTGAAAGACCAAGATCTCTCATTTTTTCCTGAGAAGTTAATAGCATTTAGTTGATGTACCATAGACTGTCTCAATACCAAAGTGTTTGCTGGACTTGCTGAGATTAATGTGATATGGACAAGCAGTTTGAGTGTATAACTTTTGTCCCAAAAGTATTGTTCAGAAAAACTTTTTCTTAAATTCTCAAAAAATATTTTTTGTTCATCTGGGAATGTTTAATCTTGATTGCAAACATTGATATAATGTATCTACTAACATGAAATACTAATGTTTTTGAACTTTTCTTATATTATAAAATATAGCTCTATTGATCTTTTTCAGGTGTTCCAAAGTAAAAAATAATGGATGTGTCTTTCACCAAAAGTTGTTCCAGCATAAATAATTTCTCTAATCCTGATGAAAGCACAGCAAATCTCTTGCCAGTTCTAATGTGCATTTCTGATTAGTTGTCTCAAAAAATCATCCTCTATCCACAGAACTTAGAGAACAGCAATGAACATAACAAAGGAACTAGAAGAGAAATCTCTGAGAAGACATAGTTAAACATTTTTACAAGAAGGAGAGAAGTAGAACATACATGATAAACTGTATGAGCAATAAAAGTGTCAGGAAGGAGAGACAGGGAAATATGGCTCATAATGTAAGAAATCCCAACCAAACAAATGGCAATTCAGTCAAACAAATTCAAAGCCAGCAAAAGGACACACTTATCATTTTAATTGTGTTTTTCATAGTGTAATTTGTTGCCAAATAATGTCACTGAGGGAAAGAACTCAGAAACTGAATGGACATTTATAGGGATAACAGTAATACTTAAATCCATGAATATTGATAATACATATTTTGAAAGGAACATCCAGCCTGAAAGAAAGAAGGCTAAAGAACCCTACCTACTTAAGGAAGAAGTAGGTCCTGACTTTTACTGGGGACAAATTTTGAGTAAAACAGGTCTACTTCAGTCTGGGAGCTGCAACACTCTCTTGGATGCATAAACGGGACAACAGTCATCAAGGAGCAACAAAACATTGCACTTCCATATGAACGTGGTAGTTCTATGTAAGGGTACTGCTACTAGCTTTTTTCACCAGTGCAAAATTTGAAAATCTTTCATTCTGAGCCAGAGTGAAAAAAATCCACTGAATGTTCTATTCTATGCCCTCAGAAAAAAAAATGTCCTTTTTGGGGAAAAAAATATTCCCTTATGTATTTAGTCTTATGTTATTTTTATTAGTTTTATATAATTTCTTGAGATGTAGCCTTTCTAGTCTTTACCAGGAACCATGTTAAAATATTTTAAGCAGTAGCTACTCATCCAATTTACGAATACTTCTTTGTTTCAAATGCTAGGATATACTAACGCTAGTAGGAGACATAATCCAGAAAAGACAGGATGTTTCAATCATTGTGGAGTATTAAAAAAACCCCCTTCAAATAATGGCTATTACAGCAGGTATTGTAACATAACTGTCACATCCGGTGCCGTCTCATATGTCATATATCATCTCACTTGATAAATCCACTGCGTGTTTGTATCCACTTTCCCATTTGATTTCTCTCCCTACACACATCCTTCTTTTTCATCCCAAAATATAACTGCCACACCACTTTTACAATAGGTTATGACATGCCAGTTGGAAGACTGAATGACACAAGAATGTCAACAAATAACTAAAAACAGAGAACAGTAAATAAGCATTTTTTTTATTTAAAAAAAAGTTTAAAATATTGTTGAGAAAAGTCATCATGGCTACTGATTATTGTGGAAAAAATATATTTACTCTAATTGACATCTTGTTATGGAAAAAGCCCTTCAGCAAAAATGTCCTGAGCAGCCCTAGTTAATGCTCACTATTAGTAAGGTCTGTTGGAAGACTCAGTTACATGAAAAAGCCAAGAGTGATTTAATGGAAAGAAGGGACTAGAGGCATTCATTTGAAAACATAAATATAGTGTGAATCACTGAAGTACGATTCAGAAGCAGATCATGTCTTTTGTTTAGGAAAGCCTCCAGGCACTGAAACAGCCCATGTATGTTTGGGCAATCAGTACAGTCAATTGCAGCATGTATTTATAAAGACTAATAACTCTGAAGAACCCAGGAGACTACTGGAAGAAGTTAAGAACCAATCTGGCTTTCAGCCTTGCTCTAAGATTTCTGCTTGTGTTGAAGAACTCCTGGTCCTCTCCAATCAGGAAATCCTGGATTCATCTGCTTTGCAGGCAGGAGGAGTGCAGGTTTTTCTCCATCAGGAATGATACTTGTATAACACCAGCTCTCATGCACAAGTCTGGAGAGTTCTACCCCACCAGTATCGCCTGGACCCCTCCAGTCTAATGTATTGCAGGTTAGAGAAGTTCCAGCCCATAGCTGTAATTCAGCCTGTATTTGGCAGGAATCTTGCATGTTTCCCTATATAGATTGGATCCTTGCCATCTCCAGTTTAAAACCTCAGTAAACCAATTTACTAGGAAATCTTTCTTCTCTCTGTGCCCTGGGATTACATGAATCGCAAGGTCTCAGGAGACTTCCTAGTGTTTCAGCTTCACCTCAGATCATTTCTGTAGCTCAGCTGTTGGGACTGAACTCTGGCCAACTGCCTGTGCCTGAGGGCCTGCATAGTCTTATCTCAGGTTCCAGCTGTGATACCTTCCACACTGCTCTGTCTCCAGATGTGGCCTGCACATCACAGTGCAGAGTGTTCTGCACCTGCATTTGTACCTGTCCCTGGGAGCTTCTGTATAGTGCTCCAGCATCCCTTCAGCTCTCCTTGGTCATTTTTTTCCTGTTTCCAGCACATATACAGAGGGAAAAGTTTCTGGGAGCAGCTCAGATCAGTGAATAACAGAGGTCAGACTGGCTGCTCTTCTCCAAGCTGAATCATTTCTTTTCATGCACTATCTCATCAGTTATCAGCCTTCACATTTCTTTCTCCATGAATATGTAGCATGTTTAATAGGTCCTATATCTTCTTACTCCTCAGCCTAGGTTCCAATGTTGAATCAGTTATTCCCTTCCATGCTGGAAATTCAACTGGGTGTTTAATATCCATTCTCTCTCACATTGTTCATTTCAAATTCCCTGTTTATTCCCAGTTTGTATCTTGCCTTTCAGTCCTCCGTAATCTTTGGATGACACTTCACCTCTTGAAACAATTTGAGATATTGCAAACTGGTCAGCAATTGCAATTAGGAAAGGGGAAATGCTTCCAAACTTTTCTAAGGTACTCTCTTTGCAATTATGATCCCACTGACATTGATACTTCCATGCTCACAACAGTAATATTGGGAAGTAAAGGGAAAAGGGAATGAGAAAAGGGATTACAAGAGAAAGTCCATTGACTCACATGCATTCAGAGAAGAGAAGCTCAAGAACTTGCAGTCTTATCATCTCTGAGAAATGAGAATATTTCTAGTCATTCATATAATGTAGCTTATAACTTGTATTTGGCCGGAGCATATCTATCAGGAAAGCTTTCCATTTGGATTTGAAGATACTAAAGGAAGGAGAATTCCATGCCTTCTTCATAATCTTTTACAAGTGCTTCACTGTTGTCTCTATCAAAAGTTAGCACGAATAGAGGGATCTGAATCCTGATTTTAGAACCCACAAGATATGAGGAAGCTACCATGTTGCATGTCTTTCAGCTGTGACTGTGTGAGTTCAGCCCTCACAGAGTGTATCTCAGAGTTACTTTTTCTCAGCTCTCTGGCTTGGATGTTGACTCTCTGCCATCAATCATCCTCAGAGATATTTGGGCTTTTTGTTTCCCATTAGATCAGACAAGTGTCACTGACTACACTGTGACAGACAAAGCTCTCCAGAAAACAGGTTTGAAAAGCCGCATACTGTGCTATCCAAATTATCCTAATTACCTAATTATCCTTATCACAGCAACTAATTAGGCTGGCTATAAAGCTGAACCCATAAACAGACCATAGGCTATAAAAGGCTGCAGGCAAGAGAGCTGTTGAAAAGGGTCTCAGAAGAAACAGTGAGTGTAGGAATGCTTTTATTTGAAGGTTTGGTAGAGGACAAGTGCCTGCAGAAAATAACCACTAGTTTCTCAGCCTGTTAAGAGCACTGACAGGTGACAAAAGCTGTAGGAGTGTCAGTAAGACCATCATCTACAACTGCCCAATTTTAACAGCTTGCAAAGACTAATGCAGAAAAATAGAAATTTGTTTTTCTCCACCACAGTCTCTTAAAAGCAGACACAAAATCAATCATGACACTCTTTCTGAGAGCCTCCTCTTCCAAAGAGAAGCAATACATGACTGAGCACAGTAATAAAGGAACATGTTCCTCAAGTCTCATCCTTTGACAGAGCAAGGATGCAAATAAATGGTCTCTGGACTAGGTTCCCTTATGCATCAACATCTCCCTTGAAGGTCATTCCAATTCCCACATAACCAGTGCAAAGGCATTTTGTTCAAGGTGTGAAAAGTGTCCAAAAGAGTTTCCTGAACTCCAAGATGAAAGTTTTTACAGCAAGGTGAAAGGCAGTGGCATTATTTATTGCTCACTCCTGGCTCTCAGGAACAGTCAGTTTGGCTGTTGAAGAGGCCATATGTAAACATTTTGTCAGCGTTCAATGTCTATTCCTTTTAGCAGCCATTTGGGAGGGGAAGTGACAGTCTGTCGCTGTGTCTGCTGCTTCCCCTTGCTTGGAAGAATTAGTTCCTTGTAAATAAAAGCCTATGCTTTTTCCTGCTGAGATAGGTCCCTATTGTCTGCTATTTGATTTCCTGTAAATGGACTTCCACTGCTCTTGGAACGTTTAAATAGCAACCAGAAATAGTTCTGAGCAGGGCTGCATACACACAGTTTAATGGCAGCTCAATCAAGCCATCTTTTTTTTAGTGATGCAGAGTTTGACTTCCCTCTCTCAAAGGCCCTGGCTCACTGATTATAGGCATCCCCTCCTGTACATTTCTTACCAGAGATAAATCAGAGCATGTAACCAAAACCAGGCAGAAACAGCAGGCAGCATCACAGGCAGCAAACAAGTCTCAAGCAAAGCAGGATGCTTGTTTGGAGCTGATGGACAGAAGTGTGCTGCTTCCTGGATGATAGCCCTGGGATGCTGTCTCAAGCTTCCTCACCTCAGTGCTAGAGCTGCCAAGGACCCCCCAGAAGTAGGATCTGGTAGAAGTATCACCCTGCTTGCTTTATTAATGCAGTAGGATGGTTTCCATCTGACACAAACAGAAATCCTGCTTGAAGCATCTTGCTGGTTCTTCTCAGAATTTATGATGACTCTTTATTCCTTTCTCTGGTGTCTTTCCACATGTGCAGATTTCCCAGCTGCCACACACATTTCAAATACCAATTACACAGTAGCCTTTTTGATAGTTGTATTTACAGTCTCAGCAGTGAGGTGTCTCTGCTCTTGTAACCTTAATAGCCAAATATCAAGTAATAGCTCCAGAACTTGTAAGAATCAGAAAATACGGTCTGTTTGGAAGTAATGAAATGCACATTGCCACAGACCTCCCAGTTCATGCACCTGCTGGCACAGACACGGCAGTAAAAGGAAGCTTGTAATAATGTAAAAACTTGGAATTCAGAGGACCTAAAGCCGAACAAATCATTGGAGAGGGAGGTTTGAGTTGCAGAAAAATGAGCTTAAAAGGCCTAGAAAGCCACAAATGCTGATTGTTTCTAGATTCAGCTCCATTTTACTAACTTAATGTGAATTGGTTGGGGTTACAAGGTTAATCTGTGCAGTGTTTACCACTTTCCTAACTAAATAGAGGGGAACACAAGCAGAATGCATTAGGTTTCAGGGTTGCAGCACCATTTCTGCACCTCTTCTTGGGAGGTACTGGAAGCTCAGAATATCTTGTGGGATTTCAGGGAGCTCAGCACCTTCCTGTCAGTACTCAGCACAGAGCAGGATTGCTCCTGGGAGATTTTGGCTGCAGGAGGCTTGGAGGATTTTCTTGCATCAACAGACAGGTGAACGGCTACATTTTCCACTGCTCACATCTCTTGCACCTGCTACAGATAGAGCACACTTTGGTCAGCATCTTTCCTGAAAATTTTAGTATAGATCAAACTTTTCCAGACTTCTGTTTTTGACCCAAATCAACAGAGCTGAGGAATGTTTTGAGAGGATAGGAAAGGTTGGTTAGATTTAAGTCAGGTAGAAATGAAACAAAGGATAGCTCTCTTATTGTCAGAGACTCATTAAATTATTTAGGTTGGAAAAGACCTTTAAGATCATCAAGTCCAGCCATTACCCTAACACTGCTAAGTCCACCACTAAACCATGTCCTTGAGTGCCACATCTACGCATCTTTTAAATGCCTCCAGGGATGATGAGTCAACCACTTCCCTGTGCAGCCTCAGTCTCTGCCAGACTCCAGTTGCATGAGCAGTGGCAGTTGAAGATTTTCTGTTGGGTAGTATTCCCAACAGAATATATATATATACACAGACCAGAGAAAGGGCAAAGATCCAGTCCTGTCTGGATACTTAGTCAAGACAAGCAGCCACACAAGTTTGTCTGTCCTTGGGCTGGCCAGGAAAGAGAGGCTCTGCATTTAACACTACTTATTCTAGCCTATTTCCCAGCATAATTGCTCAGTCAGCCTACTTAGGCCAAAGAATTTGAGCTGCCTTTTTTTTTTTTGAACATGAAACCCCAGTTTGTTTGAGGGATTGCTCTATCCCTGCAAATCCTTAATCACATTATCCCAGTTTCCATTCCCAAGTCTGCCCCAGGCCCTAACAGCTTTGAAGACAATTTCCCCAGCCACATGCCTTGAGAGAAGTCTGATTATTAAAATCAGCTTCTTGCTATAAGAGGGGCCTGAGGAACCTTCTGAGCAAACAACCCAAGGAAGCAGGACTAAAGATGTCATTGGAGCTAAGGTGGAAAAGCAGTGTTATGTGGAAAGTTAGTGCCTTTCTGGTTAAATCTCCACCAATATTGTAAATTTCATAGCATAAAAGTATCCACCAAATTCGAGAAAAAAATAAAAATAGGTAAAACTTTGATAAGATCCAGCTGCTTCATTTTATCATTTTCCAGATAAAAGCTACTATTTTTTCAAACCATTATAGTTTGTTTTCATTTTCATTTAAATATGTTTGAAAATGGTGTGGAACAAAACCTTGAAATTAAACTTGGTTTCAGGGAACATTTCAAATAACATAGAGTGAATCAAAGAAAACAAAGATTTTTTTTTTTAAATCCTACTTTTATACTATTTTTTTCATTTTCATCTGTGAATAAAAAAAAAATAAGTGTTTGTTACAGTTCTGGTCCTGAGTCCATTGATCCATATCTATATTTAGCAGTCTTTCAGTCTATATCCCCTTATTTCTACAATGGTCTGAAATGTGTTAAAACCATTTAACTGCTTTTTTCTTTTCCTCTGAAAATGTTTCTAAAATACACAGGTGGATTTTAGAGCACTTAGAAACAAGCAATTAAAGCTTTGCTCCAGGGCCAGACTGCTCAAAGGACACTCAAAAGAAAGCAGCTGGAGAGCAATAAATACACACAGCACACATTTTTAGCAAGGGACTGAAGGATGATTCAGGGTCAGTAGTCATGGCACAGCATCTGGATCCAACCCTTTGCTCCTAACACCAACTGTCTGCAAAAACCCTGCCTTAGAGAGTGAGCCTGACACTGCCTAATATTTCTCATTCCCATTTGGGAACTGCTCTATTTTTAAATTTCAGACTTTACCCTGAGTAACTCTGGAAATACAGCCTTAACAGCTGAGGAACTGAGGTGAACTAAATGGAATATGAACCCAAAAATTTCAATATCACATCACAATTTGAATGAGTTAGGTGCACATCTCACTGATATTTGCCAGTTTTATAATCAAATTCTTGCTCTCTGGACTAGGTTCCCTTGTGCATCAACATTCTTGCTCTCTGTAAGGTATAACAATTACCCAGACTATCCATGCAAACCTGGAGATTTGCATCATTTTTGAAAAATAATTATGAATAGAAAGAGCATGTCTGAGCATTAACTACAGAACAGTTCCCACCCTCTAATGTAATCTGCAATTGCAGCTCAAAATGTCAGATGTGATGAGGAGATATCTGAGCATAAACAGGAAGGGCCTGCATCCAAAAAGCTACCAACAAAATTCAGAGCTTTCCCAGCTATGCCTCTGTTTTAACCTGGAACATTCAGCTCTTTTCCGCATTTTGAAACCCCATCAGGAAGATGTTGGGACACCACTGGAAATGGCTCTGACCATCAATTTCTTCTCCTTATGGGATTTCCAACTCCAGCAAGAGGAGCAGGGTGAGTTTTACGAACAGCTGACTTGCCAGCTGTGGGTTGATGGAGGTGATGCCTGTTACCCCATGCTCGTCATGCTGTGCCCAGGCAAAGCCTGCCCTGCTGGAGCTGTACCCATCACAGTCTTACCTGTCACAAACACAGCATTTGTGACTTCAGCATAACCTAATTTTTTCCTTGTGAAGAACAAACTTCGCCAACCCCGACTAGAGCAGCAAAGAACACCTCGGAAAGGAAATACTTGAAAAACTCAAATGACCAATTAGGTCTGTGTGAGTATGAAACTAGTCTTGACTGACCACAAATCCGATTTGTATTTTCACAGGCTCTAGGCCATTTCACACAGACTTGACCTCTGGGCACCAATATTGCTGAGCAGATATATACAACATGACTTAAGTGTGTTGCAATAAATTGTTTATTAATGTCAAACAGAAATTACCCAGGGTATGGCAGACTTTTACCCTGGAAAGACATAAATGTAGTGCAACAAGCTTTTGATTTGTTGTGTTTTGGGTTTTTTTTTTCCTCTTTATACTTATTCATAAATTTTCAAAACTAAGTTAGCTTTGATGACTAGGTGGACCCATTATATGAGCAGCATAATGTCCAAAGGTATTACACACACAGTGTCGCTTTAATAAGGGTCCAAGTCAGGAACTAGGGAACTCATTTTTACGTTGCCACCTTTCAAAACTTTTGCCATCTGTGTTAAAAAATAACATGCCAAGCAACAGGATTCAACAACGACTTAGGGACCAGTTTGAACACAGTCTCTCAGTGAAGTTCATGGGACTGCTGAAACAAGAATTTTAACTACATAAATAGATGAATATTGAAGGATGAGACCAGGTTATACAACCAAAATTAAGTGCCTTGGAAATCTTATGTCTATAAAATGCTCAAAGCCATTTTCCATCTGGGGGTGTGTAGGGGGAAGTTGACTTATACTGACTGGAGACAGAGTGATGTTTTATACCGGACAGGCTAATGAAAGCCCAGACAAGAAATAAGCGTCTTGTTTCACATATGTTTTCCTTTAATTATTTCAATGCAAGATTTGGCTTTTTAAGGTGATTTCTAGGGTAAAGATTAGGAGATATTGCGCATAATAGGACTTATTCCTTGAATGGAATCCAATAGTCCCAAACTAATTTCCAGTTCTTAGAATAAGGTATTTCTCCTGGGAATGGCAATATCTGTGGTTTCAATCTCTCACATCCTACCCAACTGTTTCCTCATTACAGTCTCAGGTTTCTTTGTCACCACACAGTTTATACAGGCTCAGATTTAATCAGTAGCAAAACATTCATCAACATGAATCCATGCCATTTTTTTTCTCAAAAATACCTCCAAGCTCGCTAAATATTTGTCAAGTAAACATTTCCTAGACACAGAGAGCACTGCTGCTCACTTCCTTCTCCTTTAGGCACATTGCAATCTCGGGATTCTTCCCTAGGATTACAGTCATTGGTATTTTACTCCAACACATAGATTTGATAGAAAGCCATCATGACTCCAGGCTGTAAGTTCACAAGTCTTGACATGGAAAGCCGTTCTGTGGTTAACTAATAGTTTGGTTCAATATTAGGCAGTTTAGGGTATTTTCTGTTCAAAATTAAGATGAAGGTTCTCACTTGGCAAAATATTTATCTTGTGCTGTGCTTTATGAAAGAGAAAAATAATTATATGATTTTCAATTCTACAGTAAATTGATATTCCTACTTCAACTCTCACAGTGATTTATGAACATAAATTAATTGAGACTTGCAAGAGTCCTGTGAGATAAGGAAATACTATTCTCCATCTCATAGTACAGGAAACCAAGGCACAGCTTCTGGCAAGATCACACAGGCACTAGGTGCCAGTGCTGAAATACACATTCCTCAACTGCTGTCACCTGTCCTATCTGCCACTGCAGCTCGTTCCACTGTTGACTATTGCATTTGTACCATCAAATTGCTTGTAATTTATGTGTTCATTTATCAAAAAGTGGTGTTTTCAAGCCATCCCAGTGATGTCCATTCCACCTCTTCCCCTCCACTGCTGTTATGCTCATCTCCATTCTTTTCTCCAGGTTTTTGAGGATTGCTTGTTTTAACAGTGTCATGCAGTCACGGTACCTTATACCTGCTTAGGATGAAAGCATGCAGGAGATTGTCACCCCAAGTTCGCACAGTCACCCTGCAGATCTGAAATATCTGGAGCTTCGGGGAAATGTGGAAGATTTAATGAGTTTTCTCTACAGAAAAGAAGCTGTAGTCTCTGTATTGCATGTTGTGGTTGCACTGTTCAAAATATGTCCAGTGTTTTCATACAGCACTGATGCCTTCGACTCAGGGAAGATTATGTTCAGCTAAAGACCTTGGGCTCTGACAAATAAGCTCTGGAAAAGCTCAGTGAAGTGGTTTAAGATGTTGCAGCCCGTGGCTTTCTGCCTGGCCTCTGCACAGAGGTTTACAAACCCTAGACAACAGCACAGAGTGTGCTTGTGCCACAGCTGCTCCACTGGTTGGGCTGGTGCCTTAGTTTTAATCCCCAAGGAAGTGAGTTTATGCTATGGCTGAGATTCAGAAGCACTGAGGCGTGGGCACCTTGCTGCATTCGACTAACTCTCCAAAACTCGATGTGCTAGACCTCTTCTGCTCCTTGGCTTTATAGACCCAAGATTTCCACTTTTCAGCAAAGCCTGAATTCCCAAAATCTTGTCCACTGGCCACATTTCTCACACAGGGGAATCCTAAAACTAGAGCCTGGTGTCTTGAATCCAAAAAGAGGCAAGGCATGCTTGGGAAATACTTCACACCTAGAAGTTCTCATTCCAAATATCAAGATATGTTTACTTTTATTCTAGAGAAGAGCCATCCTCATCCCCTCCATTCATATACCGGGAAGTGAATAGAGCAAGAGTTGAGACCTCTGAATTTGAATTCCTCTCCAGCCTGGGAAGCTTGAGTTTGTAGCATCCTTTTGCCCAGAGTACACTCAAGTGCACCAGGCCAGGGATGGAGCAATGTAGGGGCAGGCAGGGAGAGGCAGCTGCTGAGCCCTTGCTCCAGGAGCAGTTTAAAAGTCTGGTTTGTGCAGTGTTTTAAGAGTTAGTGACTCTAATCTGAAACATTTTGCCAGCCTCTGCAGTGAGCTGCAAAGGAGATCAGTGTTGTCATCTGAACTTCTGCTGCTTTACATCCACTCCTATTATAAGTTGAGCCCTGATGTTCACACCTGCCAGAGCTAAAGATCCAGCTGTGCACCAGCAAAAGCAGCTGGAGCCTTTCTGCTTCGCTCCTGCTCTGTGCTGCCCATCACTCCCAGTGGGATGCGAGCATGAGCAGTCAGAGCTGCAGCCTCCCTGCGGCCGGCTCAGGGGAGCGGGCAGAACAGGAGATGAAGAGGAAGGCAAAGCATCCAGAGACCAATAGCCTAAGAAAGGGCAAGGGGCAAGGCAAGGCTGGCCTGGCCCTGACAGCATCACTCTCTGTCTCCATGTGAGTCACACGGAAGCAGTTCAGTGTTTGGAGGGGGTCCAAGGGCTGCTTCTTCATGCCATGGCTGCATTGCAGCTGCCAGAGCCAGTGTGTATCCAACATGTGGAGTGACTGTGCAGAGGAAATGACCTTCAGCCATGGGTCCCAGTCACCAAAACTGGGACCAGTTTCAGCTTAGTTGGGCTCGTAGCTCTCCTTGTAGTTCACTGAAGACAGCCTGCCTCACTGCCATGAATAAATCCCAGGAGACTGGAGCATCTCACAGCAGCTGCTTAACAAGCTCTCCTCACTGCTAACCCTGCTGTGAGCCAGACAGGCAGCTGCTGTGACGATACTCTTTGGATAATGCTAATGATTCTGTGGGACCGAAGAGCCCACTGCAAAAGAAGGTACCAGAAATCCCACACTACTCTCACTTGGAGGAAAATCTTTCCTAGAGAGAGAACTGGAAGTTCTTTACTGGAACAAGTGTTTTGGGGTTTTTTAGAAATTACAAATAAACTTAGAAAGATGATGAAACATAACAAGGCATAAATGATACTGAAATGGCTGCTTTGTGAAATCTTATAATGGGAAATTCTTTTTCAAACCTTTTAAAATTGGCAAATGTTTCTAATATTCCTCCAGGCAACACTTGGGCTATTATTTAAAATGGGATATGTGGTGTCCCAGAGTGACTGTTCCCCTGAACTGCAAAGCATTTTGTAGGCCCTGCGAAATATGAAATGATTTAAGGAGGAAAGAGAGTTATGCAGTTCTGCTTTGTGTGGTTTCTACTACCTCTAAAATAGTTTTAGAGGAAAGTGTGTTCTGGGCTGTAATTCAAGTAGTGTTACAGATACTGTAACATTAAAAATGGACAAATTAGAGGCACCTGATGAAAAACATGTTGCTTTCTCTATTTGCCCCCTCAAGCACACAAACAACGTTGCTTAGATTCTCTTGGGTGTTCATATTAAACTCAACTGAACTTATTAACGAGGCCTGAAGCAAATTTTAAGCACAAGGGCTGGACTGCAGCAGTCTGTCTCACTCTGCAGAGCAGCCTCAGAACTCAGGATGGCATGAATCAGCAACAAACTCAGGGACCCCTGAAGAAATAAGACTTTTTTTCTGTCTGCCCGACCCACACAGCAGTGCAAGGACAAGCCGTAACTGGTCCATCTGTGAAAGGGTCTGGGAGTTTTCTGTGTATACCTGACCTTTCTGCTGCAGCACAGAAGTACATTATGTGGGATTTTCACACTTAAGGGTGACCTTAATACTGCAGTTTTTCTTGTGGGTGACTGGCAAGTGTGACTCATTTTTAAAGGTTCTCTTGCAGGTTTACCAGTGCACTGGTAAGAGGGAACCATTGCAGTTTCTCTTTTGGAGCTTGGAGGGCCTGACAGAAATGTCCTAGCCCCATAGCAGGCTACAAAAGAATGGGGGCCAGGTTCCTCGATGGCAAGGAGAAGCCTCAGCACAGCACTGTGTGAGAAGCTCAGCGTAAATCGACTTGAGCCTCCCCAGAGCAGCTGTATATGCTTAGTCCTGCTGGGGACCTGTCCCTTGATGCAGAGTGTGACCCCATACAGGGGAAGGACACTGAATGGGTAGGCCAAAGCAATGGGAACAAATTTTGGAGCTTGATACCTGGAGGAAGCAGAGGCTACAGTGGTGTGGCTGAGCTGCCTGGGGGAGCACCTGCCCTCTCATGGCAGCCTCAGACCTCTACCCTTGCTCTGGCCATCTCTTGAAGGATGCTTATGCTCTTTGCTATGTCTTACACTCACCAAACCATTATGTTCAAAGAACAGCAAGAATATAAAAGTCCTGTTTGTTTTGGCTTTTTTCTGCCACAGTGGTCTGCTCATAGTGTGATGTGGCAGCAGAAAGGAACCAAATGCACCAGCAGTCCTTTGATTGTACTCCTGCAGTGCAAAGAGACTGATCAAATGGTGGATGAATCCAAGAACAGACAGCCAAACAGATGAGCAAAGCGCAGGTGAGGATTTATCTTCAGCAGGGATCAAATTTAGAGAATAGACAGATCCCAGAGGTGTGTTAGGTACCAAGTTAAGAGCTCAGGAACACAGAGCAGGCAATCCAAACCTGAGGGAGAGGAGGTTTGAACGTAATGATCTCAAAAAGCAAATCCACATTCCAGCACGGCAAGCATCTGTGGGAGAGGGATCTCTGGGGCAAGAGAAGGTGGACTGCTAACAGGAACAGCAGATCGCAATATCCCCAGCCAGTGCTGCAGGCTGAGCTCTCTTCTCCTGACTGCAGCTGCAGATCAGGGATGATGTGAAAAACAGCAGACCTACACTGGCTCACGAAGCAGCGCTAATGAAGTCATATCCAGGTTGGCTGTATCCCGCTGGCCACCTCCCTGTGATAGCACTGGGAGCCCTAGAGAAATATGGATCAGCAAAGCTGCCCTGGTGAACATGTCTGTCTGCCCGGGCAGTGGAGGGGTGGACTGGGGGTTCAGGGGTCCCCTGTCCCGCTTCACAGGCATAAAAGAGCAGCTTTTTGGGACACACTTCCAAATGTACAAAAAATGGCCTTCAGTCTGGTGCAAATCCCACAAGGGGGCTCTCCCCCCACCCTTATTCCCTGTGTGCCACCTCCCACCAACACCACTCTGCTGTGGTGTTACGAAACATGAATAAGGTTCATGAGCCAGACTCCGAAGGGCTTTCAGGGGTTTTTGGGTGGAAAGCAAGATCCTGTGGGGAAGTGGTAATTGCTGTCCCTCTGGACGCAACCTGACCACTGCTGAGTGCCTCCAGGATCTGGTCTATCCTCTTTCCCTGGGTTGAGACTTGGTGTTCTTTCTCTACAAAAGACTGAAGGAAATTCATGGAGGCAACACAAGCTGAGACTCTTCCCATCTCCTTATAATTCCCTATGCACTGGTAAACCTTCCTTTATGTTGAAGATTTGTAAAATAATGATGTTGAGTATTTTGCCACTATGACCAGCAATGCCATGAGTTCCATAGTATTGCTGTGTCAGGCACAGGGACATCTCCAGGAAACATCTTGCAACACATCTTGCAGCCAAACCACAGCGGTGGTGTTGAAAGACAAAAAAATCTTTCCCTTCCTCCAGCTGGCCAAGAGACAAAAAGGAGTGAGATTTGCAAATTGCCAAATTAAGCTTAGCCAGAGTCTGTGGCTGTTGTCATTAAGAAAAACCCTGCAATAAATGTTTACAAAACGTTTCAGAAATAATGGCTCTCTGTAGAACTGGGTTGGGAAATTTCCAGAAGAACAGGTTTCAGCAGAAATATGCTGATTTGTTGAAACTGTGGGGTTTGTGGAATTGTATGGGTTTTGACAAACTTTCAGTGAACTACAGCAGCAATTGTCAAATGAGGGGCTGGGAGCCTGGTGGAAGTTCAAGTAGAAGTGAAGTTTGTGTCTGGATCTGGGGTCATGAGTCTGGAAAATGCTACACTGTGGTGTATCCCCTCTGTGCAGAGTGCCCTGGGACAAAGGGTGGCAGGGCTCCAAGGCTCCCTGGCTACCAGAGCTGTAAGCCCTGGGGTGCTTTCAGATTTGCCAGAAATGACTGACCCTTGCTGTCAGAGAACGCATATGGGCATACACCTTGCAGATACAACAGCCAGAGAACAGAGCAAAATATTTTTAATGAACGTAAAAGCAGAAAAAAGAAAAAAAAAGAATGGGAACTGCTCTGAAGGGATGGAAGTTATTCTTGGACCTTGCTCTAAATCAGACAATAGTTTTTAGAAATAAAGTACTCAAACAGTTTAGAAGGAACCCTTTCACTTTTCAGTGTACGATAGTGGGTGTTTTCCCCTAATTTTTTTTTTTTTTTTTACAAACCCAACTTTTTAAAAAGCTTTTCAAAGAAAAATTTAAAAATACAATAAAATACTTAATTTGGGGCTATGACAGACTTTTTGAGTCAACTTGAGACAAAAAAAAAGGCTTGAGCTCAGCTGCTGACTGGTAAGTCCATTTCCCCAGGTGCCTTTCCCTGCCAGTGGCTCCAGCATGACCACCTGGGGCTGGCACACCTGGACACAGAACAGGACATGTGGGGATCCAAACAGCTCTGCTCTTCCCCCAGATCATCACACCCTTTCACTGGCACCATGCTGAACTGCTGCCCACCTGGAAGAGACACAGCTGTGTCGTGGGAACCCATGCAGCTCAAACTACAACACCAGGAAATGCTGCTCCCATCACTCTCTGTCCCAGGGAAGAGATGGGGGTGGACTGATGCTCCAACTTGCTGGGTGATCAATGCCATTAACATTTCAAAGGAATAATCTGAAAACCAATACTCATTCTTTAAAGAACTTATGCTGATTACAGGCTTTAGTAGGTCCAGAGACTGGCAGAAACGTGTGAACCAGAGGAGTTCACACTCTGCAAGTCAGAGAGTTGCTTTATCCCACCATGTAGCCCAGCCTCCCAGGCACTTTCACTGGTGCATTAGAAAGTATTTATGTGAAAAACTAATCATTTGTATCTACAAGGGGCATTTTCATCCCGAAGTACAAAAAGTGAGCTATAACAGAATGACTTACTGCAATCTGACATTCCTCTGCATGATAATTAGGCATTTTATTGAGTCTGTGGCTGAATTAAGCCTTGGGCACAAGTTTATTGACTCATTTGTGTTACTAGCTGATAAATACCATGCTTGGTATCAAGCAGGAGAAGAAAGGGCAGAGAAGAAGGTTACCCACCAGGGTCATGCAGGAGCCCAGACCTGGCTCTGCTAGGTTTTGCTCATTTACTGGCATTCTTTTACTGTTTTTTCCACCACTGCCTTTCCTAGTTAAACTGGCCCTTCCCAACAGGGTACTGCAGCAAGAGTTCCCATATTTCCAGCTCACCTTACCACATTTCCATTTCTAGAAAACCATTTGCCAAAGGAAACAAATTACGCAAACACAAGTCGCTCAGTTGGAAGCCAGGTCTCATATGTGTCTAAATCTTCCCTAAGTCTTCCTAAATGTCTTCTAAACTCCTACATCCTCTCAAGGGCTGGCTACCATACCTGAGATGGTGTGACTCCCTTGCTCACATCTCCCACTTGTTATGTCAAACCTCTGGCAGAGCTGAGCCCTGAATATCTCTCGACTGACGCCTGCCCTGGGACCTGAGCCCTGCTCCTGCTCTGTTGAAATATCTGCTGAGGCTCCTAGGCTGAAGCCACCTGGCAGCCATGAGATGGGGCATGAAGGGAGGAGGAGCATGGTACACCGTGGCTGAAGGTACAGCATAGAGCTGGAGCTGAAGATAGCTGGCCTAGGACTGCATGTGTTTGCTGTGCCTTCTTTCTGACTAAAAACAACCTACCAAAGGATGCAGCTCTGAGCTCTGCAACAGGGGAATTTTGTGAATCCCCTTCTCCCTCTCAGTTCACAGCATGTGCTTTCTTAAAAGGACTGTGTCCTTGAATTGTGAAACCTGAGACCCAGCTAATGGACAGAGGAATAAAATCTGTTTGGAAATGACCAATCACTTTCCATGTCACCAAATGCAAAGAGAACTTTTATTCATGGGCTTCTCAATCACTTTATAAAATATTTTTACAGAAAAAAAATATTTTATTAAGAGCAAAGGGGCTGCCTAAATGATACAAAGAATCAGCTGTTAGTGAAATTGTTTGATTTTTTTCTTTCAGCTAAATAAACAATAGCCCACAAAATTTTTTACTAGTGTGTCCGTAAATAAATCAGTTAGAAGAGGTGAAATGGTAGAGCTGATATTCTTTTTCTATTTTCAATTAAAGAAATATCACATCAGAATATGACTGCAAATAATACTTTACTAAGCTTTAGGTGATCTCATTGCACCTTTAAAAAAAGCATCAAGAGGAAAAGTTGTGTTCCTAATTTGTTAATCTGAACTAAATCAGAAATTAACAGACATGATAGAAAGCCCTTAAGAACGGGTACCATAATTTGCTATCCATTTATTAGTTGTTTTTATTGGTGGTTTTATATTAAGTTTATCAAGGTCCCACTGTTCAGTGTGCTGCAGAATTAAAGGGAAAGTCAGATTTTATTCTCAGGAATTTACAACGAAATAAAAAATATTTTATAAATTGAGTTTTTTAACTGATCTTATTTACATGTTAAGTGAATGCAATTGGCCTTGCTTATTCACAGCTGATTTCATCAGTCCTCTCAGCATGTCTTATGTGGTTTTGTATGGGACCCTGGAGAATGGCAGACATAGAGTTAAGTTTTTTCTGCCTCTGACTTCTCATGATGTTAAGCAAGTTACTTAATCTCATGATTTATTATTAGTAAAATGGGCAACAGCCCTGCCAAGCTCAGACAAGATTTTGTGAAGACAAGTCAACAAAAATACTGAGGTATCAATACAGTGATGCTGAGTGTCAAAGTCCCAGACTTCACAATTCACCCTTCTCCCAGTGGTATCAGGTATGGGAAAGCACAGACTTACATGCAAAGCATGCTTTTAAAATGCCATTATCCAGGGCATATTCCATAGAGGCCTTCTGAAATTAGAGGCTGGTAGGCTTCTTATTCTCCAGGTTATTTTTGTGTCCATGAAGATTTGCAGGTAAGGCAAAACTGCTCAGAAAGCAGAAGTGATGATGGCTGGTTTCCCGTGAGTGCCCTAGCTGGCTAGGCAGGAGCAAAGGGGAGGACTGACAGACCTGCCTGTCTACACAAGCTGGGCATTCAGCTGCCAATAAAAAGCATGGCTGACAACCCAATCCTTCTCTGGGGAGGGCTTTTACAAGATTCCTCTCTGTTTCTTTCCTGCTCAGTGTTGCAATGGTCATACAATCTTAATAAGTTTGAGACTTCATCCCTTCTCTCCAGTCCAAGAGGTTCGAAAGGCATTAGGGAGGGATTGAGAGGCAGATGGATGGGTTTGCTGATCCTGTAAACCCAGCTAAGTTAAGAAATGCAAACTGCTATTCTCAGTGGTACTCTAATTCTGGCAGCTGATGTTTAAATAAACCGATGTTACGAGACCTGAGCGCTGGCAACTCTGCATTAAGGAACCTATCTAAAACACTCATGTTTTTATTTTTCTTCTGAATCACAGGTGTTCAGAGACACCTCACTATCTGGGTGCCAAACTTGTGGCAACTTAAGCTGATCAAACCTTGAATATTGAGCACAGAGCTCACACAACTGGTGTGTCCTCCCCCCAAGAGGCTCACCCCACGCATTTGCAGCACAAGCCCCAGCTCCTGCCCTGAGGCCCTGACACTGGCAGGCTTACGGTCTCCTGGACCTGCTGGCCAGCCCCACAAGACATGGAGGGAGCAACAGTTGCTCTGTCCAGCAGCATATATACCTCTTCCAGATAGTAACTGATACCATTTAAAAACTGTCTAGCAGAGTGAACTCCTGAAAATACTCTGCAAAGCTGCCCTTCCAGCACCCAGCTGGTCATTCCACAGTGCCTCAAGGATGCACGCTGCAGCATAGCAGTTCTTTAGCAGAGGGTCTATGCATTTTCATTGTCCTTTTATACACAGGAACACACAGACCATCATGGTCACAATCTAGGTCACCACGTTCACAGGGGAAAAGGAGACAATGGAGTTGGGGAGAAATAAGAATGAGAGACCATGGAGAGAAAACGGTTTCAGGAATCACTACAGTTTGTGACACATTGATTAGTGCACACTGAGTAAAAAACTACATGTTCCACTTGTACAGGAAAAAAAAATCAGTGAATTAATGCAAAAAATTGCAATATCCCAGAAAATTGCACTTTCAGGGATCTGGACTGAACAAAGATACAGCTGGCAATCTCTTTGTCATTGTGTCCTCTTTATGTGCTTCCCACTGCTGAGTGATTTCACTCTAAGAGCAGCAAATTGATATGCTGGAACAATTGTATGAAGGGATTCATTCCCAGACTTGCTAATATAGGATGAAGAATTGGTACAACACCAAGCCACAAAACAGGATAGCAAGGTCCAAAACTATAGCTGGGATAGCTCTGCTTGGAGTATGGTTTATGGTTTTGCATGACAGCAGTCAGATAGCAGAATTGAGGAGGCTGAATAGCTTGTACTTTGGATCTGACAGCATGGTTTAAACTCTTCTACAATAGCAAAGAACATTGTAATAGTGCTAAAAGCCATTATCCCACACTTAAAACCTTTGTAGGATACCACTTCTGTACCATTATGGAAAAAAACTCTTTCTGCACAGAAGCCTCGGAGAAATGAGCAGAATTTTTTTCTGAAAAGTTGCCCTCAAAGTAAAGAATAATCAAGTGTCTTGAGAGAAAAGGCAAATCATTTTGCCATATTCAGCTGAAAACCTAACTTATTTCCATTTGTAGCCACATTTCCCCCCCAGTTTTCCAACTTTATACAAATTTCCCAAATAACTGTTCCCTCCATTTTCCTTATAAGATTTCCATCCAGCCCTAAAACAGTCACCTCCACAACTGGTGTAGCACATTTCTTTCTTGTGGCATCTCAGGGCACTGCAGGATCCAGGTCATCATTCAGTAGCAATTTGAAAGAGAGGGTTCCTTTACTGTGTCCTACCCACCACTGCTTGGAGCCCAGGGACTGCCCAGGGACTGCAGGGCTGGCCTGACCTGAGCTGGCTCAGGGAACACAGCAGGTTTGGAGCCCCAGGCCATGCAGCCCAGGGGAAGGGAGTACTAATAGATTATACAAATGAAGTGTTACTGCATCACTGAAACTTTAGACGAGTAAGGGGAAGGTGTGGGAAGAGAAAAGTGAACACCCTCATTGTTCCTTTCCCCTTCTGAGCCTTAGTGGGAGAGCTCACCATCAGAACAAACTCGGCTAACTCAGGGGTGAAAGGCAATCCTGGCACTTCAGGCACACGGCTCATGCCAGTGGCTCCCCAGGTCAGCTCTTTGCACCATGCACAGGTGAGTTAGTGTCCTGTGGTCTCATGTCTTGTGGCCCTGACACCATCAGAATAAAAGTTGTCTACTTGTGGGATATAAACCAGACTTGTTGGGGGAACTTGGCAGAGGCTTCTGCCTTCCCCAAACCCACCTGTCCTTTGCACAGGTGCAGGGTGATAATGGTACCTCAGTGTACCACCTATCACCTTTCTGTAACAGCCAAGGAGTGCCTGCCCCAAGGGATGGCCTGATCCTATCTCTGGCCTTTGCTCTGCCCAGCAGTTCTTTCTTCTGTGCAAGGCACCCATCCCTGTCCCTCACAGATGCTGCTCTCACACCCTTTTCTCAGGGAACATGCTGTCCCAGCAGGGGAAACAAAAAGAACATTTCAAAGTATTTCCTTTCCTCAGAGTGCCGAGTCCTGCAAAATTGCAGCTGGTCCTGTGCTTGTGTCAGGGGATGCTCCTCAGCCAGGTGCTGCCATTTAAGGCACAGGAGAGGTCCCTGGTGTGGGGCCATCCTCCCAGAGCCCTGATGTGCAGTGAAACCTCTGTGGCAGCAGCAGTGAACAGCCAAAGGGAAACAAGTGCAGTTATTCCCTGGGGGGGGAGAGGTGGTATTTATCCAAGATCTCTGAGGGAAGCAAAGTGTGAAACAGCAGAGGCATTGGCAGGCACTTTGAAAGAGCTGAGAATAGACAGCTCACAATTCCCCATGGCCAAGCTGGGCGATTGCCTCTGCATCTGCCTGTGAGAGGCTGTTGCTGCAGCCATGGAGGTATCCCTGCTTTCCCAGGAGCAAGGCTTCGAGGCACTGGGGTACAGGTCTGGCTCCCATGGAGGATGGACCATGAATACCATGGGGACATGATGAGGACTCCAAGCTCTCTTGGGACAAGTCTTGAGGCCTCTCTGCTCTCTGCTTTTGCTTACCTCTGCACACAGGTGTACATGGTGAAGTCTGTGGGGACCTTTGTGAATCTGAGGTCATTGCATTAGAAGTTATATATAGTGCTTCCTCCTCCTGTGTTTTCCCCTCCTGAAATTTCACACTTTTGCCCCACTTTCTTCCCTCTCTGAAGGGAGAAGTTGGCCTTCAGTTGGCCTCTGAAAAAAAATCACTGCTGTGCTTTCTCACATATTAACCAAATCACATCATACCTTCCCCAAGCCTCTACTCCAGAGTCTCAGAAGGACCTCCAGGAGGTCCTCGTGGAAGCCTGCTTTGAACTCCTGCCTGCAGACAACACAGTGACTTATACAGGATATTTATGGTGCAGATGTCCCTAACTGTGCCTATATTATCAGCACACTCTTAGGCTGATCTCTTCAGGACCCTCAGTATTGGAGAAGCATCACATGCTCAGGCACTCACAGACATCAAAGAACTGAGTGGTCAAGCATTTAACAGGACATGCATAACATCAAACCTGACTTTCTCATAAATCTTTCTCCATAGTCACAGAAAATCCAAGGATCTAAGGCACTTTGCTATTCCCAGACAGGACAGGAGTAAGGTTTCTTGGTAATTTTGAGGTAGCACGATCAAAAATTAGGTTGAGTTCCCTCTTGGCCCATTTAAAGGCAACCAAGACTGGCATGAATTTTATACAGCCATGCAAGTGCCCTCTTGCAACCCTGCATGCTGGAGTCATCAAATATCACACTGCTGATTTATAGGACTCACCTCTGCATTCCAGCAGCCAGTTGGTTAACGCAGGAAACTTTGCAACTTGGAGGCTTCCAGGAAGTGCCAAGTGTCCTGCAGGCTGTGTGGCTGTTCCCGGGGAGTGATCTATGTTCCACCATGACCCTGGCCTTTTCCGTTCCAAGCTGCTGTGCTTTCAAGTTGCCCTAAGGAGGTCTTCCATGCTGGCCTTTGAAGAGAGTGCTGTGCTGCCCAGGTGGGATCTTCTCCCTGGCAGTGATGGAGCAGCATATCAGAGGCAAACAGCAGATCCTACTGTGCAAGGCTCTGCTCTCACTCCTTTTTATGGTAGATCAAGCTGTCACCTACAGGCTAACATGCTAAAGGGATTTATTGTGGTTTTTGACAAAAGACTGGATTTTGTTAGGTGCATTAATAGCACGTGTAAGTACAGAGCCCAAATGAGAGATTCATAAGGATTTGCCCACTGTGGCTAGGGAACCATTCCAAAATCTCACTAGGCAAAGTATTTTATACCATCAGATATTTCTTTCATTCTCTTCCTTCCCTCCAGGGGATGAGATATTCTCTGGCAACATCTGCCTTAGTTTTCTGCTATTTTTCCTTATTAAAGGCTTACTGGAAACATAAAGACATCTACTCATCTGGGCTTGGACTGGTCATATTACAAGTTGAATTTTGTCATGATACCCATGAGCAAAATGTTTGCACTTTCATTTCCTGCAAGGCTATCCATGGGAAACTAAGCTCTCTGGGTACTGGCAATTTTCTACACATCTCTAAACTCTATCAGCCAACAGTAACATATAAAATGGAACCAGACAGGATAAGCAGGGCTCCCTCTTGTTTCACTAAAATATATTTGGACAAGGCAGTTTTGGTTAGGACGTATATGCAGACTAGGACTGGGCACTACATTTCTTCCTGAAAGCCTAAAGATCCCAAGAGAAACACCACTACCAGCAGCAAGCTACAGAGACCTGCTGCACATCTCCTTGAATTTAATCCCATCTAAGTCATGGTATGCAGAAAACAATGAGATTTTGTCACCATTAGGGCTTAAATCTCTAGTTGCTGGTGTTAAAAGCCAGGAAGAAAGTTTTTGACATAACCTCTGAACTCCAAAGGGCTAAAGTTCAGCTTGGATCAAAGAGGGGTCTCTAAAGAGCTCTGTGCTGCACAAGGAGGGTAACATAAGGATGCCATGTACAAATTGCACTACCTCTCAGGAATGCCTTGCTTTCTGTTATTGCTTTTGTCCTCCAAGACCAGATCCAGGTTCCCAAAGCATAAGGTTGTATTAAAGTACTAACAGAGGCTTTGCCAACTCCAGCTTAAATGGCCAGTTCAGAAATCCCCTTTGGTCTCAGGACAGGCAAGATTTGAAAGGGATTGTAAATTAAGTGGTGCCTACAAGAGTGGGAAGTCCCAAAGATCTGTGACTTGTCATAATTAGAGTACACACTGGGAGGACAAAGCCACCGAGTGGGTGAATGGATCTAGCAGCCTCAGTTGAACTGTTTGTGGCATCACATGAATCCTCTTTCTAAAACTCTGATCCATTAACTCAACTCTTACCTTCTTCTGCACCTACAGGAACCCTCCAGCACTCAGCTGTGTGAAAATCAAGGAGGATGCACTGAACACAAGATCCTTCTCTCTCATCTGATATCCCATTCCAAAATGAATGAGTGGAAATTAGATTTCGATTCTTACTGAATTACTGAAATTGTGTACAGCTTGGGCACTTGTTCAAAAAACTGAAAAATGCAAAGGTGGACAGCGAGCTTGATTTCTATGTTTTGGGGATTTTTAAAATATCAGTATGTTCTCAGCACCATCGAGAAACCCCAGTGGCTGAGGAAGTATTCCAGCATGCAAGGAGCGGTACAACTAGGATTGGGGCTAAAAGGCTGCCACATTTGTTTGTTCCTGGAGCTAAATCTTGCCCTTGAACCTAGGCCATACTGTTATCTTGGAATGCCACAGGTCTGTCATTTCCAATAGGAGAGAACACAAAACCAGATCCAAGCAGTGATGCTTTATACTGCAGTTTCCATCTTCTGAGTATTTTACCAGACGGGATTTTCTAGAAACCATGTTTTCAAATCTCACCACTCCTCTGGAAATGCACTCCATTAATAAATTACCAAAAGAGGAAGGAGGATTGGATACCTGCACAGCAGAAGGATAAATTGTGCCTTCTCCAGGTTTCCCTGGGGGCCAGGATACACTGCCTGCCAGGTGGCTGTCTGCATAGGGCCAGCTGGGGCCCACCGACACTTATTAACTCCAGCTCAGGACGGGCTCTGCAGCATCTCAGCTGGCTATTGCTACGTTACTGCACTGGGCTGAGTTTCTGAGGAAGCTTACTAGTGCTAGAACTAATCCATCTGCGTGTACTCCCACCTCGGCATCCCTGGCAACAGTTCTGTGCAGTCCTCAGAATTCCTCCAAAGATAGCTGACAGCTGACTTTGCACACGTGGACAAATTATACACATTATGATTCATACACTTTGTTATTTATACAACAGTGTAAGTAAAATCAAGAGAAAGAAAGTACAGTTTCATGATTCATTATTTTTATAATATGATTCAGAAACAAATCAAAAGACAGGTAATACTTGTGTTGTTTTGTTAGGATGTATACATTCCCCACCCAAATTAGGATTCAGAAATCAGGGCACTGTAATGCATGCTTAAATTAATCTCAGATACTATTCAAGAAATGTGGCAGCATTACCAGGATATCTTGCCCTCAGATTATAATCACTGTGTGGTACCCTCTGGCTGGTGGATCTGCATACCAGAGAGGGTTGTAAAAAAACATTTCAGAGTGATAGCACATAATTATAGCACTGTCCTTATGGAAGATATAATCAGGTAAAGCTGCTATGTGGTTTTACATGTCTTTTTTTAAATCAAGCAAGTCTTGTCAAATCTAATTTAAAAATTGTTGCAATTTTGGGAGTGAAATTTCTCACCGAGTGAGCTATAGTCAACACATTAAGCATTTATTTGTCTTGCTTTCCCTTAGTTTCTTGATTGAGAATTTTCCTAGGGAACTGGAAATTCCTATTCATGTTTGAAATGCTTGTAGAATGAGAACCCGGTTTGCTGTCTTCTTCCAACATTGGCACAGAACTTTGGGACAAAAGAATATAAAAAGTGCAACGCAAAAATATATATGTAGCACCAAAAAGTCAGTAAGACCATCTAAGTTCCAAAAAGCAAATATAAATATGGAGAAAGGAAAATTACTAATTGCTCCCTTAAAAAAAAAAAAAAAGAGAAAAAAAGTACTGATATTGTTGCACTGATATTAGTGAAGTTGCAGTAGGATGGAGCTTGCTCAGCCTCTCCTGCCTACAGCTCTCCTGGACTTGACTGGTACAGATGCACAGCTGGACAGAGGTTTGGGTTGATCTAGTAATAAACTCTTAATTTCCATTACAAATGAGTGTGATCTTGCTAGTGTCTCAGCAAATGGGAACAGCTGAAAAGTATCTGAGAAGGGCAAGACAAAAGATGATGTAAAAGCGCAGTAATTGAGGGCTTCACTGACACATCTAACAGGTCAAATACCACTATCTGCCACATGTGGAGACTTATTTTAAAAAGTCCATAAAAAATAAGGAGAAAACAGCAGAATAAGATGTTGTCCATGTTTACTATTCCATTCATTTACACAATATTTTGGTACTCCATATCTAAACACTATGGAGACAGCAGTGGCAGTCACAGGTGAGTGCATTCACTGTAAAAAGAATGCAATGAAAACTGTAAGTAGAGTGTATTCCTGAGGGCCTGGAGTACCCTAGAAATGAAGGGTACAGAAACTTAGGTGGCATCTCAGGGCAGGCTTTCTCCTTGTCCACCTGGGAAAGCTCAGGGAGACATGTGAGTGCACGCACAGTGCTGGGCACACAGAACAGGTTGAGGCATCATGCCTGAGCCAGAGTCACCAATTTCCCATTCTTCAAGTAGTCTGTCTGTGCCCAGAGGCCATCAGCCTGAGACCTCTGCTCCTCAGGCAGCCTGTCGCTCTCCTGGATGGACTGCTGGAAATCTCCGTGATATGGGCACATTCCTCTGCTCCTGCACAGGTACATTTCCTGGCAGGAAAAATGGGTTGTATCCAAGAGACTCAAATTCTCTCATGAATGGTTAGACCCAATATTTCCAGCAAATACAGGGAGAGTTTGAACATCTGAATGATATGGTTTTAGTTTATTTTAATGAAAGGCCACACAAACCATTTGAGAGGAATCTCCACCTCCTATGCAGCATTATGACCCTGCTTTCCATTTATTACTGGATGAAAATGAAGCTAAGTTCTGAACACTTATTTGCTGTGTTTTGTTTCCCCTACTATGCTTTGGCACATGTGACAGTGCATAGCGGGGCCTGCAACAGATATTTTGCACAGCTTTCACAAACAGTCTCCTCATGCCTTGTCGACCAGAGGCAGACAAACACCAAACTAGATGATGCTTTGAGGTCCCTTTCCATCCTACTTTTTATGAGTCCATCAATCTGTCACAATTACTCAAATGCCTCATTTATTAATGCAGAGTGCAGACTCTTGGCTGGGGTCGGTGCCTCACCGTTTCAGGAGCATTACCTGGCGGCTAATGGGGTCAAACCTCACTCCTTCCCTATTAGTATTACCCAGATTGGCAAGGCACAATAGCATGCTTGTGGGGAGACAACCTTGTCCTACCCCATACACACTGCAGCTGGACACCCTGGAGACAGGCATTCTGCTTTGGAGAGCCTTGAAAGACAAAGGTGCTTCCAGATGGAGTGCAAAGCAGCAGTCAGCAGTTTTGATGCTGCTTTCACTGCAGTAATTTTTTACCATGTCTACAGCCAAAGCTGACCACCAGCTTCAAATACAGAAGGAAATCCCTACTCCTGGCATTTGGCCTTTGCTTCTCAAGCAGTTTTCTATGAGCTTGGAGTGTGTCTTAAATGCTTAATTTTCTACTCGGCCATGAAGCCTTCTACCACCCTTCCCTGCTTCTACTTGCTAACAGAGAAGCCTTACAGCAAAAGGCAACCCACTTGCCCTGAAGTGGGGTCAACAGTCAGAGCTGTCACAGAAAGAGTTTACCCTGTTGTGCTTCAGATGCTTCCCAGTGACCCAGCTGACAGTGATGGAAACAGGTTGCCAGTGTTCGCCCTCAATTCTAAGCAGCTACAAAAAGACATATTAGATAAAGAAGAGCCCCTTCCGTCACAATCAATCATGGTTTTACCTCCCCTGCTTGGAACAAGTTATAATATTTTTGAAAATTTATTAATAAAATATTTGGGCCTCTGTTGTCTGACTTACAGCAAGTTATCTCCTATAAACTCTTGAAATGGCAGCTTTCCATTCTTTGAGTGGATGAAGTAATTGAGCAGAGGAGTTATATTAAATCCAGACACATTCAGTATTTAATGCCAATTAGATCCTACTGACAAGGGATGGATATGCTGGAGATCTGGCTTATGTCATGCCCTTTCTTTATCCGTTTTTTGACAAGATGAAGGTGGAATGACCTCAAATAATGGCATTGCCCTTCTGTTACTTTTGATATAGTTGGCACATCATATTTTTTTGTTTATTGATGGTTCACAGCTTTCATGTGTTGCAATCAAGGAGTTTTAAGGCTTTTCCCACCATCAGTATTGAATACAGCTTCCAGCTATCCCTTGCTATTCAATTCCAGATGGACCAAATCTTTCATACCGCCTGAAGGCACATTACTAGCTAATGAGTTGCACTGGTCTGAGATCATCGCTACAAACATTATTTCCTTGGTAAATATTTTTGATTCAGACCTGAGAAATGGCAGAGGTACATGCAGTCAAGATTTATAATCTGGCAAGATGTTTGAAAGTTGAGTTGCAAATAACAATGGTTACATTTGTATTCTCTGTTTACAGTTCTCTTCCTGCAAATATGTTGAAGCTGAAATCAAACAATCAGCCCTGCCACAACTCTGGCACATTCCCATGTTAACTACACAGAGATGTGTGTCTCAGGGGTTTCTGTTACTTTCTCTGTTATGGTATCTCAGCCCTTCACACTCACTAATGCACCAATCCTAGCAACCACCCTGGCAGAGAAGAGAAAAAAGTTTTTCTTTCACAAATGCAAAAGCTGATGAAGAAGAAAGGGACTAAAGTGCCAGAAACACTTAGAGACTGAAAATGCGTCCAAATGCTTAGTGAGAGTTTTCAGAAGCTCCTAGGTCCAGCTAAGGTCTGGATGCAACCATGAGGATGCCATGCAGCTCTCGCCTTCTTCCTCGGAATAAGACCTGTAGCCTTAGTACTGTAAACCTGTTGTGTTTTGGGAGAAAGCACAGCCCTTACAGCCTGCTCCTGCTTTTGATACCTGCTGAGCCATTCCTGGAGATCCTATCAGGCAAGAGTCTGATTTTCCACCTCATTTGAAGGGATGAACCAATGGCATCAGTTCTTGAAGGCCTTTAAATACCTCATGAAACAATCAGTGTTTTGCCCACAGTTGCTCAGAGATACTGTGAACTAAACAGCAGCCCAGCTCGGGTCCCTGTCTCTCGGCTGGTAGACTGTACACTGCTGGAAGCCTCCCACAAAGAAAGGGCCTCCAGATCAAGGGACGGGTTTGTTTTTGTGCAATGTTATCTAAATTTTGGGTATAGTCCTGATTCTTTTACTCAAACAAGCTATCTCAGTGGAGTCACTATGGTAGAATCTGATCTCAGTTAACCCAGAATCACTTCAGCAATGCTAAGGGTTATTCCAGTTTTAATCTGAAGGCACATTTTGTGTTTCATGATATTACATCTGATTTATATCTCTTCTGAGACCAGCTCCTAGTCCCAAACTACTAATCCAGAACAGTGGCAGAATATTGTCAAAAAAGAGCTGAAAAAAATTAAAACAATTATGAAAGCTGGATTAATAGACAAAACAATAAGAAATATGCCCCATGCAAACTTCTTATGAAACACAGGCTTAATAGAATGCATAGATGGGAAAACACTAGTTTTCACGTAATTATAGAACATACAGGAAGAATCAGATGGTGTCAGGAACTAGAACGAGACAAATGGGATATAAATGATTCACGCAAATTTGTGCGCATAGGGATTAGGCTCAAGAATTGCCCCTTTGGCTGACAGTCCTACAGTGGGAACTAGCAAAGCTCTGTGGCTCTTAGAAACAGGATGTCTCAGAGCCATGACTACAGTACTGACAGAGGAATGCAGAACTTTGCTCAGGCAATATGAAGAGCGGTATTTCCAAGTAAAGAGGGAAATATTCATGCTAGAAAACAGAGGTCTAATAAGACTTTGTCTACACACATCTGGTCATCCATAACAGTACAGACATGAGCTACAAGGATGCTAAGGAAATTGGAGAGTCTATCCTGTGCAAGAGAACTAAAGGAGCCTGCCTGGTTTGTACAGGTCAGCAAAGGAGAGGTGAAGAGGCACTGTGGTTACACGTCTCCCGAGTACTGTGTGACAGTGGGCAGAACCTGCATAGAAGGAAGAGGCAAAGAGAAATATTGGTATAAGAGCTAATAAGCATAATTATATTTTTACTAGAAATGAGAAGCAGTGGTATTCAGGATCAGGCATTCCAAATGTAGCATAATTGGATATGATATCTACTTTTAGGCTGAGTTTACTATTTTCAAGCAATTACTGGGGTTACAATACATGTGTCTGTGATAGTAGGAAAGTGGGTTGGATGAGTCATATGGTCCCATCAGCATTGTGCTGCTCTTACCACATTCTAACATCAGCCCTTTGAAACACCAAAGGTTGCTCCTACTAGAGGTTTTATTACATCAAAGCCATCAGCATTTCCTTGTCCATGGAAAATTAACATTTTTGACGGTTCAGATTACACCTCTGGGGACATACCATCCCACAAAATGTTAATTCTTGTGACTTCTCCTTCCTCTTAGTTCCTTTCCTCCATTCATTTTTGTCTTAAGATTAAAGGAGAAGCTAAAATATCTACATTTCCCATAGGATAGAGATTCAGAGCTTTCACATGTCTCCTGTTAACGTTTGTGAACACTAACACAACTCTAAATACTTCTTATAGTCTCTGGCAGGAATGATAACAGGTTGGTGAAAACTGGCTCTACCTAGTGGTTGTGTACTTGTCTAGGATGTGGCCTGAAGGAAAAGATCCATCTGTTCCCTTCTTATCTATGGTTGTAGAGTGGAGGACAGCTCTCAGTGTGTTCCCTGCTCCACTGGTAGTGCCAGGTAAGGGAGTAAGGTAGGATTTGGTCAACCTGAGATTTTTGAAGGGAAATTTTCTCCTCCAGCCCACCACAGCACAGATCCTTGAGAGATTCAGCTCTGCTCCACCAGTGCTGGGCAGTGGCTGAAACTGACCTAGGAGGTGACACCCGGAAAACTCCTCCAATCTGTTATTAAAACAAGTGCTCAATTTCAAGTCAGACCCTACACTAGGAGCTGAAGGACAGATCTGGAAGCTTAAGTTTGGTACTTGTGAGGAAGGCTGGAAACCATCACTTCGGCAAAAAGAAATTTTCTTGCCTGCAAAATTTTACCCCCCTGTCTTCAGTCAAGAGGCAACAGTAGAGCTGAACATCCTCTAAGCCTTTACATCAAATGTCAAGTCCTTTTCATAACTGCCCCTCTACCCACTAGATAACAACACCTTGCTTACTGTAAAGCAAATGTCCTCTGGAATGGATCTACATTCCAATGTTATGAGGCTGCTGGGACTATCCTGTGATTATGATGGGATTATTCTACCTCTAGCAGTTTTAAAAATGTTATGTGATTGCCAGGGAAAACCTGAGGAACAGAATAATACTGGCCCACCATTCTGAGTTCCACCTGGATCTGAGTCAATTGCTGTAATATGTAGGTTAAGTAGTTAGGGGATTAAAATCATTAAATCTAAACTTGGGACATTCTGGGACTAACTGTGCCTCCCTGATTCAGCAGAAAGACTGTCTACTCAGCAATTTCATTAACAGAGGAAAGTGAGCTTGCCTAGAATTCCCAAACTGCCACTTCCATCAATGTGACCTTTCTGGGGTGATCCTGCAGAAGTGACTGGAGGAGTCTCTGTCAGTGTAATTCCAGGGGCCAAGCTATTACAATGGAGAATGGCATGTGGTGGGAGTCTTCAGCAGACCTACAAAGCTCTGATCTGAGAATCAGATCCTCACAACCCTACTGAAGGGTTATTGACTGTTATATTTTATAATGGTGTTTCTCAACTTTTACCAATCAAAAATTCCACCTAACTTTTTGGATAACAATCCTGGAGTCATCTTGTGCAGTGCTGCCACAGGAGTTATCATTCACAAACAGTTTAAAACCCATGTTTCATTTTGAATAGTGGTTTATGGAAATTATTTGGGAATAGACAAGAAGAGAGGTCACAATATGTGATGAGGATACAGGGGTTCTCAGCCTCAGGAGAGGGATTATTGAGCATTGTGACATGAATGAGTTGAGTTTTATTTGCAGTTATAGTGCTAAAAAGTACGAAGTAATGTCCCCAGAAAAGAAACAACTCTAAATCACCCCATACACAATAATGGGCTATAAGTTTGGTTGTGCCACTCCTATGAAAGAAATCCTGGATTAATTATGCAGTCTGTGGAAACAGCTGCCAGCTTGATAGTGATCAGAAAGCATGACAAGCCTTCCAGTGTAATTGCACATTGCAACCAGTAAATCTGAACAGGCTGGCTGCTGAAAGGGCAGCTGCCCTATTCCTCTTGTTGTGAGCTCTACTTTGCACCCCCTGATGCTCATCTGCCTCCTCAACAGAAAACTTACCCAGGAGAAGGAACAGCTGTTTTTGCCATAGGTGTTGCAAATTATGCAATTTAAATTAAATTGTTTTTACAGGAATATGCTAAACAAGATGTCCTCATTGTGCATTTGAGGGTTGCAGTGGGGACATGCCCAACATAGCCAGTACATAATGTGGATGCATAAGACCCTAAAATAAAACTCCTCTCCTGCACCCCTGCCATCACCAGAATACTGATTTAGTGATTTCCATTGCACTCCAGCCCCTTGCACCACATGCCTGATTGCAGTCCCTGTCCCTGGTTCCCACAGCATGACCCATCTGCAGGTCTGCACTGCAGATGCGGTGGGGATTTGGTCCATGGGGAAGAGGGTACAGGAAGTGGGAGACACTGGTTTGCATGTCCAGGGCATGGCAAGAGGCTTCAGGCAGCCTTGTGGTCTGCCTGCAATGGGACAGCAGCACGGCAGTTCTTCCCAGCTCCTCTGCAAAAGGATTTGGCAACAGGAAGGGCTTAAATTTTGTTGGTATAATTTGGTCACAACTTGCCATATTCCCACCCAGAATACAGAGCAGCATCCCTTCCCACCCATCTTCCCCATCTCCCGGTCAAGCCCCACTGGCCTGGACCCTCTGTGCCTCCCACCTCCTGTTTCCCCAGCCTTCTCTGAATCTTTGCACCCTGCCAGAGGCTTTCTGACCTTTTCCTTCTGCTAGAACTGACATTCCACACACTGGAGTGGGTGCTGCCAGATATGGAGCAGGAAATCCAGCTCCCAGTCCATAAAGTACAGTTTGTTACATGAAGAGCAGAGTCTGAAGTTAATCAGTCTGCAGAAGGTGTGCTGTGCCATAGGGTTACTGCTCCCCTGCATGGAGAAGGCAGCTGCTCTTTTCACCAGATGACTAACCTTCCTGGGATGTTTTGGACTTGGAAAAAATTCAAACCAGATCCTAAAAATGTTGTTAGGCTTGAACTGGCCAGACAGTCTCCATTGTGCTGTGAATTACTGCCACACATGCAGGGAAGGTGGGAAAGCAGGTAGGGTGGAAAGGTTTTTGGCACCTTTCCCACCTCCAGTGAATAATTTACTCAACTAATGGTAGTATCACTAATTATTCAGTACTATTAAATATTTTGTTCATGATCATGTATAACAGCAACATTCTGTACTTCACATGAGGAATTTCATTTCTGTCTTAGAGTGTTGAAAGGGACCTTGAGAGATTGTCTAATCTTTTCTCCCGCCCAGGGCAAGATCAGCTTCATCTAAAACCTTTCTGAGAGATGTCACATTAGTTTGTGATATCACATTCACTTTCTCAGGATCTGTCCTTCCAAGTTTTTGACCCGAATGATGTCATGGAAAAGGTAATTGTGGGTTCTGCCAAGAATTCGACAGTTTGCAACTACAGGCATTGAAGCGCCTGTTGTGACATCAGCTGTAATCTCTGGCAGTCCTAAAAAAGCTTATCCCTTTCACCTCATCTGATTTGAGGGCTGAAAGAACTGTGTCCCTGGCAGCTACTGGGAACCCATGGAAGTCAAGCTGAACTAAGGAAAGGCATGAATTTGGATAGGCTCAATTAAACTGCATTAAGGTGAATCCACTTCGGGAACAACAATGCTACTGGAATTCTGCAGCTGCAGACAGCTGTGTGCCCTGAGACAGCTGTGCACCCTGATCCAGCTGTGAGCTCTGCAGACAGCTGTGCACCCTGCAGGTAGCTGTGCCCCTCGAGGTAGCGATAGCTATGTGCCCAGCAGAGCTGAGCACCCTGAGACAGATGCGCCCCAGGCAGAGCTGTGTGCCATGTGAACACTGGGACAGCCTGCTGACACCTGTGCATCCTGCAGACAGCTGTGTGCCACGTGGACAGCTGTGTGCCATATGGACAGCTGTGCTCCCTGCAGACAGCCCTGCACACTGCAGGCAGCTGGGATGCAGAAGAGCCTTCTGCTCACCACCACCTCGCAGTGTGCCAGTGCAGGCGCTCCAGCAAAGCTGCTTGGCAGAATCTTCTCCACCTCATTTCTGTCAGAGTGAGTTTGGTTAGTAGGTACTCATTATCAAAGAGCACAGGAGAGTAACAGCAAAAGCTCAATTAGAGGAAAATGGTTTAAGGAGCAGCATCAGAAACTGCTCTGTCTGCAGATCATGGTAATATCTGGTAGAGGCATCCCCATGAAAAAGTGCTTCTGCACAGCCTGATTGGAACATTTCAGACTAATATCTTCTGGTGTGTAAGGGACATATTCCACACTCTCTGCACATTAGACAGTTTTAATATCACCCACGGGCTTAAATATGGTTCTTCAAAACCCATCAACAGCACCCACTGAAGACTGCAGGCATCCTCACGAGTGCTGCTGCATACATGGTTTTGAACTGTGCATACTTGCTTCTGGTTGCTCTTCTGGCCTTCTCTACTGAGCTCTGGGGTTTGGAAAAGACTGGAGAGGAAGTGATTATCCTGATCTTGCTTTCTGTTAAATCTCGTTCTCTACTTGGCTGCCAGAAAAATCTTGTACCTGTTATCTTAGTATCATAGAATAATAGAATCATTTAGATTGGAAAAAACTTTTAAGATCATGGAGCCCAACTTTAAACCTTACACTGCCAAGTATACCACTAAATTATGTCCCTAAATGCCACATCTATATGTAATGTCCATTATCAGGCGATAGAACTGAAGCTGCTGGAACTCTGGCCTAGGCTAATGCCTGTAACTGTATTCAAGATGACCTTCAAAATTTTAAGTGGGATCTCAGTTCATCTTTTACAGAAGTCTTAAAAGCTTTCATGGCCCAGCAACTAAAAGGGAAGAGCACAGACCTAACAATTTGCTAGCCCAGGTAGTGACTTTAGAGATGCTTATTTGGATTTGTTTTTCTCCCCTTCTATCATTCAGGGTCTTCTTGGCCTCCACAGGAGCTTGAAGATGTGCTGTTTACTGATGCAATCACTGACTGATCACAAGAGTCTGTGTGGCTGAATACACATAAGGAAATGTCTTGCACAGCAGAGTCACAGGTATGCACACTAGCCAAATGTGCTCTGGGCTCATGGCCCTGAGATAGCCAAAGCTGGAGACTGTTTTATAAAAATACTTAAAAAGGAAGAAGATTTGCAATCACTGTAAAATAATGAGCAGATATCCTCTCCTATGAGACAAGATCTTGGATTTATTTACCCCCTGTACATAGATATTGAGAGAGAAAGTCAGCAATAATGACCAGGATCTATAAATATCCCTGTTTAATGAACTAAGCAAAAAGAGTGTTGCAGAGAAAGCGGATGCCAGTGTTTTACGTAGATATACATGTGGACAGTAATATCTTAGGTATACTTGATTTATATATACTTGATATATCTTGCCACAAGTGTTCTCAAACAGATCTAATATTAGCAGGGCTTCCACAGATCAGGAGGGTGAGATCCATATATACATTGACTGGCTACATCCAGCTTCTGCAAGGATGCTGATGGCCTCAGACAAACCAATCAGTGGATTTTCAATACCAGAATGAAACTGGAGTGCACCAATCCACACATCACTCCTCTCAGTCTCCAAGGAGCTAAGGAACGGGGTAGTTTATAGTCTAGTAATGGATCACTGTTGCAACAGCAAAGCAAACAGGAGCCAAACATTTCCAACCCAAAGAGTAAAATCCACACACCTTTCAGTTTTCATTTTGTAGTTCCTTTCTGTGGAGAAAAAATACAAAGTTTCTGGCATGCTTTGAATATTCATGTTCGGTGTGAATTCCCCCTTCATCACAACAGCACCCATCCATGACCACTTAAAATGTGGTACTGTCCTGTTACCACTCCGTTTTCATCCATTTGTACCTTTTAAGTCTTTAATTGTTATGCCTTTACAGCATACAGAGGTTTCTCAAGGCACTCTTTTCTTGTGGCTCACAGACAAAGCCCCACACCCCAAATGAGTCACTGCCACAACTTCAGTATCACCAGAAGTGCCACCACTATATTCCATCCAACTGTAGATGGTCTGTCAATTTATCCTGCTGTTGCTGTCATTACTTAAAGTCCAAGGTCCCAAAATTACATGATTACATGTGGAACTCAACTTGCAACTTTTTTTTTTTTTCCTGAGGAGTTTTATACAGTCCTTGCATTGCAAAGAAAAAGCTTAGAAATGTGACTGTAAAATGTACCAGAAGAGATCATCGTATATGCACTGCATAAGGATGGAAAACAGATAGAAGTCATTCCTTTGCAAGCTTGGATTGTAATGATCTTTCTTTGATTTCTTTTTTTTTGCAGTGGTTACAAATACTGATGAAAGGTATTGCCTCAGAGAGACAGACTCCTCCTTATTCCTAGGACTTCTCTGCAGAGACATTAATAGAGGCAAGGAACAGGTTACCATTAGGACAATCATGAAGTCAAAGTGGCAGAAGTGAGGAAGTATCAAATCTTCTCTGATGGATGGACTTACTTGTTAGGATACAATCTTTCATTGACAATTACTTCAGTCACTTTCTCAGCCTTCCTTAGCCCCTACACATCCATTCTGTTTTTAAATATATCCATTTTGAATCTCCCTGAGGTCTCAGCCACCTGAGGTGGGCTGAGCAGATCAAAGTGCTCTGCCCTGTCCCAGGTAAGCATGATAGGGAGAGATCTTTGCAGCAGCCCACAGAGCTCCCTGCAGCCTGGAGAGACTGAGCTACCCCTCCATGATCCATATCCATTTGAAAATGATCTCCCCACTGGATTTTTCACTTTTCAGTTATTCAAGTCCCTGGCCCTGGAGGGGGTGAGGAAGGTGAGGTAGGGGAAGGCTCGGAATGTCTGCCAAATTTCCATGAGGAAGGAAAACCCGACCTAGCTGAGATATCCAGCTGTGGGGAGATGATCACAGCTGTGCTGCTGCTACTGATGCAAAGTTAAACAAATCTCCATGCAGGGAAGGCTAATGTTCCCCCTTGCTTCTGCTCAGTAGTTTGGGCAGCTCCCCACATGACGTACCCTCTTCTGTAGTCCTGTCCCCTGGCACCTGGCTTCCCTTGCACTGCTGCTGGGCACCCGGGGCTCCACCTGCACGTGTGGGTGCTGCAAGGCAGCAGGGCTCACAGCTCCTCCCTGTCTCTTGCAAGTGTATCTGGAAGCCTCTAGGCACGGGCTTGCAGTGCAGTCTCAGAGTCTAAAGGCATCTCAGGATCTGGGCTGGTTTTAGTGCCTTGATCAAGTGCTTGCTAAGTCACTGACATGCCCTTGGGAAACAGTATCATTAGATGCGTTGTAAAGTGCACCTGAATTCGCTGTTTGCAGCTTTGCAGTACATGTGATGCATTATTTAACAATTTCAAATGTGTCTGCTTTTTCAATAGACCCTTCTCAGGGTTATACTTGTGCAAATCTGGAGTAGCTCTTCTAATGTCACTTAAATTACTCTCAGTTTATACAGTGGGATCAAGATTTATTCCACGAGGTTTTGCAGAAGATACAGTTACAAATGATGGAAATTCTGAATGCAAGGAAAAACCCATTAAACATGAGAAGAATTTTACAAACAGAGGCCTTTTTAATGGGAAATAAGTGGAGTTCTAGATTATTTATTAGGAATGTTTTTAGATGCACTCAAGATTTTACTGCTCTGGCAGTAAAGGGATTCAAACACAACACATGAAAGGATTGCAAGTCCAAGAAAAAAATGCAACTTATTAGTGATAAATTAGAATGTTTAATGTGAGAAAACTTAATAATATTGGAATTCTTCCCTGTATACCTTTAAAAATCACACTGGATGACAAATTTCTGCCTACCTGCTGTGTGTGTATGGGTAAAAGAAGGGAAAATGTACCTGGGAACAATGGGGATACCTGACACATGGGGATAATAAGGTTATGGAAAGGTGAAACCTAATTCAAGGAGAGATCAGTAGAAAACTTTAAAAATCAGAGTTAATTTTTCATGTCTTGCCACAGACCTGTGGCCAGTGTTATGTTGCCCAGATGACATAAAAGTCACTTTCTGACCTTAAAAGCAGAGGACTAAAAATCTCTCAATATTCCTCCCACCACCACGATGCTTCACCTTTTCAGTCCCTTTCCACACTCAACCAACTTTTCCTTGCCAGTGTTCACAGGTAAATATCTACATGATGGTTTCCACTGCAGAGACATTCTACAGAAATACAAACCTAATATTACAGAAATAAAGCCAGACAGGACCACGGTTCTCCTCCTGTTTTAGTACAGGCAGCCCTTCACAGACTCCGCATTCCCACCAATCCCTCTGGAATGAGCTGGCTTTTAGCCAAATGCAGCCTGGTGAAATCCTTTGCATATCTTAGGGCTGCTGTGAAAACTGATCCTTCGACTTTTGACTGCCCAGTGCCAAGGTCACCTTTGTCCCCTTGTCTTTTATCTCAAATTTGGAAGCCTGCTTCCCCTAGCCTGAAGGCACATAGTGGATACATCTCCCAAATCCTGAGTCTCCAGCTATGACCAAGAAAAATAAGCTGGGAGAAAAGTGACAAGTGCTCCAGTGTCCCTGAGTTGTTCCAAAATCAAAGCTGTGTGTACAGGGTTTTGATAGAGAAATCAACACATTATAAAGTCAAAAATGTTTCTCCCAACAGGAATCCTTTGCTGGAAGACCCATTCCATCTTCCAGATTTGGGATAAGCATTATGCTCAGTGTATGCTCTACATGAGAAGATATTAAAAATATCACGTTTTACAAAACTTAAGATTCATGAGTTTTTCAAAAATAAAGCCATATCCAAAGATATCCAAAGATTTGTTACAAATCCAGGAAAAAAATTTAAAAACCTGATCATATTTAAATGCTTTTTGTTCTAAATGCTGACAGAAGAGTGTCTTGAAGCTTTCTCATTTATTACACAAGTTTTTTTCTGTAAGTATAATGAGTTTGTAGAGGAAATATTTTGTTTTCCTGCTAAATTCCAGGAATCCCACTTTAATGGCATTTTTCAATACAGTCAGATATACGTCGTTGTTAGTGTGGCCTCTGTAATCTAATCAAGCCATCTAGCTATCTGACATGATGGATGGAAAGCAGGAATATTATATTTACTTTCCCACTGAAAGATAAGGGCCAAATTTTGCTCCCACTAACAGCACTGCAAATTCAGTCTATCCCTTGTTATTTTCCTCTTGCTGTACTTGAGAGTGGAATTTAGCCCTTAGGGTTAACTAATGCCAGAAGCAAATCATTTGCTTTGCTAATGAACCAGTGAGCTTCCCTTCTTCACAGCTACACAAACAGCAATCACTTCATTACACTTTCAGATAGCTGCATTTTTCTAAAGAAAGAAAATATAATTAAGCAGTATGATAGTAATCGTGCCCTGGAATAGCTCAGTCCTTTTCACAAAATTACCTGCATTTGAAGGACTTTTAATCAGATTATTCCATTACTGAATGCTGTACATATAAAAGGCCTCTGCCTAAGATCAGGGTTAAGTCAGAAAGTTTCCTGACAAAGACTACTTTTTTTCCTACAAAGACTACTTTATGTGTGAAAGCTTTATACATTAATCTGTGTGTATGTATATGGCTTTAGAGATATATATAAAAATTACTACTTGTGGATATCATTCATCAAAACAAATTTAGCTGAAATATTTGTTCTGGAAACTTACATTTTTCTGTTCTTTCACCTTTGCTATACATATTACTTTTCCACCCAAAGAAATGTACACATGCAAACAAAAAAAACGCCTGGTTTCAAATCTCTTGATGCAATATATCTTTATTTTCTTGGGCAAGATATATCCCAGTACACTCAGCTAAATCCAAGGTAGAACTATTCTCAAATACATTTTTAAGATGTAGCATTTGGCAATAAAGGTCTCTTTCAGACACATAAGCCAGTCTTTCTGAATTTCACTGAAGTCTAAAGTTGCTTACCACACATGGTATTAAAATCTAAATTATATTTATGACCAAATATTACTGAGAGCTCCACACTCCGAATCTCTTTTGGGAAGCATCTTAGTTTAAGTGTCTAATCCTTATGAATTCCTGAGGTATTGGAAACCTTCCTACTGCCCTTGCCAGAGCTGACTGCTTTCCAGTGATCTGTGAAATAAACCCAACTTTCATGAAGAAGGTTTTCAGAGGATGTTTAAATTCTTTATGAGAGAATTATTGGCTAAGAAAAGGTAGTTCCTTCTAGATGGAAAAAATTACAGAAGCTGATTTTAACATTTTGTTTGGGGGGGAACTCCAAAATTAAACACTTCAAAAGTATAGCCACCACTTATTTAGTGAAATCAGTTCAGAGAAAGATTAATGTTGCTTTTTAAAAATAACTTTTCAGAATGTCTTTTTAAAAAAAAAAACAAACAAAAAAACATATAAAAAGCATTTTAAAACTTAGAAATGAAAAGCAAAATGAATAGTTCTGATTTTTCTCATGCACAGTGCTTAAGCAATCCCCAATTTGTCTTTTTGGTTTTCATTTTATAATAGAAATGTTTTTGACATCTTATGCTGAATTTCCCACAAGACACAAAAGCCAGATCCTAGCTCAGTCACAGAACTTAGATCTAACAGTATATGGTTTCTAATGAATGAAATCTAACTTTTGGCACCTATTCACCAAGAATACTCAAGTGACACAGTGTAATAATAGAAGTTACTTCCTTAAGCTATTTTTTTCTCCACTAGCATCAGGTATTTTCCTCAAAGAAAACCTCTTTTAATGGAATGCACATTTATGTGTGTTTAAATGGGCAAAATGCATCTCATTTTCTTAACCAACAAAAGTTATTTTTTTCTGCCACTTGATCTGGTTTTTGCTAGAGCACTTAAAAAATGACCAAAGATTTTTCATTAAAAAAATCCTGTTGTTTGACAGCTCACCATGATTTCAGAGGGGGATCCACCCTTCAGACAGGGGAAAAACAAGATACCCAGAGATGAGCACTCTGCTTTGCACAGCTTCGCTGCTGCTGGATGGGTCCTGGCACACCCCAGCCCTGTGCCAGCAGCACTTGGGGTCTTTCCCACAGCGAGCCTGGCTGGGATCCACCACTCTGAATGCAACCTCAAGTACATCCTCACTAGTGTAATACCTCAGGCTGGCTGCAGACAATACAGCAACCCATGTGAGGTGTTCAGGTGACTGAAGCCCTCCCTGCCCTGGGTGTTAAGCAGTGCTCAAGGTGTTGAGTCTTATTTCTGGCAGGAGGGGAAAAAAAATCCACAATGCTGTTGTGAGTTACTTTTTTTGGCTGCAATCTGCACATTTGCGAAGAACAAAACTCCTTTTGCTGAACACGGCAGAACGAAGTGTCTCTGCTCACAGCTCTGTTTCTCTTCCAAGCAGCCCTGTGCATAGGTGGCCCTGCCTTTCCAGCTGTTCTCCAGGCCATGACCCAAAGCTTAGGTATAGTATTCCTTGTTTTGGTCGCTCACAGCTTCTCTCATTCATTCTGTGCTCCCAGATGTTACAGCCGCACAGCTGAAAGGGACAAGAGGACCAAACCACCTTGTTAGTAAACTTACCAAGATATGTAAGTAAGTTACACAGGGGGTTACACCCTTGTGCCAGGAGGCATCGGAAAGCTAAACCTGGGCGATCAGTTAGCTGTCTCCTTCTAGGGGTTAGTGGGACAGCCTTGTTTCATAAAGGCTGCCTGCAGAGCTCAGTTCAGGGATCAGGGGGACGCCTTCACTCCATATGTGTGTGCATTCAGCCCCCACTGCTGATTACTCCTCTAGTAGGATCATGCTATACATGCTGGCCTCCATCCAGCAAAGTACTTAACCACATGCCCAGCTTTAAGCAAAGTCGCTATTGCTGCTGTTACAATTTCAGACTAAGCACATGCTTTAATGTTTTGCTGAATTAAGGTCACAGGCAACACTTACGAGGCTTTTATATTTGATCTCTGCTGTACCCACTGTAACCCCTGACTCAGATGCTGGCATATGTTCATCTATTCTGTATGCCTGAAGCTTAGAGGAACACCATGAAAGGGCTGTATTTGCCCAATGGACTCATGAATGACCGGGTTATTTTTCCCTGGAAATGATCTCTCAGAGGTGAACACAGGAAGGTCAGGTGTGGATATGAATTTTTCAAGCTAGGTCTATTGCCCTTGCAAAGTTTATGCCTCCTGATTGGCTCTGCTCTCGAGACAAGCAGCATTTTCCAGGTTGGCATAATGAAATTATCCTCTGTAAAGGATTTCCTCTGTCTAATGATCTTCTTGCAGCTGCCATACATAGAGCAACAGGCATGTCTCCGGTCATCAAGAGAAGGGTCCTGGTGACCTTCTTTTTATGGTGTGGCTGAGAGCTAGACAGAATTGTAATTGCAATTCCATATTCCTGACAACTTCCAGATTTCATGTTGAAAAATACTTTTTAGCCATAATTTGTTTTATCTTTGCATCATCCTTGGGAAAGCAAAGCTGTTGGCTCTGTGCTTGGGTTAGTATCACTATTCTCTGACCTGACCCACCCACACAAAGTCTGCTATAAATTGAACCCTCATGAGCAGTGCTTGGCTAAGGGGATCTAAAGAACAAAGTCCTCTGGACACCAGAAGAGGCTTGACTCGAGGCAGTAACAAAACTTGATTTTCCATTTACTTCCAGGCATAGCTGGCCCCTGTCAAGAGGCATCTCCAAAACTTCTCCCTGGGTGAGAGCTCCCTGGGAGCATTTCTCAACAAAGACTGGCAAAGGCAATGGAACATGCCAGTCACACTCTTTCCTAGAAGGGCAGTGGGAAGGATTATGCGTTGACCACATCTGACTGAGAGCCAAGTACCGTATGAATCCAGCTAAGGAATGGAAACTGTTAGACCTATGCAGCCACATCATGAGACCTCACAGACTAAGTCCAGCTGGTCCTAGTCCTTCATCTGTGTGTCACTATCAGCAGTCTAAACATTACTGGACTCCTGAGCATTAGGATTTTGCCTTCCTGCTTTTTCCCAAGCAGCCCAATATCAAGCTGGCTGATAGACATCGCCTCTGTTTGTTCTGTAATCCTGGTCAACCTGGAAGGGATGAAGTCTCCTACAAATCATGTTCATTACTTAGGTCCTTCCCTTGCTGCTGAAGGCAGGAAAGCCAAAGAAGAAAATAATTGCACTCTGTTACGTCTCAGTATGAAAGCAATCATAGGGCCATCAGCTCCTTTTTTTCAGAATGATGTTTCTCATACTGGTCCTTGTCTGCACTAAAATCCCAGTCCTTCACCCATGAACTGTTATAAAAACTTCTGGATTTATTTTAGAGGCAAAAATTGGCTGCTGGCTCCTTGAAAGTAAAGGTTATGCCTATGCAGATTAGCTACCCAAGTATGCGTACGTGTGTGGTGTGCACTATAAAGAATTTAGGACTATTCTCAGATGTGCCTAAACTGGTTACAGCCCTAACCCTGTACCAGCTCTGCAGCCTTGAGGTTTCAGTGCAAAACCTGCAGGCACAGTTAGGATCAGCTAAATGAGGGACTGGTGGTAAGGCAGGCACCACACACAGCCTTAAGCCTGGGAGGCACATACTCAGGAACTTGTGAAAAAAAAAACAAAACAAACAAATCTTTTTACCCACTTCAGGGGCCACTTCACTGTAAATATACAGAAAGCTCCATAAAGTAAAATGCAGGTCATGGACATGTGATTGGGATCTCTAATCCATATGATATTCTGAATGAAAGCAGCTCTGCCTTAACTCAGGAAATGCCATTCTGGTTCTATTCCATGACAGCATGGGCTAGAGCATCATGGAGCTGTCTCTGCATACCTTTGCAGTGCATTATGTGTGAATATGTATATAGACGTATAGATAATGGCTGTATATGCACATCTATGTGTGTCTGTCTCTGCATATGTATCTATGTATGTAATGAATGGGGAGATTTCACAGCAGGTCTGTCTGGAACAAATCGTTCTCCTTCAGGAACCGTTTGTATCTTATCCACTGTTCTAAATAGACATAAAATTGACTTTTTTTTTTTTTTTTTATTCTCAGAATTCAGGTAGAAGAGGTTTTCAGTTCTTCAGGGGAAAAAAAAATCCAAAACATGAAATTTAATGGAATTCAAAAAGTGACAGAGAGATGACAGTGAGCATGCAAAAATGAATGATATTGTCCCAGGCCAGGATTGAGGGACAATGGCCAGGAGCCATGCACAGCCTTGCAGGGCTGCTGCACCTTTTCTGGAGGTGGAGAGGGCTCCAGAGCAACCACACCAGTACTGGACATGGCTGTGAAAAGTGTGGTTTAAGTTCTGGTACTCATTCCCTTTGTTTACCAATTAAATGAGGTGCAACAGCAAGGCATCATAAAAATACCAATGCTGAGACTCCTAACTTTTCTCCCAGGGAGGCATCTGGATTACCACGTGTCTCTGCAGAATGCAAACCCATGCTGCCTGTGTGTGGGGACTGGGTAATCCCAATACAACTGGCTAGTGACCAGGAATGATGCGGGAATGATTAGAAAACATCTGCAACCCTGTCACATCCTGCACTATCTGCATTCCATCTGCTTTGGCTGGACATAACTTTTAGTATAACTTTTAGTATAAATGTCTTGTGAATCGGTCCCTTTGGGAGTAATTTTATTTTTAAAAGGATATGACAAAGGATGGAAAGAAAACAGCTAAATAAATCTATTGTGGTGATTGTATTCCATATCACTAGCACTTCTTGAACACTTTTGAGGGAAGACAATTCTTTGTTTAGTTACTTTACTGAATGAAATAACTTCTTCTGCTTGGGGAACAAAAATTTATTTATCTCAAATAATGTAAAAGGTCATTCTTCACTGAGCCTATAAACTGGATCATTGTTTTGGCAGCAGCTGCTGCTAAACTATTAATGTCACTAGTAACATGAGGAAATATACAAATAAGAATATCTTCAAAAAGCTGGATGTAAATTGACGTGTGTGAACATGTGATCTTGTCTTCTGCACTCTAGGACTTATGCCCCCATGTTCTCTGTGTCCAAGGGTAGCAATCTGATGTGAAGCTGGCAGGTCTGCTGTTCAAGTCTCAGTGGATCCTCATGCTGGATCCTAGTGCTGGTCCAAGACAGCCTGAGCAGCACTCTGGGATGCCCGTCTTGCAGTTTGCAAATCCAGGGACTCTAACTTGTGCCTGCAAGAGCCCAGGACTTTCCAAACCCGGTCCGTGGGTCAGGAGTGTGGGGAATAGGGATGGGCTGACACCACTGCAAGGCAATTCAAGGTGAGACAAGGGAAAAAGCAGGAGGGGAAGAGGGGAGGTTAGAGTGCTGGCTTGGCCATGCTTAAGGAGGTCTGGTTCTAAGGATGGGGTGGGGACAACCCACCAGAGATCAGGGAGCAAGAGGGCTGCAGTGTCCCTTGTTTTCCCAGCACAGCAGCACATCTGCTGTGAGAGTTTTAGCAGCAAGCTGTGTACCTGAGTTAATCCCTTTATCTCCCTTCCTTTCCCTATCCTCTCCAAAATCATGTGTTTGTAAAGGATAGGCCCTGCACCGATCAAGTACTTTCCTGCCTCCCTTTGCTGGCAGGTATTTGGGCATGGACACATCCATGTGAACTCCCAGATTTCAGATTTTTATTCTGAGTTATCTGACTAATATTACAGAATATTATTCTGAAATAAACTGCTAGACTATGTCTCTTCTTCAGTCAGGGAGAGGAAGATGAATCTTTTTCAGATGTCTGGACTTCAAAGTTTTCCTTTGAGAAGTCTGGGCTGAGTCAGGATATGTACCTTAGCCCAAGGTGATTTCTAAAGAGCAATCCAGAAAAGCCATGTGATGTCTTCACTGTTAACTGTTGCCTTAGCCTGCATTATGCCTTCTTTTTCTTTTTCAAATTCAGACCAAAAATATAGGCAAGCTGAAATAGGTACTTTTTAGAAAAAAGCTAAGTGAAAATATAAAATGAATAGGGATATTCTGTCCTAAACCTCACATTCAATCCAAACCAAAAATCTGACAAATTTTAAAACAAAATATTTTAAAATAAAAAAGTTAATTATTAGAGAAAAGCAAACAAGGAATGTTGCCATATTTTCAAAATTTCCCATGCATTTTTTAATTGGAAACTTTTCCTCAGCAGAATAAAACCTCTGAGATAATTTTGCTCCCTGTGTAAACCTAAAATTTCTGAATTTACCAGGCTCACCAAAAATCCACTACAGTCCAGCATCCATTTAGAAGCATGTAAATCCTGTCAGTTCTTCATTTCTCTTGTAAGTTTCACCATCTGACACACACACTTCACAGGGCTATTGAGAACTGAAATTTAAGAGACCTACTTCAGTGGTTTACCAGTGATTATCCCAGGCTATCTATGCTCTTCAGAAGTCACGCTTCCTCAGCTCCCTATCTCCCCTGCTGGGCTCTGGTGAGCCCCTTCAAACATCAGCCGCGGGCACGAGCAGCAGCCCCGGCTGCCTGTGCTCTCACACACAAGAAAACTTTTCTGAAGCAACTTTGCTCCCCTCCATGTTATCAGGAAACAGGAATGTTTGTGATTATGTCTGGTGAAAACTAGTGCTGGAGGAATAGTAAGGAGTAGGCAGTCTGGATTTGTGGCAGATAAGCACAAGGAGTTGTACTGATTAACCAATGTTTATCCAAGTTATTCCAACTTCTACAGTGAGCAAAATGAAGCTGCAAACCTCTCAAGCCCAAGCTTCCTCCAGAGGTTTGTGACTGGTCTGGAAATGCCACAAACCCAGGTTTGGCTAAAGGCCAAAACAATAAAATCCATATAAAAAGATTCTCACAAACCTCAGACTTTGCAGTTCAGAGGAGAGTGGATGTAGGTTAGAGGGCCCTGGTGTGCTAACGCCAGCCTTGTGTAAGGAAAGCAGCAGTAGAAATTGAGAAAATACAGAGGAGAGAAGACAGAAAATTGAGCATTTTGAACCTTAGTTGACTTACAGGAGTAATTTCAGAAGGAGAGAACCTCAGGCTTGCCAAATTGCCTGGGACATCTGCACCAATATCCCAGCTCCAGTTATATTCAGAACCAGGTGCTCCTAAGGAAGAGAAAAACTGCCCACTGGGGAAGCTGCTTACTAATTTACTTTATTAGCAGTTTTCTGCCAACATGTTTTATAACTCTCCCCAAACTCTTTTTTTTATGAAACTGCATTAATATAATTGTGAATATTCCCGTAGCTTTGAGGAACATCCTATTTTCCTCAGAACTTTTCTATTTCCAAGCATCAAATGCAATATGCGGAGAAGCCATTCCTTTAGATACATTCAAACGCTATGACTCAACTCCACAGAATATCTGTGCACATCCAGGATATTCCTGTGTTAGAAGACACAGCAGCAGAAGCTTTGTGGTGATCTGGCTTCTTTACAGCCCTGATAGTCCTGTCTGCTTCTATAACATTTCCAGTTTTTTATCTCTGCTGTAAAGAAAGTCCTGTTATTTTCAGTATCTCCTTGCCCAACTTGTTTTCCTAGGCTGTAATCTCTCTTCCTGCCTCTAATCACACTTCTGATTCCAGAGCTTCCTTTTGGGATGGTGTCCCCACTGATACATGTGATAGCTTTATGCTATGGACTGGATTATTCTCCGTCCTATCAACAGTGCTGAAAGGAGCAATCCAACAGGCTGTGCACATCAAGCAGCCCATTCTTGGCACTGCCTTGGCACTATCTGCTTGACAGCTTTCCTTTCACCATAAGGAAATAGTCTTTGGCCTAGTGCTTTTCTGGTGGAACTATATGAGATAGGAGGACGAAGCCAGTGCAGCAAACACCCTGACACAGATAAAATCATAAACTAAATGAGTGTTTTCTTCTTTGGTAGTCTTGTTGTGTCCAGAAATGGTTTGAAGGGCTTGGAGCGGACCTCAGAGACTGGGCCCTCATGAGGGAGTCACTTTTTTTGTAATAAGGGTAACTTGTTTTTAGGCCAGTTCTCTATCCGTACAACAACTTTGGTCAGGAATGTGGTTTTCTAACTTATGGATAAATGAGCAACCTTCAATGTGAATGAGATTATATAAAAATAAAGGTGTCTCAGTTTGGCACAGTAATGTCTACTGGAAGGAGCAATCCAGCTTGAAGGTGCATTTCTACAAGGAAAACAAAGTACAGCAGTTGTGTGATACATGTACTACTTCCATGTTCCATCAAAACAACATCACTGTGTGTAGACAAATCCTGTGCTAATAAAGGTTTGTTTGTTTCTGTGTTTGGGAAGGCAATGATGGGCAGATGGATTGATTGCATGATGTTTGCAGTTCAGACTAGATTTTGGCTTTGGACAATGATGAATGTGAGCTTTCTTTTCCCCTGAATCTTCTTTATGCTATATTTATTTATTTATTCATTCATTTATTTATTTATTTATTTAATTTTACTGCTTCATGGGTGGGTTTGGTCTTTTTTTAAAAAACTGAAATACAAAACCTGAAATTTAAAATGCTTTTTTTAAAAAAACCCTAATTTTTCCTTTCATTTCCATGAATCTTCTTGAAAAATGGAAGAGGGATAGAAAATTGAAAATTTTTTTTACAAAACCAACTTGTATTTTTATGAAAAAAAAAAAAAATTACTTTTCCCTCCAGATCTCATGGAATATTTCAAAAGCAACAGGCAAGGCAGAGATAGGGGAGCTCTGAAAATCTTTTCTGATTGTTTAGCAAAGGAAAGGGCAGGTCCCAGATCACATCATCCATATGTCGTCTCTGCACAAGTAATCCCTGACCTGAACCTCATCAAACACAGGAACCAGGGGTGGGGAGCACAGACCCTGCCAAAGCTGAGTGGTCTCACTTGCAAATCAATGCATAACTTAACCTTTGCTTTCTGGGGGGACCTGACAGAAATATATGAATAAGTAAAATAAAATTATTTGCAAGGGAAGAAGAAATAGTCATATATCCAAGCAGAGTTTTGCAGTAAGGAAAATACCAAATCTAGACTGGGAATTGCCATGCTGAAACCAGGCAAAAAAAAGATGAGGTTAGAAACTGGAAGCAGCATTTGCTCTCTAGCTTTGGCTGCAGCTTTTGCTGTGGATGGTGAAAACCCTGTGAAGGCTGTTCCCAGTCCCTGGAAGGCGGGCAAGGCACATGCAGAGGGCAGGGGTTTCCCTGCTGCAGGCGACTGGCTCCTTGCAGGCAGTGCAGGAAGAGAGGGGTCCCTGCACAGGCAGCCCCTGCCAGTGGGGTACAGTCTCCGTGCCAGATGAGAGAAGGGGGTTGCAGGAAATTTTTGTATCACCCACCCGTGCACTCCGTTACCTTTGTCTGGCTCTGCTGAAGGGGAAGGCTGCCCTTGGGCACCACGGGGACCACAACTGCTTTAAAGTCTGGTTAAAGGTAACTGTGTCACCACCTGCTTGATTTCCCCTGGTTGTAAAATGATACGTAAACAGCGCAGATTATTTCCATCTGCTGGGGCTGTGGGGAGCAGGAGGCCTTTATGTTTTATTTACAAGCCTGTGTACTGAGGGAGAACCAAATGGCTGGAGAAGTTCTCCATGAATGGAGATGTTGCTTTGAGTTATAGCTCATTCCCAGACAGATCCGTGTCCATTCTCACAAAGACTGCTTTTTTGCCCGAAAAGTTTTTCCTATCAGAAAATGTGGTTTCCAGTGAAAGTAGTATTTGTGGTGAAGCAAGAGGGACCTGGCCATAGTGACAGATGTTTTTCAATATTCCAGGGAGATGAAATGAAGCAAAAAGAAAACTTGCCTCCACTTGAGCTTTGGAGCAAAATAAAGTTATTTTGTTTCAAAACATTCATTTGAGATGGAAAAAGCTGCTCTCATCAGTTTTGCTGTTGTTTTTTTTATCTTTGTTGAGAATGCCTCAAAAAATGCTGTTTCCATATCCCTAATTCAATTCTGAAATCCTTTCCCTTTAAAATGGTTTAGTAATTTGGTCTGCTGGTTTTGTTCAAACAGGAAGCAAATTGTAAAGCAATTGCATCTCCTGAAGCAGAACCAGTCTTCCCCTTGGTCACTGCTAGCAGAAGGACATGGAGGTGTGTGGCCCAGGCTCTAAGACCCTCCACCCTCTGCTGGGGGGCAGCTCTTAGCCCTCAGACAGAAAAGCTAAGAAATACACCACGTGTTTCATTTAGAGGGTTCAAGACAGCCCAGCTCCAAAATGCTCATGGTGCTTAGCCCTTGCTCCTGTTCACAATAGGAACCAAACCAAGCTTCAAGCCTAGATTCAGTCCTGAGCTTCATTTCAGAACTCTTTGGAATTGAAAGTTTGGGTTAGACCTGAATCTAATTTGTAACCTTGCCTACTTCATCAGAAATGCCTGCACATCCCTGCAGCCCCAAGGCAGTCCGCTCCTTTCTGGTGCCAGCTAGGAAATCAAACTCAGACCCAGTTCTTGTCAGGGCTTGATGAATGGGCTTGCTATGTGAAAGATGAAAAAGAGAAGGATCTGGAAGCATGGAAGCTGACAGACAGAGGGAGGTAAACACCTGGAGGATGTGGGAAGGACCCTTGGTAACAGGAAGAGTTCTGTCACCTTCATTCCTGGGTTTACTAAGAAAAACTATTGGAACAGGTGTTGCAGAGGGGAGAAGCTGACAGGCACTGTGGGGAGAGGTGGAGCCAACTGCAAGGGAAAGGAGACGTCTGGGGCTTCTTTGCAAGGGAGCCCAGCCCAACCCCAGCAGGGCAGGAGCAACTTCTGGTGGGAGAGCTGCGCATGGGAAGAGAGGGAGAGATCACTCTGAGAGCAGAGAGGGATTTACCCAGTGGCACAAAGTAACTCCCAGCTTAGCTTCTGCTCTCTTTTAAGCATGTAATGAATTGTGGAAGCTCACTGAAAAGCTTAGCAGAGCAATAGCTTGGTCTTCTTTTTCTGGGCACTGTGGGGTGGTGCATTAATGTCTGATTACAGTACCAGCTGTGATGATGAGAAGTGCTGCTAGTGACACTGATGATATCCTGCCTTTCATCAGCCATGCAGCAGTCTGGATTGCCTGTGTTCCTTACTAGTAAAAATCCTTCTGCCCAGTAACCTCTTCTCTAATGCTATGCACAGCTTCATGGGAGGTGGGACAATGTTTTGGGAAGAGACCCTGAGGGAGGAGAGAGCAGTCAGACTTCTGGTGCCATCCCTCTCCATCTGCATCTGCATCATTTACCTGCCTCTGCCCCTCTAATACAGTAAATGGAGTTAAGGAAAGGACAGAAGGGGGAAGAAAGCCACCTGGAAGGGACTGTTGCTTGATTGAGCTGGTTTCACTGATTAGTTGGCTTGAGCAGTTTGGATGTCTGTCCTGTGCTGTGGGGAAGTCTGTAGCAGCAGATGGAGGGCTCTGTGTTTCACACCATTCATCAGAAGGAAGCCACTCTGGTCCAAGTGAGCGTTACTGCTGGGGGTAAAGCCCAAACCATTTGTGCCTCCCAGCTTCCATTGCCCACCTCACCTATGACACTGGATTACCCAGATGAGGTGTATCCCGAATTAGAGAAGCCTTGAAATTAGTCTGCAGCCTCTTGTATGTGCTTTTCTTACCTGAACCCTTTCCCATTAAGAACCAGTTTGAAAGTCATCACTAAAAGGTGTTTCCAGCATGTTATTTCACTGGCACTCCAATGAATATTGGCCAACAACCAGAGCTGGCTGCTAAAGGAACTGTGGCTTGTTTTCACCTGCTCCTTCCACAACCAGAATAAAATGAGAAAATGATTTCTCTGAAAGTAGCAAGCAGTGAAAACAGATGCAAGGCTGAAGTGCTAACTCCTCTGTCAAGTTAATTGTCTGCCTCTTGCAACTCAGTGCAGCTCAGTTTTGAAAGCTCTTATAGAAATCCAATTATGTGTTGGCTGTGGAATTTTTATTGATAAATAACTTACCAGAGCAATGCAAACTGAGGAGCAGGGAGGGTGGTGAAGGGGTGTTATTCCTACAGAAAGAGTGGGGCCGGGGGGAAGCTTAAATTCATGATTGATTTTTAGGCTTTCAAAACTACTCCCATGTGGATTTCACTAGTAAACCCTGCCCTGGCAATAAGCCATCAGGAATAAAAACAGACCCAAGAAAAAGAAAGATATGTGCAGATGCAAGCTTTATACTGAGCTTACAGAGAGAACCTGCTTCCTTGTGTAGTGAGTTATTCACTTAACAGGTCTCTGGTTACAGGATTTCTTTATGGAGGGCAGTACTGGGCAAAGCTATTACAGCCTGGTATCTAGCAACTGTGAGCACTATGGCTCAGTCTTCATTTTGTACACTTGTAAAAGTCAGCCTAGCTTCCAAACAGCATAGCTGAAATCTGAACCTCATTTTAATTCGGAATTTTGCAGTTTAGTTTCAGTAAAGAGCTGAAATCAGTCAGATTTGTGGGTGCTCTGGGAACACGTGCTCACCTCTAGGCCGTGGAAATCCCTAGATGGAGAAGAAAGGAAGTTATACTGGGAAGGAAAAGACAAAGATTTCATTGTAGAAAGTATTCAGACTGCCTAAGAAGAGTAAAAGAAAGAAATCAAATTAAATCATCAACTAGAAATAAAAAAGTAAGCCTAACCCTCATCATTTTATAGCAAATAAAAAGTCATAGAAGATACAGCAATTTGGCAGTGACTTTTTTTTGTGTTTTGCTTTTGCTCCATTTCAGAATGAAGGTTAAATGAGCCTTCTGCCCACCTACCCAATATATACAAGAACCTGTGGACTGGCCAGCAGCTATGGCCACTCTGAGTTAATTTCAGAGGCAATAAGCCACATAAAAACCATGTGCACAGGTTCTCCTGAGTATATTTATTTTCATTCCTTTTTGTTTCAGCCCTACGAGAGTGTCTTTTTCGGTGATGGAGTAGACCTTGCTGAGATCAATTTGCATGAAAGACCTAGCAGATTGGATGATCCCTGGGAATTGATTCAGATTTGGAGAGTCTGCAAATGAATGCTGGAAATTTTTCAAACACATCTAGACTTTTTAGCTGCTTTCCCTTTTGGTCTAACTGGTGGAAGCTGAAGAATGACCTCCTTTGAAGGTTTTCTGCATTTCTTCTTTCATATCTGGCATACAGACAGAAAATAAGTAGTGCATGAAAATTAAAAGTAAAAAAATAACAAGGTTTTCCCAAGTTCAAGGTCTGGATTTAGTGTGAACCATAACTGGGTCATGCCCTGGGCTATTTGCATCCAAGTATTAGCCTTGAATTCATTTGGTGTTGGAGCAAATGTCTGGGCTGGTTCTGAGCACTGCATTTGCATTTAGTCTAATGACATTCTCCTGGCCTCACTGGCCTCATTAATTCTGAATGTGACAGTGTGTCACCCACGAGCTGACATAAATCAAGGAAACTCTTAAATTGGCAGTAAACAGAAACAGTGGGCTTGGATTTCACATGCCGCTAGGAAAGTGAGGGTCACCGTACCTGACCCCCTTCCTGATCATTCCTAAGCCCCATTTTTCTTTTCTTTCAGCCCTTGCAGCAGTGTGCAGTGAGGAGGAGGGGCTCCAGCAGAGGTGTGCTGCTGGCAGTGGAGGCTCAGGCTTCAGTGGGGAAGAACTCTTGCCTGGGTGTCCGCGCTGCCGAGGGGGCACGTGCAATCACTCACCAGAGATGTCCCACCACAGGGCGTGCCAGGGAGCCACCGAGGCCACCAAGGATGAGGAAGACCATGCAGCCATTGCAGCCCTGGGCTGTGGATAGCAAGGATCCCTGAAGAATTCATGTGGTTAGCACTCATCTTCTGATGAAGCACTTTGATGGATATTTATTTCTTGCTTTTATGGATTTTTTCCGCTTCTCCCAAGAAAGTAATTATCCAAACTCTATTAAAATTACTACTTGCTTTGAAAATTCCTTTCCACAATTTCTTCCTGGTGAGGAAATGGACACTGAGGACTAATCAAGCAGGGTTAGTCTCTCTGAGTGAGAAGTTAACCTCTCACTGCTATATACCCTTTTTTCACTGGCTTCTTTTTTAAACAGAATTATCAGACGAAAAAATTGGTAAGATGGACAGGAAAAACAAAGCAAAAGTTTTAAAACTGGCTTTGTGCATTTAAAAGATATAATTTTTGTGCCTTGCTTAGCTCAGTCTTGACAGAAGTGATGTCTCTTTGAAGCACTCTTATGCTTTAGCATTCTTACATTAAGGTATTTATCCTCCTAATATCTTTGTGAGGTAAGGATATGCTGTCAGCCCTATTTTACCCAGGAGGTAAAGGAAAGGTCTGTGGAAAGGCCCTGGGAGGCATCCTGGTGTGTACCAGTGGCTGTGGAGTGAGTGTGTGCTGGACACTTGTTGGTACTGGCGGGTGACACCATCACAACCTGCCATATAAACTCATCAGCCAAAGTGCAGCTGCTGGCAGAGGATGAGCACAGTCCTCCCCAGCCCGAAGGACCACACTGCAACCAAGATGACATTCATCAAGCTGGGACAGGGTCATGACTTACTGTTGCAGTATCTCACCAGTCTCTATTCCTTCCCTAACTGGGAGCATTGTTCGCATGGTTTTACCTCTGTTGAACTGCTTTGGGTTGCACAGCCATAGAGCACCTCACAGTGATGGGAGGCTCAAGGATCTCTCTCTGATCCTTGAATGCAGATGTGTTTAAGCAATAATCAACCTCCTTCCAGAGAGGAGTTGTGTTTCTGAGCACCGGGGAAGGTAGAGAGCCTATCGCAGCTCATACATCATCTCTCGTCCTGGAGGTGAGTTGAAGGCATTCATATGAGGGCACTCGCTCCTCAGGTTTGTAATGATTCCTGACAGCCCAGCAGTGGAATACTTTCCAGAGTGGGAGTACAGATGTGGGGTGATGTGGATCTAATTTCTCACATAGCCCCAGTCGTGTAAATATGTGGATTAAAATACACAGGGTGATGAAGAGCAGATTACACACACAGGAGGCTTGTAAGAGGTTTGCCTGTAAGGAAAGCAAGTCTAATAAAAGTGATAGGGAGCACAAAGCTGGCTACATATCAGCCACAGGCAAGGTGATTCTAAGCTCTCCCCCTGCAGAGTATCTTGTGATCTTTCTGAACGAACCAGAGGAGCGTAAAACACCTGAGACCCATGTGACAGTACTGGGGCTGCTCAGTCAGCAGCTGAGGACCTGGCCATTGTCCTACTCACAAGTAAAAGGATCTTCTGTGAATGACCATTCCTGAAGACACACTCTGCCCTAACTAGAGCAGTTAAACATGCTGGATGTCTTCATTAGAGCAGGGATGCTAAAATACTTCATCCTCAGAAACAACCATTCGGGGAAACTGAGGAGGTTGGTGGTGAAGGGACTCATCCATCACAGGAGGAGCGAAGTGGTCCAGTTGTTCAGCCTTGATAAACAGTAAGTGGTGAGATCAGGAAGAGGATATTGACTGAGAGTATGGGTGGAAAGTAAACAGATAGAGACTGGGGTTTTGGCAGTTGATTTAGGAAACTTAGGGAAGGAATGAGATAATTGATTTAGAATGAACAGAACTGTAATAGACCAGTAGAAAAGGAGAGAAAAAAAGAATAATCAGTACAGAACCATTTGGTTTTTCTCAAATTATCTTACTGATTCAATTACAATTTAGACAAGGAAGGTTCCTTTAGAAGGAAAAAGGAAAGTATTTTACTTCTAAAATAGCAAACTGAAGTGCTGGAGTACTGTTGATGTTTGTTTTGGTTTTTTCATCTGAAACTGCTGACTGGATTCAGCCAAGCATGTGTTTAATTTCAATCCCCCTGTACTTTGCTGATGTTCATTGAAACAAAGACAGCTGTCACCCTCCAGCATTGAGGCACAGATGTGGAGTGGTTGTTGCCAACACATAGTCACCCCAGAGAAGAAGAAACCACAGACGGTGACTGAGAGTGACACAGCAGAGCCCTGGCTGTAACACATCATGTCCCAAACCAATTGGCATCAGCTATACAAGAGCAGGTGTGTAAGTATACGTCATGTGCTATAACTCACTCCACAGCTCCTCTCTTCTTTCTCTGCATGACAGTCTGAAATGGAAGGACAGTGTCAGGGAGATTAATGGCCTTCAGAGCAATTATGGCGCACCTGTAATAGAGGAAGGATAAAGGAATTGAAGGAAAAGCTGGGAAGCAATGCTATTTAACACACATGCAGGGCAGATCACAGCTGGAAGTAGAATACAGTCTGGTGGGCCATACTCAGATTGTGCCTGAATCTAATTCTTCTGGTGTGAACTGCATGAGGATGATTAGACTAACTTTAGAAACAACAGCTGAGCTCATCTTAGCTAAAATACTGCAATACATATAGGTTTGTAAAACACTGGCCCCCTAGAGCATCTATTTATTTCTAAACTAAGCAAGCCTTCCAAAAAAAGTTCTTGCCTGGATAACACAGTTCTTCAAATGTCTTATCAGCTAGGGCCTAACTGAGAAATGTGATCTCCCTCAAGCAACTCTGTTTTTTACTACAGTTTTATGCAGTACTGTGGGAAAAAGCAATGATGGAGCATGAGAGATCAGCTAAAGAGCCCTTTTCAGCAATGGGGAGCCGTTTGCTGTTGCCTGACATGATGCTCTCTGCCTGTTTGGCAGCGAAACCTGGTGGTGATTTGCAGTTCCCCAGCCCTGCTTTACTGAATCCAGTCTCAGGTGGCCTCCCCGCCTGGAGTGCTGTGTAATCCCTGGCCACAGTCTTGATGCAGTGTCTCTCAAGAAAGAAAACTATTTGAGGTACTGAATGACTGGCATGAGCGAGATGCAACTGATTCCAAGCAAGCCATTTCACTTCACTTTTTGCAAAGAGAAGATGCTGCCAAAATCAATGTTTCCTCAAAAGGCTTTGATCTTCACACAGCTCCATTTTCCAATGAGAAAAAGCCTTAATTTCCAGCAGACCTCTAGCACAGCTCTGCCTGAGCGTTTGCAGTGTCCTCTATCCTCCCACTGGAAGGGCTAACCTACTTCTCATGTGTCCCTTCCAAGGACTGAACTCTCTCAAATTTCTTTGCAGTGCCATTTCCTGATTAATATTATGGGTAGCCCTAGGTAAGGGTTGATTTACATGCCAAGCTCAATAGCAGATTTAATAAAATTCCCTATGCTTTTTAGCAGAACACCAGGGGTGCAATTTTATTGGCCTGTTAGGTTTCTGGCTGCCTTTTACACACAGCTTTTATGCACATGTAAAATGGTTTATATGTATGACTATATATACATACAAATATACATATACAAGGACATTTATGTATGTGTCAATACACATATGACTCTTATACAGACATTTCACTTAGGAAGAGTGTTCAGCACAGTCACAGCTTCCTGTTTCTTTACAACTGAGCGAGCAGCAAGTGTCGAAGCATGCAGTGTCATTGCTTGAATTTACACACAAACATGCATATTTCAGAGCAATAAACTCAGATCTGCTTCTTGAGGTGGTTCATTTTCTTAATATTGATAGCTTGCCAGCTGACTGAGTCAAGAACAAATGGAAATGAAGCTACAGAGTGACCTGAAAGCCAAAGTTACCAAACAAAAATGCAGGTAAGTTCAGTTCCTGTGCTGCCTGCATCTTTCTCTCCCACTCTGTCTCATCATCTCCCACTCATGTTGCAGCACCTGCTAACTCCTACCCCTGCTCTGCATCTGCCAGAGCTGTCATGATTTCATTGCTGTGTGGGTTCTGGCTATGCAAGGGGAAAGATGGAAGGGGATTTTTGAGTGTCTTCATCCCAGCTTGGGTGTTTGAAGGGAGATGTTTGTTGCAAGAAATGGAGGCACCTGGCACTGTGCTGAAACCTGCACAGAGACCCGGACCTGACCAGGGACAATCACCAGCACCCAGAAGCTGGATGCAAATCTCTTTTTTCATACCTAAAATGCTGCTCTCCTGGGGCTGCTGTATCCTTTACTCTGCAGTGTTTATTTCAGGCACCTTGAATGGGTGCTTGCACTTGTGAAAACTAAGAGAAGGCCGGGTCTCCATTTTTGTTCCCAGGACCCAATCCTCTGCCTTTCATTTGCCTACTGGTTTGCATCTGGGCTCTTTCTGGCATGGCAGCACTTGCAAGCAGAATTTATTAAAATTTATTAAATATTTAAAAATTAAATTTATTAAAATTAATTACAAATAATTTTTAGCAGAACAACCAGACAGAGTGTTGCACTGCTGTTCTTTTTTTGCTGCTTGGGGTGGGTAGGAAGGGAAAGAGAAGCCATAGTAAATAATCCCTGGTTTTCAGCAAATAGGAAATGGACTGTCCCCAGATAATGGGTTGTGCTGAGTGTGCTAGTTCCTGATTCAAATCAAACTTAACAACCTCTTCATAACATAAGCATATGTGTAGTTCTTTGAAGGGAATGCCCACTGGAAATATGTAATAGAGATTTTAAGAGCTTAATAACTGTGTAGTGTCTCAGCAAAAAAGGAGTCTGACCAGCTTACCTTGCCTTCCAGCCAGCTGAACTGACTGTCACTCCTGCAGCACCCCACATTTGCAAGCATCACCTCCCCTGGGCACGGAGTGGTCCAAAAGGAGCTGATGGGTAAATCTGTCATGGGAGAGGTCACTTGGGTCATAGCTGCAGACTGACCACTCTGAAGCAGAGTGGTTTGGACTGTTCGCCAAGGGGCCTTTGGTGATTTATGTCTTCAGAACTGTGAAGAATTCTGTGATCCTGTGAAACCTTTGCCAGACAGCCCTGGATGCTCCTACCTGGTTCTGGGACAGCTTCCAGGAGAAGACGTCTCTCAGGGGAGCACAAGCTTCCACTGCCCTGAAGCACTGGGGTGTGCTGGTCACTGAAGGGGTCATCCAACACTTCATTTCTGTAAGAAATTTCCTAAATTACTTGCCCAAACAATTCTTTAAAGTGATTTGTTTATGCAAGTTTGGATAATACATTAGAAAAGCAGATCCCATCTTCTCTAGAAACTCCTGTGAGCAGAGCAAGTAAGGGTAATTAGAAGTGATGAGGCAATGCAGAGAGACACAGCACCCAGTCTGCTGACGATGCAGCCCCTGAGAGAGAGGATGAGAGCAAACTGTTCTTATACATCCCAAATGGCTTGTGCTATCCACCTAGGCAAATCCCATCCTCTCTGAAGTGAAAGTCTTCCCTAACTGCAATCCACCAGTACCTACATAGAAATTCCTCTTTTCTGTTTTAGAACTCTCCCTTATTAAAGAACCAAAAAAACCAACCAACTAAAACAAAACAAAACAAAACAAAACAAAAAAACCAACCAACCAACCAACCAACCAGAAAAAAACAGCAAAGCCACACAACCTCCCCCATCACAATCTTTCATGCACTGGGATACTTTGCTGCACAATCTGCTGAGAATGATTCAGTGCCCAGCACTGCTCCCATTGCTGCAGAGAAGGGGGATGACATCTATCTGTCCCTGGAGACCAGATACATCTCCAGGCTTGTGAAATAGCAAATCTTTAATGGTTTGTTTGGTTACTCATCATGGTGTATTAATGTGGGTTTTGGCTCATTAGCCTTCTCTGCATTTTACTCTGCAGGTCCCAAAGGTTGTTCCTGTGTGGAAGGACATTTGCCAAAGTCTGAGCAACTGGGACTGCAGGATGAAAACTACCAATAATCTAACTTAATTCCTCCGAAAGCAAATGTTCAAAGAGTTAGGATCCACAGGTTCTAAGTAAAAAGTAAAACAAAGTGATGAAAAGTCCAAGGGGAGGATACTTGGCCAAGTCCTAGTCTTGGTTATACAGTATAATCCAAAATAAGTCCACAGGCTTTGTTCTCCATGTCATTAAATCCACATACCTGAAACTATTTAGGTCTTTTTTTTTAAGCTTTTTTTTTTTTTTTTCTAGATGGACAAAATGCCTAGCAGTCATTTGGAATTAATTCTGCTTTTACAGACCCCTGTGCGTATGATGAGAAAAAGCATGCTGTTGTGCTAGAAACAACCTGTGTTAAAAAAAAAACCCACAAGAATTAGATCCATTTCTTATACATTTCCATTTCTTATATAGCAGTTTCACAGATATATCTGATTCATGAGGCTGATAAAATAAATGAATATATTTTTCTCAGTTTGGAATAAAATTGTATTAAAAACTATTTCTTCACCTCTGATTGTGATGAAATCGGGGAAAAACCCCACTCACCAAGGACTAGCATGCCCATGCTGCACAGTGTTTGCTTCTCTGGTGGTCTGGGTCCTGACTTTACGGACCAAGGAGGACTAGAGGTCATGGATGTACTATGCACACCTGAACATGGGCTCCTTCCCAAGCCCCCAGGATATCAGAAACCATCTCCACTACTTTTCTGCTTGTAGACGCCCTTTCTTATTTCTAAGATGGACGAGACTTGCAATCTTAGGTTTTGCCTTTTTCCTCTGATTAACATCTCACCACTCTTTCAGTTCACCCACTATTGAGACCCTAAATATTGTGCTGGTAGGAGCACATCTCATCCTTCCCCTGTTCCCCTGACTCCTCTACCCTTTTTTTTCTGATGCAATGCACAGCTCCTAAAATAAAATAAAATAAAATAAAATAAAATAAAATAAAATAAAATAAAATAAAATAAAATAAAATAAAATAAAATTCAATTAAAAAAGGGTGTGGGGGAGAAGTTTAATACAAAACAGTCAGAATGATCAAAAATACCACATTCATAGATTCATATCTTGAGCCTAATTCAAACCCATCACAGAATAGCCCCTGAAGGGAAATGAACATAGAAGATTCATCCAAGTTGGCTGCTGCACATATTGCTTTCCAAGGTTTTCAGGCACTGGATGATGCCAGAGCATCCTTGTTGGGCACTCTAATACCATCATCTTCTAAGTACTAAGGTGCCCTGCTGCTAGGACTGATGTCAGCAGCACTGCAGGGATCCCTCAGTGCTTTGGTATGGCTGCAGGGAAAAATTGGTCTTCTGCTCCTCTTAAGTTCCTCGCTCCCAAACCATGGCTACTAGAAATGATCAAAAAAATTATTTTTCTCCAGTACAGTTGATGTTTTGTCATTTGTTTCCATTACTAATTGGCTCAGGGGAAGTCAGTCATCATAACTTTTTTCAGGAAGACTATTTCTGCAAAAATTATTTGATTTGGGAATATATTTAATTTCCAAAAGATAAAAGCATCTACTTTTGATGTTGCACTGCTGTGTTATATTATTAGATCATATTTGAAATAGTGAAATCAAAATAAGACATTTTACCTTATCAGAACTACATGTTTCAATATTATGAAAATGCAACAACTGAGAACTATTGAGAGAGAAGGAAAAAGTCAGCTTACAGCATTTGGACTTTCCCACTGAAGTTTAACCAACATGGTCATATTACTATTGACTGGTTTGGATTCCAAGAAAATCGGTCTTACAAAAAAAATTGTATCCTGATCTCCTTACTAGAGAGCAGGCAAGAATAATCCTTCCTCTCCTTTATCTGCTACCTGCCCTCCCATGGTACTGTGGGATTGCTGTTTGGGATGAGCCTGTGCAGACCCCCAGAATAAGCACATGCGGGTGCTGTGGGGCAGAGGTGGAGGAGTGGGACAGGCCCCAGGAGTGATTTCTTCCTGTGAAGTATGTACTTCACATGAAGGTTGGGAAGCCCTCCAGGGGAAAGGAGGCACTTGAGAGTAACAGAGGAAGAAATAACGCTGGCAGGACTGGAGATTGTTGATCTGCTGATCGATGTCTTGCCACGGTTTGGTGAAGGAACACACAAGGGTTGATGTTCAGGGTTGCAGGTCTCAGCAGGACTGTCCCGAGCTGAACTAATTTATTCAAGATAGAGGGCTATTTAAGGGGTCGGCTGGGGAGGTTTCTAGAACTTGGGAGGAGTATGCAAAACTAGGAATGATGATAGGACAGGACCAATTAGAAGGAAGGGTTATGTAAAACTTGGGTTTGATAGGTGGGGTTTACATGAATATGCATTTAGGAGGAAGGATTAGAATAATGAAATAACTGGGAAAGAAGGGGAGAATGCACAAGAAGGGAGTAACAACCATTCTAAGGGAGCAAAGTCCATGACAAGATGAAACATAACTCCAAATAGAGGCATCAACCTAGTAATGGGTTTCAGCCTAAAATCTCTGCAGTACAGTTCTTAATCCTCAGTCAGGAATTCTGTTTTCCACATGATGTAGGATTCTTCTTCGTCCTGGCCATCTCCAACATTCATACTGTGCTGGCACCAGCTGAACATACTAAGCTCTGGCTTTGGGCAGTAAGACACCTTGTTGTTTCTAGAATCACCTGTGTAAATGTCACAGAGAAGCCCCTTAACTACTCAGCTGAATTACAAGTAGTTGTCTTATCTGGGAGGTGCAAGGGATTGCTGGGCTGAGGGATCAGATGATTGCATGGTAGCCCCATGACACTACAGCTGAGGCCCAAACATAGACTCTGCTCCTGGTCAGTCCCAACACCAGCCAGGAGGAGCAGCCCTGGCAGCCTACAGCACATGCCACTGCAAGTTGTATCCTTCACCAACCTGCGTGTTTTGGCTGGCATCCTCGGGACAGCTATTTCTGGTGTGGTCAGTCCTCCTTCCTTTCCACATGTGTGAGTCCGTCCATAATTTTTCTTCAATCCCTCTCCTCTCTATGTGGGTGAACCAGCCATGTCATGGGAGTGGAACTTGGGGTGGAGGAGTTCCTTTCTTAAGGCTATAATCCTGCTTCTTGATGGCTACTATAGATGCTCTTTATCCAGAGCTGTGTACTGCCTTTCCTACTTGATTCTGCTCACAGCACTTTTTGATCCACAGAACATTTCCAGATCAGGATCAGATATATTTCAACATACTCCATCTCTCACAGGATAATACAGGCATTTCCTAGTTTATCATAAGCAGGTTTTGTGTAAATAAAAATAAAGCCCCAAATCTCCACATGTATGAAACAGACGATGAGCAAACATGATCCTCGCAAAAGATATGTTGCAATTTTTACACGTATGAAGTGCAAACACAGGAATTGTTAGCAATTTCTTCTTCTGGCAAACTTATGCCAACAACTTGTGAGGCCTGTGAACTCTGGATCCATGTCAGGCCTCTGTCAGGGTGTTGTGGGACACCAAGATGCTGTGAGACAAAAGCTGAACTGGAAAACTGCACCTCCTCTTTCCAACGATATCCCACAAGGGATTTCCAAAAAGTCAGGAAGTAACTAGCATAATAGCATGTTTACCAGCATGCAAACATTGATATTACACAAGGCAACCAGAGGCTGCAACCGTGTTTGAATATGCCTCTTGCTGTGAGGCTGACAAGACACATTTGAATGCAGTATGTTCCATGGGATCCTGGATCAGGACTGCCTAGTACTATGTGGATCCTTCACATCCTCCACGCATCCTCATGACTCTTCCTGGTCCAGAGGGCATGTCTGGCCATCCTTTCTTCTTACCTTGCTGAGGTCCTGTAAAGTGTCACAGAGACTTGCATATCTTCCCCTTGACCCTGCTTTTTTTTTCCAAATCTGGAAGCAGTGCATTAACTGCACACTTGAACTGTGGTTTCTAGGAAGCTCACATGCACCTTCTTCTAATATCCAACCTAAACCTTCCCTAACACAACTTCAGGCCATTCCCTCAGGTTCTGCTGAGCACACACTGGTCCTGTTGGCTGCTTTTGAGGAATGAACTGAGCATGGACAAAGGCAGGGATGCACGAGCCTGCCATTTATGGCACTGAAAAAGTATTTTTGAAGCACTGTTTCTGCTGAAAGCTGCAGCACTTTTATTAGGGAAGACAAGACACACGTGCAATGTGATCAGGTACTATTCTTGTTCATCTGTAGGAGGATGAGTGGGTATGAGTGAGCAAAGGCAGCTGGCACGCTCTGGGCCACTCAGCATGCATGTCTTCCTGCCTGATTGCTGTTCATTTCCCTGCTAGGAAAAAAAGCTGTGTTAGAAACTAGTTTTTGTTACCAGAGTATACCAAGGCAGGTGGAAAGGCATCTTCTTGTCCTCTGACCATGGTTATGGCATAGCAGGCTACAAGCAGGCATTAGGTGTTCCCGGTACTTGAACCTTGCTCATATCCTGACTCCAGCGGATCAGGTAATGAGCAGTGCTGGGCTGGGATGGTGTCTGGAGGTGCAGCCCCTTGGTTGTCAGGCTCTGCACTGGCCCAAGACACTCTGTCACAGTGCCATCACCACTGCTGATAATAATGGCAAGTCACCTCTCCAAGTGACCCTGTGCTTGTGACTTACCCCAACTTGATGTCAGTGTCTAAGTATGCATCCATGAGCACACATGCTCCAAGGACAGTTTTCGTCCCTCATGCCAGTAGGGTAATTTTCAGTCTCCCTGACTGTGTGTTCAGGATGGAGCTATTTTCACCACTGAAAATATTGAACTCAGCATTCATGGAGTGCCCCTGCTTATTTCAAAGACAGGAAAGTTGCCTTAGTCCTGCAGTTGAAGCTGTTGTCTTGGCCCTGTGGTCAAAGCTGTTGGATGCAGTATTCCCTGTCTCTGGAGATACCTAGGCAGACATCTGACCTAACTGTGGGAAGATGGTGCTGATACCTTCCTAGGTTCCTGCTGTGCCTGGTGGAGAAAGATAGGTTCCTGTAACCAACATCTCCACGTGCCCCAGTAAGGCAATTCTTTTGCTGCGTAAAAGCCTGGGTGTGTCCCTTGGGCAATGTTGGCATGTAGGATGCTGAACTGGGAGGTACAGCACTAGTCAGAGTTGCTGGGAAGGGGACTGTGGCTGTCCTTGTACCTGTATGGCAGCTACAGAGTGCCCTTGCCAGGCAGAGGTCTGAGTCTTTGCAAGACTGGGAAAGTCTGAAGGTAAAATTTGGGAACTGTGAATCGTAAGGAGGTGAGATCAGGGAAGGACTTCCTCCAGAGGACGGAGAAGCAATAAACAGGCCTGCAAGAAGTGCAGACTGAACCACAGTTGTGGAACTATTTAAGCTCTAGTCCCATTCTGGTTTAAATTTAAATCAACATGGACAGGCTTGGAGTTTTATTTCTGGGTTATTGTACGGCTTTGGCATTTTAAGCTAACTTCTACCTTCTGTTAACTTTTTATTACTTGTCCAAATCTGGACAGAGAAGGTAAGGCTAACCTAGTTCTTTTCACATGCTCATTTAGAACAATGATTCAGCTGCAGAGAAAAATTATTCTTATCACAGCAAATGATTCCACCACTTGTTCTTGTTCTTCATGTCATAGTTAAAGACTTGTTTGTTGTGATAGTTCGGACCTGGCTCCCTGCCAAATGCCCGAACCCACAGTGGCAATCCCCCCTTCCCCCTCCCTTTTCC
>JAWWES010000169.1:18499913-18510597 GCA_035583135.1 Lophotriccus pileatus
CAAACTCTCTTTTTTTTTTTTTTTTTTTTGGTGGTGGGTTGGGTTTTTTTTCTTTTTTTTTGCGTGTGTAGCTTTCCACTGCAACCTCTCTAATTTTTCAGTTGCTTTAAATGTAAGCCGCATTTTAAAATGTCCTCAACAAAGTCTTGGAAGGGGAGGCAAGACCTTTCATTACTCAAGACCTTACATTTCAATAGCTGGAGAAACTAGACAGGTCTTTAGTTAGTGAATACTTTTGCCTAATGAAAGATACTGCTTTTCTCCAGCATCCATGCCTTGCTTGTAGCCTTAAACCACCTCATCTTCAGCAAAGTACCACAAAGAAAGCTTAGAAATCTTAGGAAGGCTGAACATTTAATCTCTACTGCCACAAAACAGCATTATTCTTAGGACTACCCTGCCTGGGCTGGTTTGTTGTTGTAGGACTACTCACCAGTACTGGGCAGCTCCTATTTCTTAAACATAAATCACCACTAAACCCGTTTTGTTTGAATTCAACTGACAATGGTGTACTCAAATTGCAACAAATTAGTTATGTAGGGAGGCACAAAGAAACACCAAAAACTACATTAATGAAAGGAGGATACAGTAAATATTTTGATAATCTGTTGTCAGAGCATAAGGCAGCTACTTTTAAGCTATAGCTTTAATCTTTGTCTGGCTACAGATATTTGGTGAGTTCCCTTTACATCTTCCTGATTTTTCTTCTCAGGCTTCAAAAGTTAGAGCTGGGGTAAAACATCCTCCCACCTTTAGGTAGGTTTTGAGATACAGCTGCCCAGGATGCACCTGAGTTGAGACTCTGCAGTTCTCTTTCCCAGCAGCTAATACAGCACCTGGGGAACAACCTAATGCCAAAATATTACATGGACAGAGAATGAAACATTTCAGGAAAGCATCACTCCTAAAGAGAATGAGGCAGACTGTAAATCTATCCAGCTCGGCCTCCCCTACAGCTGGGAAGGTCTCTCACTTCAAATTCCCTCCATCTGTCTTTTCGGCATCGGTCTGTCACCACAGAAAGCTGCTGACAGATGGCCCCGATTCACACAGCCACGCAGGAAATCCCGATAACCCATTATCACTGTGCAGGAATTCATCTCCCAGACAGGCATCCCTGCCTACCAGTGTCTGCAGCTTAATACACTTAAGTCCCAGCATCATTGTAGTTGCATCTTTTTAATGTAGTTAAAAAAAAAAAATTAAAAATGAGCAGTACCATGAGGCACGTTCTGCTTTGCTCAGTAATGCTAGTGGGCAGCTGCTTGTGCCAGAGGGCTTGGAATGGTTTGTTCTTTTTCCTCAGAAAAAAAACAGACTTTGGAGAAGTCATAGTTTCCATCAAGAGTAGATCGGCCCTGTGGTGCTTCTTGCCCAGTATCTTGTTCTCAAGAGCTGCTCTGATACCAGTGTAAGGGAACACATCCTGCCATTTTTGTTCCTGCACAGCAAGGGAAATATATTCTACCAATACATAAGACATCACATACTTGACACTAAGACTGAGTTGATGTAACTACTTTGGCTTAAACACAAATTATATCTTTACAGCATTACACTGACCAAACTTTTATGAGGAGACTAGGACACAGAGAATAGCATAGTGAAAAACAAAGTCTAGTAGTACAGTGAGTAAAAAAATTATATTCTGGATCAATTATTTACATGTTGCCCCAAACCCTACATCTTTAGACCTGTTAAGGAAAGAATGTTTATTTTACAGTTAAAGAAAGATACCACGAGATACAAAAAGCTATTTCAGACAGTAAATGAAAGCATTCCTGAATGGTGAAAACCATTGTGTACAGAAAGGGCACAGAGAAGGAGCCTTTGAGAAACCTGAATAAGAAAATAAATCTCTCCTTATTTGCCTTGGAGAGTCTCTTTTTTTTTTTTTTGATGTCAGCTCAACTTTTCTTTGAAATCTTTAGCATCAAGTTGCATACTGCAAAAGGGAAACAGAGATGTTTATTTATCAGCAGAGAATCGCAGGCCAGTCTCTGCCCAGGCTGGTCTCTGTCCTCTTTACAAACTGCTGTGATGGCAAATACACCTCCTAACCCTGGGTAATGGTATTGCCCAGGATAAGAAGTCCTAGCAGCAGTATGCAAACCCCATCTGTATCTAAGGGACCCAGAGGGACAGTGTGCAAATGTTCACAGCAAAGGATGAAATGGCTTGAAATTGAATTTGTCATATTCTATTCCTTATGAATATAGAAATATATATTTTTATTCCTGTTCCCTTCCCCAGGATGGTAGGAAAAATCACCATGTATCCTGAATAAGCAAGTGAGAAAAAAGACCATTTGGGATTAACAATTAATTTGTAATGTAAAGGTAAAAAGATAAGGTTTTCTCACGTATACTTCCAGTGCAAAAGAAGCTTTCCTTGGTAATTCTGTAATGTAAGAGTACCTAGTGCAAAAGCACTAAAAAAATATTACTAAATTTGTGCCTACCTGGAGGCTACAGCCTGTTACAGGCTCAGTACTTTTTCTTCTCAGTCTCTAGCCACAGCCCTCACCACCCTCATCATACATGAACCATGCAGAGAAATGAACTCTCTCCATAGTGGACTCTTCTCTGGGGTCTGAAGCCATGTGTGCAGGGACAGTGGGTGGGAGGTTTGTGCTGCCAACACCTGACTGTGGACAGGGGCTGGGATCTCACACAAGCTGCTCTCAGACTGCAATCAGTCTCCAGCTTGAGCTGGATTTGGGCTGGTTCTTAGAAAGAATAAAAATGAGCTGCTTGGTTACTGTGTTTGGATTTTCATCAAATGAGTCTTCATTGGCAGTGGATATGTTTCACCATGGACTTATTAACTCCTTTCTCCCGGGGACTAGTATCTGAATGTGTAATTTTCCTTTTACCCTGAAAATGTAATTTCCTATTGCCACCAGAGGCAGCAATTCTTGTTAAGGCTTTAAAGAGAGCCTTGTCCCTCCTGTACATCATTATGTTATTCACAGTCTCTTTCAGTTAATAGCTGTATACACTACATGGGGAAATTCAACCAGGTGGTGGATCAAAGTGGATTGAGAGAGTTGCCTTTCACCCAGAAAGCTCTGGCCACTGTTTCTGGGCTTACACATGGGGCAGGTGCAGTGAGGGGCAAGGAGAAACAAAGGACACAGCCTCAGCCTGGGATGAGGGCACATAGCTGCAGTCCAGGGCCTGAAGAGGAGGCTGCAGACTATTGCACCATTTGTACACCATGGGAGAGCAAATTCCATCACTTCAGCGGGTGCCAGCCCTCCTGAGACCACATCTTGGGTGGCTTCAGACAGATCCTCAGTGCTGAAGCAGTGCTTTCTCTGCCAGGGAAGTCCTGATGCCTTTTCCCCTCCATCACAAACCTTGATGCCTTCAGTCAGCTTCTTGTTTTCACAGATTGATTTCAGGAAACTGAGATGCCAGCTTACAATCTCAAACTGTTTTGTGCAGGTGATCTCTAAAATGAAATCTAAATATGTCTCCCCTAAAGTGACCTATTAATATTGATATTGATCTGTGCAAATAATTGAATGAACTTCTACTATTTGGATAGCTAAATATTTCCAATTAAGAGTGTTATGAACAATGCTTAATATGTTTGGTTCGGAGGAAGGCTTAAGGATTTAAAGCTCATGTTAGAAACATTAGCTGCTGTCACTAATGTGACTTGCTGACTTGAGTGTTTATTTTTCCGATTTTTTCACCCTATTGCCTCCAATTTTTAAATTAAAACTTAATTGCCTGTCCACTCACTCACTGCAGAAGTGATAGGGAGATTATCAACTGTCATAAAACTTTCTTTGGTTTCACATTTCTCTCTGGCAACAGAGAAAAGGTCAGTTCTAGTACTGGCCTATACACTAAGCCACACTTTTATTGCAGTGTTGTGGCTTAAGCCTTTGCTTTAGAAATATGCATTGGGTGCTGGATGGTGTGTTCATGTCCCATCTTTCTTCAGCTTTGCCTGACTGTCTTCTAGTGAGCTGCATTGCCATCTCATCAGCACAAATCAGGATTCAGCTCCTCAGGAACATACTTCTTGTACCGTCCTCTGAACTGGGTAGGTTAATCTGGTTTTATGGCTTATTTCTGTATGTTGAATCAAACTAGGGATGTCTCTGCATACATGAAATGAGCAAAGAACAGCAGACTTCTGCCCCAGCTGAGCAGCTGTTCAGTGGAGAGAAATTTCTTCAAAGATCTTTACCTTGAAAAGCAGGCTGAGCAGGCACAGCACAACGCCTTACCTGCTAGGAGATCACAACAGCCTAGTGCTGTTGCATTCATTTCCTTAAATAAGCCTGTAGTTTTAAAATGATCAAGGACTTGTTTAAGCCTGTAACCAGAGCAGTGGCTGGAGAGAAGCTATAAAGGGAGTTTGTGTATATGTACAATGATAGCAGCAAGAGAAGAGATTAGATAAACAGAAGATCATGTTACAGCATCATGTGCCCTACAAACCTCTCCTGGCAGAAGATGTATTGCATCCACTCCAAAACAATTAGCTGACCTGACAAGCAGGGAATATTCACTGGGGGTGGGTAGCGAGGGTGATTTGTCACTAAGATCCCTAGGCTATCAGAAGAGCAGAGGCCAGGGTTTTCCTGGATGCTTTTATGGCTGGCTGTTTATTTTTAAGAATTAATTTATTCTTCCTAGTGGGTTTGGTAGCACAGCACTCTGGAAGAGCTGTTGTGAGTGTCATATCCTTACAGGAAGAGCCAGGGAGAAAAATTTGGCTTCCCTGGTTTTCCAAGTGCGGTGGAGATCAGCAGCTTGGCTACCCCTTGTGGAGACAGAGTGACAAGGCCTGGAAACATCATAGTGTTCCTCTGCATGGGTTGCCATTCCTAACCAGGCATTCACACTTCCTGCCCCCGAAAGGGAGCATAAAGCCTCCCGAAAAAAAAGATTTTCACTTTGTACTGCTGTAAATGAAGAGAATCATACACCTGAAAATATCTTTTCTCCCGAGATGCTGAACATCAGAACTGTCTGGAGGTTTTTCAATAATATGGGGAAAATCAAATTCCTGTTTCATCTGTAATTTTGGGGATGTCATATTTTGCAGACGCAGCAGAGAGGCAGTCCTGAGATAAAAGTGTAAGGAATTGGTGGGCCTCTGAGGCCCCAAAAAATGTTTCAGAGTAGCTCTTTTCTCCTTAAGCTCTCACCTACTGTGTACAACCCCAGGTACAGCCCTACTGAACTCTTGCCGTTCTCACTGGCTGGAACTGCCACGTACCTGGGAAAACACCATGCAACAATCAACTGCCCAAACTATACCACAAAGAAACACAGCAAGCACAGAGACTGCAGTGCCCTGGGGAAGACCACAGACCTGCTGGCAGAGTCCTGGAGCCCACTGCTGAGGTAGTGGTCCTTCCCATGGTCCTGGTTAACTGCTGGCTGGGCTGGGGGAGGTAGCATTTACCTGAACTATAGATTCACGAGTACAGCTGCTCTGTATCTTTGTAAAAAATACTGCTTGTCATCCATTTTTATAAATACTAGACTGTTTTCATCTGGATCCTTTTGGCATTCCCAAGGATTGCCCACATAGCCAGATGAAAAATGTTTGCAACCACTTTCCATATCTGATTGGTTTTTCCTCATTTGAGCCTAGCCTTTTGGAGCTCATGGCATTGTGCCTATTTCTGATTGGGAGGCTGAAAATTTTTAAAAGGAGAAAAGTAAACTGCAGATAATAATAATAATATAACCTTTCTGCCAGGTGGTGTTAGCAGCAGGAACAGGCAAAGTCAGACAGTGTCTAGAGTTTCCATTTAATATAACTAAAATAAATGGTTCTAGCCTCCACCTAATACCTTGCCCTCTAGAGTTTTAGGAATGTAGACTGTAAATCCCTGATCATCTTTAATTCCTGTTATTTTCTGAGCCCAAAGTTTATGTTATTCATCAACTGACTGAACTAAAATCTTTCTGAGAACTCCAGGCTTCTTGGTAAAAATCCCCACAGACCTCACCTGTCAGAATCCAGTGACTTTTTGAAGCTCAGTGGTGCCCAGAAGCAATGCTGCAGTGTTTGCAGCCCTACTCCACGAGCAGATATTCATCCCTGAGAACGCATCACCAGAAAAAGGAGTTTTATTTGAGAACCACAAAGTCTCAGTGTGGTTTGGGAAAGGATTTTCCATCACTGTCTTCATTCCAGAGCTACCGGCAATCATTTAGATATACTGGATCCATGCCATAGCATGCTTGAAGATTCAGGCTGAAATTTGTACTTGATTCTCATGAGAAAAGTTACCCAAATACGGCACGAGGCTGGTACACAGCAGTCTTGAATATCTTTATTCTAAATGGTTTCTATCCTGAACAAAAATGGAAAGGTAGTCCTGCTTACGTCTTAAATATCAGGGGGAGAAATTACAGAGTTTTGCTGCTTCCCTTAAGCTCCCACCAGGCAATATTTTTCAAGAATTAATGAAGCAATGACAGAAAATCCATTAATAGGTAAAAAAAACTTATATGGAGTTCCAGACGGATGGCTTTTTCTTTTTGCCATGGACCAAATTCACACTCAGCGTTTTTAATATGGAAGTAATATTGTTCATGACACTTCCAGGAGCTGTTGGGCTTTCCATAGTGGCTTCCCACCTACTTACTGTGAGTTGAATAGATTAAATCTGTTTCCAAAAGCAATAAACTGATCCCAAAGCTTCAAGATGCTTTCTAAGGCTAAGCAACTGGCTTCTTTTTAATACAAGTCAATGCAGAAGAAGATCCTGCTCTACTGCAGCAGCAGAGGAGCCAAAGCAGAGTTTGCCTCCTTGCTAGATGAGGCTGTCAGTCTCCTCGAATGCCCTAACCAGAGCTGACCTGGTTTTTGCTGGGCTGCCTCCCTGGGTAGAAGATCCAAAAACTACTAAAGGCAACCATGTCCTGTGCCCATGAAGAGTGTAACCATATTTGACATACCTGTTTAAAATCAGTCATCTCCTTTGGGCACCAACACAAGTGTTCCTTGGTGTGAGGATCCTGTGGGTTGAATGGACACCTGCTGCTTGAGCTCACTGATAACTCGGATTCAGTTATGACATTGATCTGGCTATTGTGCTGTTACAGAAGTAGTTTCAGAGCTATGTTTGCTGAATTTTATATGTGTATAATTATTCTATTTAATGAAATCCACTGAAAACTCTCATAACAAGATCTTTGCTGCTTTTTGCGTTTAAACAGGATGGGCAAGTCATAGAGAAAGATATTCAACTAAAGTGTTTAAAGGCACTTTTAAGGCTCAGTTTCTGAACAAATGCCTTTGTCCCTCATTTATTCCACATTAAAGATGCCAGCAGACAGAGGAAGTGACAGGGTGGTTGTGCTTCTCTACCCTGGACTGCAGAGGAGGAACCCTGCAACATTTGGTACCCACTGACATTTCTGGGACTGGAGGCTTCATGCCAAAGCATAGTGCACTGCTGGCTAGACAGAGGCAATGGAAGTATGTATAAGGTGAAAGAAGATTTTAAAAGACAGACTATTTGCTGCCTCAGGCCGAGTTCCTACAGAGACTTTTAAGCATCTAAGTCTTATTTTCTATACATGATCCAGATCTTAAAAATAGTATGATCTTGTGAGTAACAAAATACATCCACTTACAGGTCTGCAGAAGTTTGGGTCAGCAGTTCAGACCATTGCAAAAATACTTTCCCCTGGGAGAAAAAGGAAAACCCAGAGACCTCGGTAATTTTGGTATAGAGGCTGAATAGTCCATATTTCTTTGCAGGCTCATTCAGCCTTTTAATTTATACAGCCACATCTTATGACACATGTCCAGTGTACCTTCTTGGTAAACTCTTCTTGCTAGCCTTTCAAGTGCAGGATCTCACCTTGCTTGGACGTCTCTGAATGATGCTCATAGGAAAGCAACCCTTGAAATTTCAAACAGATGTGAAAATGCATCTGAAGAAGAATGTATGGGTGTTGTCTGTCTGTCATCACCCCTTTCACCATTTTGTCTCTTCCCCTTTCATCTGATGCCCACCTCTGCCAAGCTACAGACAGGGAAGCTAAGTGAAATATGAAACAGAGCCCTGTTTAACCTGACCCCTGTTTCTGAAGTGTGAGCTCTCCAATGGTCTTTACCTGGCTGTGTGAAATTCAGCTTCACTTCACTGAACATTTACTTTAAGGTGGAAGAATAGTGCTTAGTTATTTGTGGCTGGTTCCTATTGAAGAACTGGTCTACCTTAATAAAGATCCTAAAAATAGGAAATCTCAGAAGTCATTTGTACTTACACAGAAAAAGCACCATCAACAACCTCCAACTCTAAGAGGTTGTTACCTTTATTCTCAGCTGGACACATATTTTAAATTTAATTTTCTTTTTCTCAGCCTGCTCTGAAATAAGTCTAAGACTTTTAATCAAGCAGGTTTATTTTGATTTTGGATGGGGTTTTTTTCGTTTGCAGGGATTTTTTTGCTTGTTTGTTTGTTTGGATTTTTTTTTGGTCAGAGGAAAACTTTTTTTCAAAACAGGTGTTTTTCTCTGTTCCTGCTGCTAACACCACCTGGCAGAAATCTCACTCTCAGATTTTTTATATAAAAAGAAAAGGTTTTCTGGCAAAATAAACACAGGCCTTATTATAGTGATTATCAGGACTTTGTTTGATAGAAATATAACTGCAGCTAAAAACTAATAAGCAGTTTATGACCAGTTTCTAGCTAAAAAAAAAAAAAAAAAAAAAAAAAAAAAGTCACATTCCCTCCCCAAAAGTACAAGAAATTTGCAGTAGATCCCTAGGGACTTTGTAAAAATATACAAATATAGCCTAAATTTTTCAGCAGAAGTTAAAAATAAGATCATGCTGAAACCAACAGAGTGACACTATCTTCAGCTTCTTTTAAGAAGGTTTTTTTTCTCTTGGAACCATTTTCTCTACATCGTATATTCCATTTTCTATAGGTAATTGAACAGCTACATTAACAGAATCTTTCCTACAATCTTCTTAAATTATAGCATTTCTCTGCAAATGCTTTGAAAATCTCTGATTTCCACTGCTTTCAAAACAAAGACCAATTCTCCCCATCTTGTTCTTCTGTGCCACTCGGGACAGAAAGCACATTCTAGTTGTCCATATTGAGAAAAGAGAGGGCATGATTTGCTTCTTGCCTGTATCTGAATAACTCCACTGCCTGTGGTAGAATCACTCCTACATTTTTACCATCATGGGGACTTAAACTCTTCTTTTGACAGTGTCATTTGCTCTTCTGCAGAAGTCCACAGAGTTGTTATGGGGATTTGAATCACCTTGGTGCCCTCCTCCCAGAGGACCCCCTGCTAACAGACTGTGCACACCACACTCGATGATCTCAGAGGTACTTTCCAATCTTAATGATTCTATGATTCTACGAAAGCATAATTACAAGGCAGAAACAAGGACTGTTCATGAAGATAAACAAAGCAAATCATTACTTAGTAAAAATGGACTGGATATGATCTTAGAGTAGTGGAATTTGTGAAAGAAGCTTTAGCTTAGGGAGTAATATGTGACCTTTCTTTTTTTCAAGGCAAAGAGGCTCCTGGCATTCTTCAGCTCCTAATTTGCCTGAAATCTGAGCCATGTTGATACGGATCTTTTAATTATTGTCTTCTGTTGACCTGGACAAAGCATTGTGAGAAGACTTCTAATCCATCATTCCAACACTTTGAGTGCTCACCTATTCAAAGGTTTGGTTTTGGTTGCTTTATTTTTTTGAAAAACTTGCAAGCAAGCAGAAAGAGAGTATTTTGTACTATCAGTAAGCCCTTTCAAGCAGCCACTGTAAGATTGGGAAAAAACATTTGTTCTACTCACTGATCCAAAAGCCCAGAATTAAATTCCCAGAGACAATAATAATTAAAACCTTAGTAAACAAATGAAAAACAAAACAAAACCAAAACAACAAAAACAAACAATTAATAAAGCAAAACCATGACTTGGTTGATTGCACTGGAATGAATTTGACCAACAGATGGCAGCTATGAAAAGTAAGATGGGTCGTGTTCCCAGCCATGTAAATGGAATGAATGCACTATAACCCATCTGCCATGTCAAAATGTTATTAGTCCTACTCTTGAGAAAAGTCATAGTAAAAAAAAACCATTCTCAAGTCAATTGGGTTTGGCCTATTTGCAGCAGAAAATAATGTGCAGGGATATTCATCACCATGCTGCAGTGTTCCCTGATTAGTCTGTGACTTTGCAGCTTTCAGAGCACACAGGCTTTATTTTTTCTGTAGAAAACCTTTTGACACACAGAGGGTCAGGATGAAAATGGGGGAGAACGTATAAATGCAGGAATGCACAGGGACTATTCTGCCAGACGACACGTAGAGGGCTGGAAAAATCCCAGGAATAATAAAAACACCAACATGCAAATATCAAAGCCTCAGGAGGAGAAAAAGAAGGCTCACCAGATGGGTGTGTTAGGGGCCAGTGCTCACCCTGGGGACAGCCAGGCAAGCTTCCCAGTCCTACAGCACAACATAGGCACCTGGCCACCAAGTGTACATTAGGATATGGGCACACAAACCTCTCCTCTCAAGATGCCTGAGCAAACAACAAACCCATACAAATACCAGGGCAGAGTTAGACATGGCCAGATAATAATGGCCAGTCTTCGCGAACGAAGAGCCGGGGAAGGTCCTTACCCGCATATGCAGATAAGGCCTTCGAGCCT
>JAWWES010000169.1:18510697-18755417 GCA_035583135.1 Lophotriccus pileatus
CCTGACCGGGAATCGAACCTGCGGTCTCAAGGGTACCAGCCCTGCGTCTTAACCACTAGACCACCGGGGGCTCCCTCATGGCCAGATGCTGGAATGGCAAATGCAGCAGAGATGGAAAGTTCCCTTCAGGTGACAATTTTTAATTGAAAAATATAGATCTGTACAAGGTGGAGATTTTTTATTATTTGAAAGATTTCTAGCTAAAGTACTGATTTTTGGTTTGAAAGAGTTTCAGTTTTGAACTAAGAAAATTTTTCTTAGTTGTTAATGATATTTCTGGACATAGCTGGTACAAGAAGAAAAGGCAGGCAAGGAATATGGGACTCCCTACCCCTTATCATTTTTACATGGGCACTCCTTCTGGTCTGCTGCCTTCTAAAAGAGCACTTCAGCCAGGAAAGACATGAGTAGCAAAAGGAGAGGATGAACTTGTGCAGCAGAGGAAAAGCTCTACTCTGATCTGTGTCAGGTGATCACAGGCAAGAATCAAAAGTGAGGAAAAAAAAAAAAAAAGCTGCTTCTGGTGCCCTCTTCTTTGCTTTTCAGAAAAGCTCAAAAGCAGCCATCAGAAAACAGAGAGATTGCTTATTTAATCTGGGGTTTAAAACCGAAGCAAACATTTTAATGGCACAAAAGGCAAGAAAAACAGTGAAGGTTAAAGGAGTCTGTTGGTCTGGAGTCACAGCCTGAAGATGTTCTTGGGATGCACATTTTTCTTTGTACTCATGATTTCAACATCAGCCACTGATCAGACCAAGGTGCTGAACAAAGGCATCTAAAAGCAAGGACGATATAACAGTGCAATAGCCTTGGCTATAAGGTACACAGGTGAGGACAGGAAGAAAATGAGCTCTTATCTGCTGCTCATCATTTCAGGCAAATGTTGAACTGTCTGATTCCTTTGAGACTGGCCCCTTCCCACAGGCAGAAAAACTAAGTAGCTTTTGTGGGGTAATTAGTTGGCTTGCCACTTTAGGAGTATTTGGAGATCACATTAGGAGCCCACCTATATTTGTAGGCACTTGAACATCTTGGGAAATCTGATTCTGTTCTCTGAGACTTAAGAGTAATCCAGAGCCAGGGAACACAATTAAGCAAATAAGTCAGAAGCATCAATGTCAAAGTCAGTGTATCTTGATTTCCACAGTTCTTGGGGCAGCAGACTGAAGGCAGAGTTGGGCCAGCGCATGGGTACCTGTGAATTGCACACTCTGGAGGTTGCATGTCTGAGCCTGGCAATGGATCCCCAGGAGGAGCAGAGAGGTGCTGGAGTTCTGAAGAGGCATTAACTGTTGGCAGTAGTGAGCAGCACACATTCACTGCCCACTGGAAGAGGGGTAACCACAGAGTTTCCAGGGCATGATTTGCAGGTGCTCGGCAGTACTCTGCTCCCTGGCCCCGAGGCAGCTCAAGCAAGGTGGTAAATCACTTCCTTTGCTTCATGCATAAGGGCAGTGGGCTGGAATTTGTGGGCATAACATGTGTCTTTTTACATAACCCCAGTTTCAGACAGAGCTTGCAGACACCTACTCAGTATGAATGATGACTGTGAAGAGGCTTCCCAGATCCAGCCTATCTTTTGCTGTGACTTGTTTTCCCCATCTGTAAACAAGCTATAGCACTGACACTGTGAGGTGCTGCAAGGGGAAGCACAGAAATTTTTAGAGGGTGCCTTTAAAAGAACTAATGATAATGAGCTGAGCCAGGAACCCAGTGGGGCTGGATTGTGTTGCCATGAAGGCTGTTTCTAATGGAACCGAGGCAGAAGCTGTAAATATCAGGAATTTGTCTGCCAAATGAAGCATTATCTGTCAGCAAAGCCTGCCAATGTGATGGCTGTGATTGGGAGAGGTAGTTAAGTGAGTTCAGTGCTCACTGAATCAAAATTATTTGTCCTGGATTATGTGGATGTCCTCAGTCAGCCAAGGGATAAACAATCAGCTTTGAAAGAGATGCACGATTTGTAGAAACACACTAAGAGCACCATGGTTACCCTGCTGACTGCACAGTATGCAGTGCAAAGGGATTTTCCAGTGCCTGGCAAGTGTAACGCATGTTGTGGCCCCACATGTCTCACCTTGTTCACAGCTCAGTTTGCACAGTGTCATCTCTCCAGGCGTCAGGGCAGCTGGAACCAGGACTGCTGACTACGTGGATTTTGCAGTTTATATGAGATTGCTCTGAAAAGCCACAGTTTCTGGTGAGGATGGATTCTTTTTGTTTCGTTGTTTTTCTTTATTTTCTCTCCGGAACAGCTCCACTTAGTGAGCCTGACTTTAATAAAGTTGCCGCAGCAGCCAAATTACTGTCCAGCCTAAGAGGAACACAGCTACACATTCCCTTCTGAATGCCCATCTCCAAGCTGGTTTTGATGCCACTGATGAGAGTGGAACCTTACATCTAAACTCAGTGCTATCAGTGCACTTCTGAACTGCATTTCCTCTTCTCTTGTTTTTCCTGCACCCACACTCCCACACACATTTATTGCAGATCTAACCTGCAGGTAAGAAGGAGCATGTTTCCCTATTTCATCACCTTACAGCAGCATGGCAGTTCAAGGCACAAATGCCCATATAGGAACCCACCCATAAAATCCATCAGCCCTCTCAACCCTATGCACTCTTGGAGCAGCAGGCAGTCAGGATACCTCAATATTTCTCAGCTCTTCCTTTAAACTGTTAACAGCCAGATCCCCAATATGCAGCAGCCCTGCCCAGCCACTATCCAGCCTCTGGTCTTTCACATGCAGGGAAACCTTCTTCTCCCATAAACTGCAAGAGACCATTTTCTTTGTAAATCTCCCAGACTTTCCCAGATGCTTTTCGTGGATGCAAGAGATGTTTCATGTTATGGAGTACACAGTTCTTTTTGCCCACAGGATGCATAGATTTTTAAATCCAAAAGGAAATTTTACAGTCAAGCAACCTGGTGTTTGGCATCATACTGGCTGGAGAACATCATCCCCTGTGGAGGGGTTAGCCCATCCTTCTGCTGAGGAAAGATGTATTTTAAAGAGACATCTGGTCTTGATTTAAAAACTACATATGATAGAGAACCTGGTAAATTATTTCAGTAGTTAATTTTCTTCACTGTAAAAAAATCTGCACCTTATTTTCATGCTGAATTTCTGTCTGACTTTCAGGCCTCTGGGTCTGCTTGGACCACACCTCCAAGAGAAGCATTCTAGCATGCAGCTCTCTCCCTTGGCAGCTCATGTAAAGCTGGAAATGGTCACTTTAAAAATTTGCTTGAACTACATCTGCAAATTCTTTTCGTGAAAGGCTTAACCTCCACACATCCACATGTGCTGAGCCAACCAGAAAAAAAAGGGCAATGCATAAATCAGATCCGAAGGTACCACTCCAACCCAGTTTCTGACAGTAGCCATCCACAGGTATTTAAATAAAAGTATAAAACCCAAGGGAGGCAGAATGGCCCTTTGCATGACACATCTCTGCATCTTCAGCCCTCAGGAGTTTCCAGGGGTTTACAGGTACCAAGCTGAAGGTCGTAGTGAGGTTTATTGGCTGAGGCATAAGGTCACCCAATTTCTGTTCCTGTGATTTCCAGTCTGCTTGGGCATGGGCAGATTGAACTCCCCTCTATTTGCATAGACGTTCACAGGCATATACTTTGATAAACATAACAGATGAGCCCTGAGGGCAGGTTTTCCAGGTAGCAACTCACCCACTTTTGTTACCTCATCATAAAACTTGATCGAAGATCTGTGATTTCTCACCAAAAGTCTCCAGTCACTTTCTCCTAAGGTTTCCCTACACAGACCGTGACCAGGACCACAGCTTGGTACCTATCCAGTCACACTTGTACTAAATTAAACACAGAGAAAAGACTTTTGGCTGCATTTTGGCTGTCTCCTGGACTCCCAGCTCAGCATTTCTGGCTCAGTTTACACCACCACTACAAATGCCCTAAATTGACAGTATCTGGTTTACATTTAAGACAGTTTATACAACTCCTTTGGCTAGGTTTTCACAAAATTTTCAGCAATGTATATAGCCAAATAAAAAAAAAAATCAGAATAGATTATTGTGCTTTTCCCTGACAAATATCACATGCTTCTGTGTTTACTATTACTATGATGGCACATAGGTACACCAACCTAAGGCCAGGCCCCTTTCTGTGCTCAATTCTGTACAGATACAGGAAGAAAAAGCCACTGCCTCACACAAGTGAGGCCAGAGTCCTCTGGGACACTGCCACCTCCTAGAATGAAGTGTTGTTTCCTCCCACACATGAAAGTATAGGGCACAAAGACCACAAGAGAGTTTCGGATATACTGACTGACTGGCAAAACCATCACCTCATGAGTTTGGCCTGATTTGAAATGCACTAAGTGCTAGCAACAGAGCAGGTAGCAAACTCTGCTGCTGACTAGCAGTTCAGGGGATATGCAGTGACAGCAATGGGGAAAGAAGTGCTGGCTAACCCTGACAACAGCACAGACTAGGAGATCACTCCCTCTAGATGAAGTTTGAGTAGGACATAAGACTTTTTGTTCCTGGCTGGGAAATCTGCTGAGCACGTCCTAGCTAAAGCCATGACAAGGAACTTCTGGCACCAAGCCCATACATCATGTAACACAGTAAGGATTGCTGTCAGAGTGCCTCCATAGTGGGAGGTGGGCTACAGGTCAGCACCTGATTTCATGCTGGTAGTTCAATGCCAGCACTCAACTGCTGCAGATAGCCAGCAGGCGTATTATTTGCTCAGCACACTTCACTGACAACACTGAGAAGATTGCTGGAGCTTAATAATTCATGGGAAGAAAACTGGTTCCTACTGTGACATTGCTTGATTCAACTCCATTTACTTTTGCCCACTCGCTTTCAACAAAGCAAATGGCACAGGAGACAACTGGCCATGATACAAACTTCTGGGAGTGCTGATAGGAAACTCTGAGTTTTCTACAAGCATTTTTGTGGTCTGAGCTTTCCTTGCAGGAATACTTGCGGAAAGCAAGTAAGTGTGGGGAATACGATCAGCATGGCTTCCCATCTTTTATCATACTCGTATTTCAGTATTTCTCTCCTTTGATCGATTCACCAGTATGATAAGCAGGTCACAAAGAAGTGGTGGAACATTTTCCCATTTGTAAAATGCAACCCAGCAGCACGACTCCTTGGTGTTATCTTGGTACCATTACCACGGTACCCCTCACTTGCAACACTGGAATTTCTTGGCATCTCCTGTACTAGGCTGTCAACAGGCAATGCTCACTCAGTATCGGCCCCTGGGACTTTGCACACACTGATGGTGAGAGCTGCATCTGGATGAGAACATGGGGATAAAGTCTTGGCACGGTTTGTTATTAGTTGCAAGTCCAAGGTTCATCTTCCTGACCCCCAACTCTCATGCCTGCTGCTTGCCAAGGTTTAGCAGATGTTCACCAATGCAAGGCTGGCTCAACCCCCTGTACAGTTGGAATAGGCCACACATACCCACTGCCTTTCTGTGCAAAACCGCAACAGACATAAATCCCCTTCTGATTTCTAAGAAAGGATAGTAAACAAAGAGCAAGTTTACAAACTGGCCTCCTCACTGGTCTCTCTAGTAGTGCACAGGCATTGGCTGTGTGAACTCAGTATTCTGTTAACACAGCAATTAATTACAATGCATGCTGGGCAAACACAAGTTAGCTTACAGATGTATAGAGGCACACTATATACAAATGTATGTAGTGTGATAAGGAAAACTACAGTGGTCAATATTTTTTTTTCTTCTGTAAGTTTGGTGGTCTATCACAAACCCAAAGTTATCAGGATGCTCAGAATGCAGACTAAGATACCATTAGAAAAATCCTGTATGATAAAATCAGACAAAGCAACCACTGAGCTCTGGGACGTTCAGAGGACCAGCCTTTAACTTGGGATCCTTAGCTACACATGCTCACTTTCATTGAGACAGACAGGAAAAAAAGGGGTATAGAAAAAGAACGAATCATAAAGCAAGAACTTAACAAAAGAGAAAGCTGCCAGTTATCCAGCCCCACTGCTGCAGCCCTGACAAGCCTCCAGCCTACATCATGGGGCATTTTGCAGTGCTCAGCTCTGGCAGCACACTGTAGGGATTGCAGCTTCTTTTTAGTGCCTGGGTATCATCTGGGTGTCAGACATTTCTTAGCTGCTCTCACAACTGGGCCACTGCCCTCTGCACCTTCAGCCAGCATTTATTTTCATGCTATGGTGCCTCAAAAGTCATTTCTATACCACATGTCTGCAGGAAGCAACAGAATTTCAAGCCTGTGCATGGTCATGGTGATTTCCAGAGAGTCACAGGAGAGCTCAGGGGCTGCATTTATGCTTTCCATCTCTGAGGCTTAACGCTCTTTAACCTCTTAATCAGATTGATCCCCCTGTGGAGGGACAGACATCCTGTTTTCAGCCTGGCAGAACAGATTGGCACCTCTGTCTTGTAGGCTATAGGGTTTGTGTTCCTACAGCCTTCCAGGGGTAGGGAGTGTTGTGTTGGAGTGCCAGAGGTAGATGCAAGTGTTAGTATGAGGCCACACACATGGTCAGCCCAGCAGGATTTGTCTACCACTCCATGCTCTGCTTGTACCAGTGCTCGGGAAAACCCTTGGGCTACTGTTTCTCCTCCCACCTTCTGACTATCCAAGCCAAACTGTGACACATAGAGGTCTCCCCCTTTCGCTTGAAACATGAATGTGCTACAGCTAGTCAGCAGATTATTTTTTAATGAAAAATAGCTGTAATATAATCATTTGCCAGAAAATCAATTTTCAGAAGCAACAGCTATTTTTTCTTTTGAAAACATTCTCCCTGTCTCAAATATTAGGGTTTTTTTCCTTTTAGGAACCATTTAAGATTTTAATTGCAAAGCACACACAAACTCAAATGTCATCCAACACTAGAAACTTGGGAAGGGTCACGGTATTTTCTAATAAAACATTATTTTCTGTAGAAACTGTCAGCAAAAAAAGAACATTGAAATAATACTAATGAAGAACATGCAAAACCAATATCCTCAGCCTTCTAAGTCTGGCCAGTACATAGACAAAGGGACCTCAGACTCAGGAGGCAAGTGAAGTGTCTGCAGCACAGTGAGCCTCCCTTCTCAGTATGTATCCACACAGTGGTGCAGCAGGAGCATGACTTCATAGGACCAAACACAGTAAGCCTGTCATTCCAGTCGGGTTCTATACTAAATTCCACACAAGCTGGTCTCTCTACAGCTTCAGGAGGAAAGCAGCTGTAAGTTTATCAGGGCCCCTGCAGCCCTCGGCATGAGAGGGATGTTGATCTTTGCCAAGTCTCATGCTTCAGTCAATCGCAATTTTGACGCACACAGCAGTTTTCTGCTGCTACCATTTTTATTTAATGTGCCTATTTAAAGACAACACTTAAAACCTGTTTTTCCTCTGGATCTGGAGAACTGTTCTTTGAAATGGATTGATGCAGCCTGCTGTGCCAACTGCTTAGAGAGATAAACACAGCTGCCTGAGCCACCCCTGTTTCCAAGGGCTTGGCAAATCAATGTTTAGTACATGCAAACCTTCCCCATGTCCCTGCTCCTGGTCAGGCTGGTGGTGGGTATGGAGTTTTTTTATACCAACACAGCCAGCCACACTGAGAACCCACAGTGGAAGTAAGCACAGATGCTTCCCAAGATCTAGGGGAAGACTTCCTAACAGGAGGCTCCTGGGCAGCCACTGAGGCTGTTGAGGGGGAGCCACTGCCCCTCACTGCAAGGGAAGAGTGTGAGGAGGTGCCCCACAGAAGCCTGCACTAGCTGGGCTTCTGGAGAGAGGCCCTGCTGCCAGACTGAATAGTAATTACTGCTGCTTTGCCTTTAAAAATAATGGTCCCAGGATGCAAGCAGTTGCCTTGTTTTCCCTCCTCAGGGACCATGGCTGAGGGCCTCATGGTGTGGAGCAGAGGTCCCAGCATAGCCTCCCCCTACAAGGAGGCTCCTGAAGAGTTTCTACTGGAGGCTGGGTCTGGGATCTTCAAAAGGAAAACAAATCTCCCTGAAGACCCCTAGGTGCAACTGAGTGCTAGAGCCTGGATGGGCAAGGGAAGAAGCAGCCCTGCTGTGTGCTCCTCTACTGACCCCCGTGGTGGCCATGGGTCTGGGCCCTGTTTGCCCCCTCCAGCAGCAGATTCCTGAGGGCTGCAATGGTTTCTCTTTCCCACTGATGCCTGTTTGTATTATGGAGACACCAATGACTGGCTGAGCCTGACTCCTGTCGCAAGCATCACCAGAAGCCCTCACTTCTCACCAGGGCCATAACACCCCCGGACCCAGATTTCAGCAAAATATCTGAAATTCCTCCTCAGGATACGCCTAAAACAGGCATGTATATACAGCCCTACAAATAAACAAACTTCCCCCATGTTGTTTGGCCTTTTCAGTATTTCAGTCAGCACAGGAAACTTCTGATGAAGGGAATGGGCAATATTTCAGAGGGGAGAAACAGCCTGTTGGTCATGAGTTGAGTAGGGAAAGCTCCCCTGGGAATGCCATGGGCGGGAAAGAGGCTGTGTATGTTCATTCCTTGTCCCTGCTATTTTCTCTCCAGTAGAGATACAATACCACCAAAGTCCAGGTCTAGCCATCCATCTCTCAATTTGAGTTGCCTTTCTGGTCTTTTCCAGCCCATGTCTAAGGATGAAAACTGCCTGATTCTGGGAGACGGAAGAATAAAAAGAAGAAACAAACACTGATACACGTTGAAATTTTACATCAAATATCTTGCTTTTCTCCCCAGGCACCTGATCCAGTTATTATAAGATGCTAACAAGAAGCACTTTTTATTCTGTTTACATTCTGAGGTTGTACTTTTTTTCTGGTTTTCCTTCATTGCTTTATTTGGCTCTTGAAGTCTCTGAACTGCAAAATGTTTCTCACCTGCTATTGTGGAGAGCCATGTAGTCCAAAGAGACATGATTACTTCCTGTCAGCTGAGATGAGGTACAAAGCAAAATCCTTGCTATTAAGTTCCCAGGATGGGAGGCAGTGCTTTCTCCCCAGCTTATTCAGCCCAGACCTCTGGTCCAAGTGCTGCCCTTCTCTAGCTCCTTCTCATTCCTTTCAGCAGAGGAAACTTGCAAGAGTCACTTGCCATCCATGACCTCTATCCTGGGCACTGAGAGCCACTGGGTTGCTGTCCTCAAAGGCAGCAGTGTCTTTCTTGAAGGAATCACTTTGGGGTGTTTCCAAGCCCATACTCACGAGCAAGAAACAAATGGCCTTGGAAAGTGCTTTGGCATACAGGGAGCAAGGGATAGCTTCAGTCTAGGGAACTGCCATGTTATACAGACCTAGTAGATTGCTATTCCCCCTGACTGCTTGCTGCTGCCCTGCCACAGGCGGGATCAGGGAAGATGCTCAGGGGAGGGGCACAGGTCCACCCAGCCCTGCAGCAAGGCACTCCAGCAATGGCTGGGCAGGAGCAGGGCAGTGCACAGCAGCACAGCTTCCGACTGCGGAGCAGCGCAGCCAGAGGAAAGTAGCTGTGTTGGAAACACTTCTATTTTGCCCACCCGGACTGCAGTGGGATCAGCTTAGGACTGAAATAAGCTTTGGGGAGTCATTGAACTCTGACCTAAGCTAGAATAATAGGATGTGTTTATGTCTGACAATGGGGGAGCTTTGCAGAAACCTCCAGTGAGCTCCATATGCAACACTATTTTTATGGTCCTCCTAAGAAGGGAATTTCAAGGGATTGTATATGCCTTAAGTGTAAATTATGACATGCATTAAGGACCACCCACATCAAATGGATGGACGCCTCAGCCCACCATTTTCATGGTGAATTGAGAACAAATTCCACAGACCCTCTGGTTCGCACTTCCACGGAATAATATATTTTCAGGTCAGCAGAGTTGTCTGCTTCTCACACAATAAGTCCTTTCTTCCTTTCCCCCATACCTGCCAATTAGTCTCTGCCTCTGTTGTAATTTATGTTTTACTTCCGAACTGTATGACTAAATTCTGGAAATGAGTGAGGGTACACACAGCAGCTGGGAAAAGCCTGTTCCCAGCCATGGTCAGTGCGGCTTTACCACTTCAGAAATCCAGATGGGCCCAAGTAAGCTTTACAGATGCACTGCATTACTGCACAACCTGTGTTGAAGATGGCAAGACCTCTACCAGTGGGCCTATTTTTGTAGTTTACTTCTAATATTTCATGCTATATATTTGTAAGGAAAAGAAGTTAGAGTTAAGTTAGAGGCTTCGCATTTAGAGGCAAAAAACCCCCTGTGGCTCAAAGAATAGACGCAAATAGATACATGGATCAAGGCAGTATGTAAGTCTTCAAACTCTTCCTTTCATATCTGCTCAATATTTTAACTACATGTGGTGTCTACCAGATGTCACTGGAATGGGCAGCTTGCAATTGCCTGCAGAGATACTCTTTCTCTAACCTGAAAGGACTATATTTAGGACCACAAAGCTGAGTCAAACTTAGCTTTTGATCTGTGTTACTAGGTTATAGCAGAAAAAAAAGTCATAGCTCCTTTGTTAAACCGGAGGTTTTCATTTTAAACTAAGAAATAACTATTTTGCTTCCCAGGGCAGAGACTGCCTACTTTCCTCTGAACTACGTTACTTAGTTTCAGTGACTCTTCTGAAAGGTTCGCAGTAGATTGATCTCATGCTTTCTTCACACAGATTAACTTTAAATTGAACCTTTAGCAGGTATAGCATGTCACTGTTTTGCAGCTCTTGAACTCCAGTAATGTTACTAAGCTCAAATTATTTCCATTTTATCTAGAATAGAAAATCACTGAATTTTATCAGTGACTATATTTGAAACATTTTTCTTTTAAAGATTAATCCTTGCTGTTATTTTTGAAATGGAAAGTTTTTCTTCATCAAGTGCTGACAAATAAGATTCTACTGCATAAATATTCTTTGTAACAGACTGCTTGCAGTTCTTCCATGGGCTGCTTTATGTCTTTCTAAATCTTCCTTCTGGCTTTTCATTATTCCTTCAGATGGTTGCAAGAAAGGCACTGAAAACTAGCCCTGAAGAAGGACTGGAATATAAATGATCCCAATTCAAGGGTGACCATCATAATTTAGAAACACCTTCCTCAGCTTTCCCACAACACTCAGGCTCTGGGACATTACTATTATCAGTCTGGCTGAGTTGGCTGCTCCAGTGAAGAAACAGGAGGGACATCAATGAACATGTAATGCTATTTGATTGTGCACTTGATCCCAGCAGCCAACTGACACACCTGTAAGCATTTTGCTCTTAGTGCCTTTTCTTAAAACAATGCAGATCACTAAGTGTAACTACTACCTAATTCTGAATTGGCAGAACTGTCTCTTAGAAACAAGCCAATAAATTTCTTCCTCACTTCTCCCTTTTTGTTGGTTCTGCTGTTTCCCATCACTGCTTTGCTTCTATTCTCTGTCAGGATCCCTCTTCCCACCTCCTTTTTTCCATATGTATAATTCACTTAACATCAGATGCAGTATATGTGTTTTCAAGATTTCTGCAGTATAAACACATCTTGTCAGTAGGTTGTATTTACTGCCAATTCATTTACAGTCTGACCGTGGAATAAGCAGTTCATTTTTTTTCAAGTTGAAATGGTTTGGGTTTTATGTAGCAAATATTTTGTGTTGACTGATTTTCAAACTGCCAGCCATCTGCCTATTATTAGCATCAGACCCTGACAATGGGAATATTCTGCTTATTAAATCACTGTTGAGCAAAGTGTTTAGGTTTTACCATTAAGAAAAAAAAAGAAAAGTTCTTCATGTTATGAATGGTTCTCAGGAGATATGTGCTACCATTTAAAGCCAAAGCTAATAAGGTCCTCAGAAGTCACCCTGTTCATGTTTCCACCTTCAAAACCAAAGGAATGTATTCTGGAAAGGATTTGCTGAATCATCAAGTCCACTTCTCATAGCACCACACAACACAATTCCTACAGGCTTGGCTCATATTTGGTTTCTCTATATCAGTTGGCAGCAGATGATCACTGTCATATAGGCCTCCAAACTTCGGCATACCTACCTAGAATCAAAGGGAATTGCGGATGCTCCGTACAACTGAATGGTAGGGTCACCAGTTCAAGTGTCTGAAAATTTCGCTAAAGTTTGAAAACAGTAGTGTAGACAATGCTAAACAGCAGACCTATCTCAGATCTGACATGGAACTGTCTCACCCACAAAGCTAAACTGCTCCCTCTCCTCATGACTTCCGACAAAGGTGCCACATTCAGGCTTCTTGGCAAGGCAATGAATCCAGAAGCATTCTTTCTACAGCAAAACATCTGAGGGCAGCTAGTCCCTCTTTCAAAGAGGTGGCATCTCTCCAGACATGCCCTGAAACTTGCAGTATAAACTCAGCAGCAGCCTTTTGCAGTCAGTGAAACTGATATTTGAGAAGAAACATGTAAGCATATGTGCTGCTTGTGCTGAGGACCAGGAATGGACGTCTGCATGCTGAGTGAAGTCAAATTCCTCCATGCACACTGCAAAACATGGGTAATTAAAGACAACATTCATTTTTGTGAGATGGTGAATACTCTGACCTCAGCTTAGCCAAATCATCACATTGATTTCACATGCCTGGCCCCACCAGCCAGCCAAACCACCTGTGAGGACTTGGCTCTTAGTGACTTTTTCATAACAATACACAGCACTCAGTATAACTGCTACTGTGATAGCAACCTTCAGGTATAAGCTCAGAGGGGCAAAAGAAAGGACCATATCATCCTATTTTTGAGCATACATCTTTTAGTACTGGGATGGTAAATAGCTGAAGAAAGAAGCCAGCATTAAAATGAAAATTAAAGAAAGTTCTGCGTTTGGATCCAGTTGCTGTTCAGAGGAGCAATCCTACTTCCAAGTTATTAATAGCAGCACAGTTTAATAACAATAATAACAAAAAAGACATCTGGATGAAATCAGAAGAGGGGAGCAGAACCACATGTGCACAGGGAACCCAAGCATGTCCCAGGCTCACTCACATATTTTGTTACGGAAAAGCCAGAGTATTTCATTGAGGGAGGAGAAGGAAGCCAGCCAGAAAGCATTTGAAACCTGCAGCTCTGCTACTTTTAAACTAAACATGAGTACATTTCTGCTTATCTCTTTACCCCTGCAAAGACAGCTTTTGCTGAATATCCAAATGTTAATGGACCAAACCCTCAGGGAAGACAGCCAAGCCAAGTATGCCTGCCCAGAATTAGCTTTTCTCCTTGATTGCTCCCTTTTTAAATCTGTCCAATGTTTCCCAGCCTGTTTCTTTCCCCTTATTATGTACAGAGATCATCCTGACATTCTTCTAATTCATCTTGACTTGTACAATAGGCTCCCCCAGCCCAAGGTGCCTCCAAGTGCATGTGGTTTGCAGCAATTAGGGAGGGCAGATAACAATTGCTTCTCATGTACAAATCTCAGTATGGATGTTCCTTGGCAGGGAAAGGGAGTTGCCTGCTTTGCTCTGCCCTTGAAGAGGGAGGATGAGCCAATCGGGGCAACATGAGCTTTCTCAGCCGTGCATGAGCCAAGACACCCTTGGACACAAGAGTGACAAAGGTAGCACCATGCTGCACTGCATTCCCTCCAGTTACCAACCAAGCCCAGCAGGCAACCAAACATCATTGCCATTTCAGAAGGCAAAACCAGCCAAGGTGACCAGCCAAATACATGACAAAAGATCACTTGAGGGAGATGCTTTGTTTGTACTTGCACAGGGAAGAGAACTGAGGGCAGCTGTTCCTCTGCCCTCTCTGGCTTGCCTGCTTTAGTAGGCTTTGTAATCCCTAAATACAGACCCTCATGATCCAGGTCAATGAGTTTTAGGTCCACAGATAGTAAAGCCACCAGGGACTATTCTGTTCCTCACTCTACGCTGGTCAGAGGACTTTTTCCAGCAACTCCTACGTCTAGGCAGACAAAATCTAGGTGGGAGGGTGTAGCTTTCAGAGAAGACATCCCCTCTCAGAGGTGTTGGGGAGATGACTGTTCCCCACAGCTGATCACCACATCACAGGGAAGTTGCAGACTGGCTCCAGTGCAGACATGAGTGAAAATAAGGATTTATAGTGCAGCAGACAGGAGGTAATTACAATCTGTCTCAATAGTTACCTGGGGACTAATGACCTTACACAGATGAAATGGTGAGGCTATTAAAACTGATTTTCTGAAAATACTCAAGCAGTCCTCTGACAGCTGGACAGACAGGGATGTTACTAGAATTGCTGGTCAGAGCAGTATCTGTTAGCACACTGCCAGGGAAATATGCTGCAGGAATGGAGTGTGCCTCACATGTTGCTTGCAGAACCTTCCGAAGAAACTCTGCTTGCAACAAGCAATTTGTAAGGATGAGAACAAGGAAATCCCTTTTCCTTCAGTTAATATTAAGTATCTGCCCACTTACCCACCATTTTTGTGATCTCCATTATCATCTGCTATATAAATGCACAGCCTAGGGAGAAGCATTATTAGTATGGAATCAAGAGAGAGTAAGAAGAAGAGGATTGATACTAGGAGGCTGCACAAGAAGAAATATGGTAACATATAGAAGGGGGAATTTTAGGGAACTAGATTTTTCCTGAGGCAGATACTCCCTACGAACTTTCAGTGGACTAGAGAAACAAAACGCACCAAGTGACAGATCTAGAAGGAGTTCTTATTGCAGACTACAATCCACAAGTCTTTTCTCTTACAGCTGAGGGAATGCCTTCACAGTAACTTCTTCTCAACTAAAAAATAAGTCTTTTCCCTAAATAGAAATAATATGGAAAACTGATCTCATTTTGGGGCCTGAAAACTCAATACATCTCTACTACAAACGGGACTAGAAAAGAAAGGAGAGTAGAGCTCTATGAGGCATTAGCACTAAGATATGAGTACTCATACATTTTTTACAAGTTGCCTCCAGTGTACAACTGCAACACACAGCTAAAATAAGCCAGTGCTTTTAATAATTCAAAAATGAAAGGACAGCACAACCAGAAGCTGCTTGAATGGTCATATACAAGTGGGTTGGGAAAAAAACCCACAACTTTTCCACCTCTTTATAAATCTCAACCATTTTCCTAGTCCCCTCTGAATGAACATCTCTCCTAACTTTCTGAATACCAGCCAAAACAACTCACTTTTAATCTCTGCAAAGGATCCCAAATTGAAAAAGGTTGCCACACCTTGGAAGGGCAGGATCAGAATGAAAAATGGCCTTGATAATTGGAAAGATATTCCTAATGAACATGAAATTTGCTAAGTTTAAGTACAAAGTATTACCATCAAAAGGAAAACTCAAGTGCGGAAACAGAGGAGAGAATGATGAGCACCATGCACTGACTGAACAGGCAACTGCACAGCATGAAATGGTTCAAGTCAGAAATGCGATGAGTCAATGGTGTGATGCCATTGCAAACAAGACAAATTTCCTCCTGAGATGTATTATCACAAGTGTTACGTGTATATAACACAAGAGCAATGATTTCACTCTTCTGGAATACTGTATTCATTTTGGGGAACCACAATTTAAGAGAGATGTAGAGAACTGGAATAAGTCCAAAGGATAGTAATAGGAAGGATTGAGGTATGGAAAATATGGCCCAGGAAGGATAGATGAAGGAAGTAGATTTGTTTAGTCTACAAAAGAGAAGGCTAAGGAGAAACATAATAGCAATCTTCTCACATTTAAAAGGTCAGGAAGATTATGATCAATTGCTCTCCATGTTCACTAAGAGGAAGAGAAGAAAAATCAGTTTTATTCCAGGCAAGTCAGGTTTAAAGGAGTTATTAAGAAAGCTTTCTGACTATCAGCACAGTTAAATATTTCAGCAGGTTACCTAAGGAGGTTTTTTTATAAGTCACACAAACAACCATAAGCATTGTCCAGAAATAATCCTCCTGCCTAAGAGCAGGATGAAGGAGGTCTCTGTAAGCCCATTCCAGCACTACAAGATTATAATGAATGTATCTTTTTCATATTAACATTAGCCCCAAGAAAAGCTCAACACCTGTGGCTTCTTCAGCTTCAGAGAGGTTAAACTGACATTAAAAAGGGACAAAATTTCATCCTGGGGTTACCTGTACCTTCCTTTGTTTCTGAGTGCACATCAAATTAGTATGTGTCCAGCAGATGGAAACTGATAAATACATAACATACATGCCAATTAACTTGGATGAACACTTTTCCTCCATAAAAGACCATAGTTTGTCCCTGAATTCCAAGCTTTTCAGAGACATTGGACTCCCAGTACCACATGCAGAGTGAAAATCTGTTTGCAATATTTTATTACTGAGTTACATTTATATTTCTGCAGCCTGTTTTTTAGTTCAATAATAGGGTTCTTTGCTAAAATTTCTTTCCAGAAAAATCCTTTTGGATTCAGTCCTGTTCTGGAAGAATGAGCTGACAGGAATTGTAGTGGCTTCAAATGCTCGAACATCCCCTGCCCCTGGAGCATTCTGGCCAATTAGCAATCACTAGATACTCAGATTTCTTGTCCAGCCCTGGAGATAGTCCAAAGCACTGTACAAAGCTTGTTAGTCTCCACTCACTCCAGGAATCTGACTTTATATATTTCAGTCACCATAAAAATACTGCATTCTCTGGGAAAGAAAGCAAGTAAGAAATAAATTCACAGATGAAACTTAATTTAGAGGTGTTACCAATAGTAGGGGAGACACAGAAAACACAAGTAGATCTAGAGAGATTTTAAAGCACACTCAGAGCATGCTAGAACAAGCAAGGACCCAGACTGGGGAAAACCAAGCAAATTAATTTGGGGAAAATAACCTGAAACAAAGATCTGCTCTAGAAGAGCAGGAGCTGAAACAGTAGTGCTAGCAAAGGCTTAGGATTGGCAGCAGGCAGCAAATTGTCTGAGCTTGGAGACAGCTGGAGCTGCAAGATGCTGTAAAACTGGGGGAATACAGCACATGCTGTTATTGGAGTAAAATCACCACCTTTTTCCCCCGTACCAGATGACAAACAGATAATTCAGTCCCCTTTCTTGAGGCTACACAGCCCAGCAAGAAGCCATTTGGATATTTGGGCATCTCAGGTATTCCTCTAGCAGAAGATGCTGGTTTCTCCTTTCACCCTGGTGTGTCCTGGGGCCTCAATACCACTGCTAAATACATCCTCACTCCCAGCCTTTGTGGGGCAGAATTGCAAACACGTTTGCTGTATCTCTCAAACCCCAGAGGGGCTCAAACTCTTGCAAGTAGTAACAAGGTAAAGCACATCATCCCTCTGCTGCAGTTGTTGTGGGGAAAGGTACAAATGCTGTCTCTAGCCCCAGATCCTGGAGATCAATTCCCAATTTCATTCAACTGCTGCATGCAGTCTGACCCTTACCTTTGCTTTGCTCTTGCCTTAATTGTTCCAGCAGCCTTTTCCAATCCCCCTGCCAAAGGCCTTCCAATCCTAGTGCTGCCTGGGCTCTGTTCAGGATCCAGACTTGGCACGTTGCAAACACCAAAATCAAACTTATTAGCAGGGAATTGGGAAGCTGTCATGAAACAAACAAAAATCATCCCTCTTGGTCCTCTTTCACTACAAATCAACATTTGCAAGTGAGACCAAAACACTGCTCAGAGGAGTGTAACACTGAAGGAAGAGGCAGAGCAATACAATTGCAGGGAGCCAATTTGATTTGCAATTGCATACGGACCAAGAAATAAACAACATCATTATCAGCAAACTGAAAACAGATTGGGGCTGAGTGTGGGCTTGAATCACAGTAGGAGCCCAATGCTGCTTATAGGGAGCATGGTTATGGGGGAGTTTGGACAGGGTTTGTTGTTATGATAGCTCTTGTCCCCAGATATTTATCCTGTAGCATGATGCTGCTCAAACAAACATACAGAAAGCCTGATAGCTAAAGTTCGTAAAACTCCATCACACTGCAGGGCCTTTGCCATCAGCAGAGAAGTCTTGTGCAGAAGAAGGAAAAGCAGCTAGACAAGCCATCCACAGCCACAGGGATGTCCCATTTCCAGGCTACTTGCATGCTGGAGACAGATGTCAGCTGGTGTTTCTTGTGGTTCAAGGATGTGGGTCAAAGTCAGGGCTGGTTTAACAAAGAAGTCTGATGGGGATTATCAAGGACAAGCAATTCAAAGCCACAGGTACTTAAATAAAGGCCTCAAAAGCCTGGGGTAGACAATGCCTGGAGGCATGACATTTTTGAATGGATGGTGGAATTCCTCTGCCAGCCACAGAGGCTCTGTGACAACAGGGGATTCAGCAGGGACCCCTCCAGCTCCCTCACCAGGAATGTCAATAAATTCTTTCCACAGACCATCCACATATACCTTCTCTACATATACCTTCTCTTCCTCTCCTTCAACCCAGGCAGTCGTTCAGGTATTGTTTGACAAACACATAGGTAAGTAAAATATCTATGAGAGAATATTTTTTTTGGCAGAAAATAATGTTTTCTGCAACGATATTAATAATTGTTGACATAATGCTAGAAATATACATTTTCCTAATTATCCTAAAATTCAAAATTGTGGAAAAACACACCAAAGATTTAACTTTTTTCTCCTTGGAAAACTGCTGCTTCCACGATACACACAGACCTGATTCTGGCAGGTACCAGCTCCACAGAATGAGATGAACAAAACAGCTTTAGGAACTCGACTCAGAGTCCCTCCCCATGAGAGGATAAATGTAAGCTCTGGTGGGGTTACAACAGGCAGCACATAAGAAGTCCAAGTCCATGCAGTACTACAGGCATCTCACACCTTATTGGCTCTCTGCCCCACCATACTTCCAGACCACTGGTGCATGGACAGACCCCATCCCTTCCCAGCCCAAACCTTCATGCAGAACATGCAATCTGTTTCTGTTCACAGCCAAGGCTTGCTGAGCTGCCAAATCGTCCACTTCCTTGCCAGTTCCATACATTCTCATCCCAAAGGAAAGCGGAAGCTGTAGATTACAATTCCCACAAAACAAAATCCCTGTATTATATGCATGTTGAGGGCTGCTTCAAACCATCGTGCCTGAGACAAGGCAGCCCCTGCCCTGCTACAGGCTGTGCATGGGTCTGGTCTGCAAACAGTGTGAGCCACAGCCCCCCAGTATCTCACCCCAGCTGCTCTTGCGGACCTCACGTGGCCAGCAGTGCTGAGCCTGTGCACCACCACTGTGCTAGCACAGCCCCCTGGTTTGAAGGTTGGGTGTGGAACAGGGCTCCCGTGGTCTTGCCACATCAGAAGATACCTGAATGCCTGCAGGAATAACTCTGCTCTGCCCTACACAATTTATCACATCCAAGCTTGAATAACTTCACATCTCCACAGCCTGCAGCATCACTGAGCTGTGAGGGGGAATTACTGCATGGAGTAGGATACTTAATGCCAGTTAACTTATACGCTCAAGAACATACAAGGAACTAGTGGCAGTCAGAGGAAATTCCAGAAATTCTGAATTCTGACATTAGGCATCTTAGTGGAAACTACTCCTAACTCCTTTGGATAGCTCTGGAAAACCAGGCTTCATCTGCAAGAGTGGCACTTGATTAGGGGAGGTGGAAAAGGCTGACATGGACCAGGCAGCTCTGAATGTCAGGTGTTCTGGATTCAGTTCCTTACAGTTTGGTTTTCCTTCCCCTGTAGGTACTCAAACACTCTTTAATTTAGCTTGAGTGATGATTCCTGTCCCAGAGGTGCTTGGTGAGCAGCCAGCAGCAACCCAGTAATAAAACACCTTCCCATTGCTGATAAGAAAGCGTCAGGGAATTGTACTGTGAAGGACCCGCCCTGGCAAAAGAATGCAGGTAGCCTGTGATAGATCAAGTCCAGCTTCTTGATTCCTCCCTCCCCCAAAATGGCCTGAGCAATAAAACAGCAAAACCCTCCCTTGCTGCTCTTGGTTGACAGCCGATTTTTGCAATTTTGGCTAGAACAGCACACAGTCATGACCTATACTTGCAACACTGTCTACCCTGATGTGGTTTTCAGGGCAAGATTCAGCCTCTGTCCAAAGGCAAAAGCCATATGGCCACAACACACCACAGCCAGGAGCACCTTTGTCCCTGAGCGACACAAAGATGACTCTGAGGGCATCAGGACAGAGCAGCCCTGGCTCCACATTAACTGATGGTTGGTGGTTGTAGGATACCAGGGACACTCAAAGTCAGGCGTCATCATTTGTAAAATAAAATGCTTCAACAGTAGGTTTTACACTTTTCATATGTAAAACACTACAAAGAGCAACCCTGAAAAGGAAAGGGTTTAATTTCTAACACCCATGAGACAAAGCATCCTTGACACTGCAACATAGTCTTTCCTGAGCCACTGAATTTTTCAATAAGTCATGTACTAGGAAACTGGTTCAAGGCCAAAGAGAGATAGGGTTTCCCATTTTCTCTCCATGTTTCCACTGAGGCTGTTAATTAATGCGGGCAGGGCCTTTCTCTGGGCAGGACCCTGCAGAACACCACGGCCTTAGGGAGGCACCTCCAATAGTGGACGTTGAAGCTACATAAACAGCCAAGTCAGTTTTTACAAGCTGGTCAGATACCTGGCTATGAATCCCCAGAGACTGGCTGCATGCGCCACTTTATAGCAGGATACAGGAGGGCAGAGCCTATATGTGGCATCTCTATGCATTTCACAAAACAATCTTTTCTCACTAATAAGTGCACATGGGAGGCAATCCTAAATCCAGTGGAAAGATGCTGGACCCCAATGCAGAAAAGTTGTGGTGGAAAATCTCTAAAATTACTTTCACTAAACATATACTTAGGCACCTGGTTTCTGGTCATGAAAGTACTTACCTGGTAGCACTATCGGTAGATGACCAGGAAAGTATTGGCCATGAACACAAGAATTTAAGGGATGAAAACCTCAGAATGACCTTTGAAGAGAAGCAGGGAAAATACACCACTTACTACCCCAGTCCAGTTGCTGTACTGCCTGGTCAGAAAGCCAAGCTGCTTTTTATGGGTTGGAGGAACACTCACTCATTATCCCGGAATATCTGACAGTTCATGCAAGACAGTTGTGTTGACCAGAAGGGAGCCACTCTCCACTTGTTTTAAAAATATTTACATATTTTACTTTTTCCTCCTTCTTCCTAAACTTACTATTGAAATTGCAGGGATTGTGTGGAAAATTGAACATGAAAACAATATTATCCAGATCTAACTCCAAAACATTCACATCAGTGTTCCTTTCAAATATGCCTGTTTTTTAGAGTCCAGAGCACGCAGTGGACTACAAAGGGAGTTCATCCCACGAATAGTAGACCAGCACACAAAATGTTGCCTCCAAATCCAGCATCCTCCAATGCAAAGACACATCTGATATTTCTAGAACACAATCAGACCACAGAGACATTTCCAGCCAAGCAGAGATGACATAACAGATTTGGTCTGGTCCTATTTGGCTTCAGTAACTGCCAATAAAAAAAAAAAAAACCAAAACAAAACAAAACAAAAATGCAGAGTGGTCACGGGCCTGCTGATAATTTGGGATGTTTCAATTTGTGAAACAAGCTCCACATTTCTCTCATGACTAGCCATGGAATAACAAACAGACTGATCTAGTTTCACTGCTGCTTGGATTGTCAGTTTGATTTGTTCTCAGATGTTATAGATTACATTCTACTTTACAGAGACATTCAGCAAAGCAGAAACCAAGAGAGGTCTACGATTTAACGAGGGAGCCTCGTAAGGATTTCAGTCTAATTGCAGTTGTAAGCTTGTCCTGAAGCTGCAGCATGGTGTGTTTCTCCTGAGCCCTCTCCCTCCTCTCCTCTTTTTTTTTTTTTTTTCTTTTGTTGAGGGTTAAGTTTATAATGCTTAATGAGTTCAACTCTCTCAAGTTTTGCCCCTTGCTCAAAACATCAACAAGGTCTTGCTTGCCCCTCTCCCCAACTCTTCAAGCAATTATTTTCACAAAACATGTTGTAACGCAATTACCTTTGAGAACTGTGTCTTTCTGGTAAGTTTGGATGAAATTAGTTGCTCCAGTGAAAACACTGGATGGGTGAGATTGAAAGGCTCATACATGTACAAATGGATTTATTTCATAGCCTTTGTTTCCTCACAAAATAAAAATACCAAACCAAACAAAAAACAAAACAAAACAAACAAAAACCAGAAAAGAGTGAAAGTTACTGAAAATAAGGATGAGGCTCAAAACAAATCACATCCAATATGAGCAGCCATTTATTCACCGTTCAGGGAATAAAGGCAGCATGTTTTTTCTCTGTGGCTCAGCTGCAGGATATTCCAGTATTTGCAGAACAGATTCGGCTTTAATTCATTGTTTGACATTATTTTTATTGTTGATCTGGATGGCCCTGGAAAGAAAAGGATTTAAATTAAAAAAAAAAAAAATTATTTGCAGACTCAACTAGCTTTGTGAACACATAAAAGAGTTTGCAAGGTTCATAAAACCTCAAAAGCCAGAAAATCCTCCACCCCTGATTTCCTCCATCCTTCAGCCCCAGTCTCAATTCACTCGTTGTTGGATGTTATGAGTTCCCTCCTCTAACGGACTGTAACTTTTATAGTCAGAGATGATTATGTTGCCTTCACTCTTTCTTGACATTTCCCACTGGACTGGAGCCTGTGCTTGAGCAGAATCCCTCAGGTAATGAACCTGACCCTCCTGCTGCTGGCCAATTGTGAATGAGCACTGGTGGGCTTGCTTGGCTTTGCTCTGATGTCAAGAAATTGTTTGCACAACAGCATATAAATCCCTAATGCATTATTCTCTGTTTTTCTTTTCCATTCTGCTGAATGAAGAGAAATCCTATTCAGCTCCTGGGCAAGGGGAATGCATCCTCTCTGCAGCATCCCAAACCGGCTACCAAGTGATTTGAGGAGAACAGGAAATCATTATATTTTAATCCAATTGGATTATATTTTAATCCAAGCCTGAAGCAGCCTCCACCTCCTAAAGGCCACATTTTATGTTCTAGTAAAGCCCTAAAAAATGAGTATTTTCAGAGGGAAATAATTTACACTGAAATAGAGCCTGTGAGAATATTCCCTGAGTCCTGAATTCCTGATAGATCCCATAACCCAAGTCCATGTGTCTCATAGCCTGTGTAGCCAGTAGTTAGCAGTTGAGGCTGCTGCCAAACCCTAAGCAGGCAGTTTTAAGCCTCTTATAGGAAACATAGTGGAGCCACTGCAGTGAAAATGCCCATTTTTTATGCCTGATATCACTACAAAGGCAGAGGAGATCTGGAGGCAGTACAGAGCAAAGGTTCTGAACACACATTAATTTCATGAAGCCTCCATTGCATTTTCAGAGGCCCATGCTCACAGCCCTCTCAATGCACTTCTGAAAGGCCTTCACTGAAGCTATGTAAGGTTTGCTTTATCTTTAATGTAAACCTGCACGGTGCCAGTTCAGGGAAATACCAAATGGTGTCTGTGGAGAGGACTCACCTCACATGGGGCTTTGTGAAAGCTCAGCAGTTAGCTGGTGCCTCCTGGGTCATCTCAACAAGCACAATGACTACTGCCTCAGCATGTTCAGAGCAGCTCTCCCACAGTGTTAGCAGTGAAAAAAGGCAGCACATATTTCCATCCTTACTCCTCTGAAAGCACTGCTAGACATAGAATGTCAAACTTGGTTCTGTCTACAGCAAAGGCTGAAAACACTCTCAGAAGCCTTGTCCACACCAATAGTGTTTGTTGCAGCTAAGGACGAGGGTATTTGAGCAGTGTTCATTCACGGGTTATGTGAGTAGCAGATACACTAGAAACAAAGCTTCTGAGCCCAGCTTCTACTCATGAGGCCAGTTCAGACAGATGGGAATTCAAATACTCCTCCCTTATCCCTACACACTGTTTGACGGCCCCATGACATTCCAGGAGCTGCAGAAGCAGCCTATAAGGTAATGCTATGGGGGGACAGACAGAAAAGCAGCTGACTCACCAATGAGAAAATCCAGCCCAGACTGAGAATATCAAAAGAAAAACAATGAAAAAGAGAATAAAATAACTCCCAGCAAATACGAGTAAAAATGAATCAGTGACCTTGAACAGAGGCAGAACAATCTAAAAAAAACCCAAAATCAACCCCATACTACTTTTATTAAAATAAGAAAAATACACACATTGGTCTGAAGCAGTCACCAGCAAAAGAGCTTTAGGTCAAACAGCAAAATGCTGGCAAAGATATCAGAAACTGAGAAATGGATGTTAGAGTAGGAGCTGTACTGTCTGTAGGCAGTGCTGCTGGGTACCCACAGCATGGGGCAGCCTTTTGTCGGCTTGCCCAGAGGGGCAACCACAACTCAAGGGCAATCACTGCTTGCCTGAGGCAGCAAGTGAGGGAACCCACCTTGGGACCACCATGGTCAGAGAAGGTACTCACTGGGGGCAACAGGAAGCCAAGGCAGAGAGCTTGAGCTTCTTTACACAGCAAAATGCTACAAAGACTGTTTTTCAAAGAAATCTTTCCATAAATGCTATGCAGCTATTGTTAAGAACATGAGGAAAATACTAAATAAATCAAATACTTAGCATTAAACATTTACTAATCAGTCTTGATGAACAAAAGCACAGTTTTAATTGGCATCTAGCTGCTGTATTAGTCATTCACAGAACATACGTCTTATATTAATGGTGGTGTTTCCTTTTCCCATAAAGCACATTCAGTTTTTCTCAAAAGACAAACATACGCTTCTAAAGTCCCCTGAAGAAGATCCAGGATCCTCCTTGGAAGCAGCTCCTATTGTGCCTGCAAGAAACCCCAAGCTGTTTGCAACATGGTACTAATCACAATCACTGCCAGCAGTCACAGACTTGATCCAAATAGGGAATTTTAACTCACCGAAACAAATGAGTTATTTATGGAAAAGGAGTCCCCCATTCTGCGAGAACCACATCCAGATAGGCAGACAGACTCTTTCTGTAAACCAATATGAGTAAGTTGCTGTAATTTTCCTAAGTTGCCTTTAAAACATGGGCTTTATTTTCAGTGCAGCCAGAAATGACCTTGTGTGACTTTGGTTCCAGTCTCCTTCTCAGTCTGCAAATTATTACTCTGTAATAGGCAGAAGGACCTCACTCATATTAGCAGTGTGCTGCAGCCAATGTGCTTCCTTGGAAACAAGGTGGCTGCCAGAGTCCAGGGCTAGAGTTAGAGTGCTCGATGAGTTACATTCATTACATAGCAAGAACAACTGAGAAAAAATAAACACTTCTCAAGTCTATGACTAACTGAAGCTGTAAATTTCAAACACTTATTACAGAGTCATAGCTTAGTAAAGCAACACGGGATGTGTTACATATCAGAGGGTAACCTTTAAAGAAGGACTTATGCTCTGGGGAAAGTTTTAAAACAGAACAGGATGAATTTTATGTGCCTTTTTTTTTCATGTGGTTATTATAATTAACCAAACTGTCACAGAAAATCATCCTAGAGGTCTGGATTCAATCCAGCCCTCTCTAACACACATCCCATCATCCACTCCACAGAAGTATCCATACCGTACTCATTAAATCATTAGAACCAGTGAACAATTTTTCAATATAGATTTTTTTTTCCCAGCTCCTCTGTTTACAAATTTCCTTCAGGCAGATTGTGGGGATTTATCCCTCTTTTCATTTAATAGAGCCAAATATAGCTTTTCCCAAGGGACCAGAGCACCAGGTGCTTCCCAAACTGCTCTTAACACATCTACCCAGCATATGTAACTTACTGCTTAGTCCCTCTGCCTGGTCATTCAGGGCACTTGCCATGATTTGTGATTAAGTCAAGTAAGGTTATGCAGTCAGTAAATACATTACTTTTGTTTTGAAATTAAACAGCAAAACAAAATCTTATTTCTTGGCTAAATGTAGGTTGGTCAAGGGCTCAAAAATCACTCTCCATCAACAATATAATCTTCCCATGTGCAAGAACTCACAAAACAGAAAAAAAAAAAAGGGAAAACTGCACAAAGAGACCAGATGCTTAGCTTCTGATTAGACAAATTGTTTACAAGCAGGTTTCAGCTTCACAACCACCCCTCTGTACAATCATAAAGGGCAGCCACAGGGGCACTGGAATTAGGTTTTTGTCCAAGATATTTCGGTGTTCAGACCTGTATCTTGACTTTCTCTGGCATGGAGACCCACAAAAAGGGAACTTGCACATTGGAGGGAGGGTGAGGACAGTCCTTAGTCTGAGAAAGTTTAGCTCTGTGTATTGGGGATGGGCCATTGTTCACTGAAGGTCACAGTTCATCATGTCCAAAATGCTCTCAGACATCTCTATTACAAGAACAGCTGGGATGAAAACATGCATTGAGAGAAATATGTTGCACACATTTTGTTCTCCATATTTTTTTTCACTCTCCATAGGTTTTCTCAGAGTCAATCAGTGAGAAAATCTGTCTGGGTAAGGAAATATGTAAACACATGTGGTAAGCCATGCAAATATCTGGAAAATATCTGTTCTATATAAGAAAAAGTTAACTATGGAAAGACTCAGCTAGTGACTTCAATATTTGCAGCCAAAGAACAATCTAAATTTATCATTCTTTGCCATCTTGATACATATATATATATATAATCTTAAAAGAGATCTAATGGAGCACCAAGATATTTGTAATCTTCTATCAGCCAGTGGTGAACCTGAGCTGTATGAATAGTATCTTGTGTTGGTTACAAAATAGTTCCTTCTCCTCGTGCTCAGTTAGGTGCAGAAGGCAGCTATGTTTCCTGGTCTGGTTGTAGAGTGTAATTAGTGGAACCACAAGACTGGAAAGGTTCACCTTGTTTATGAGTCAGGTTGTTGCTTTGTATACTCTGACAGGGCTATTTGTTTTGATTATACAGAGTAGTCTGAAAGAATAGCTCACATCCATACTCTCGTTCTTAATTTTGTTTTTATTCAGATTGACTGTTGCAGATGCTCACTCTGTTCTCCAGGTATTCATATGGAAGAGACTGAGACATGCCAAATTTACCAGCAGCTTCTCGTTAGTGGCTCTTCCTTGATTGTGACATCTGGTGAGGTTGATGACAATAACAGAAGAAAAATGTGAAGTTCAGTCACTTGGAAATAGCTTGAGTGGAGGCCATTTTGCACAGTATGATGTTGAAATGTTAGGAATGATTGAGGCCAGATTTATAGCTCAAGCAGTTTTACATCTGTATTTCATTTGTGAGTAACCAATACAAAAAAATACCTTAAAAATTTTAATCATTTCCCAACTGACCAAGAGCTCCAAATATTCTGTCAGCAATATGACCTAGACTCCAGACTGTTGTTCTTGTTGAAAGGAATTTCCAGTGTGTTGTTATATGGCTAGTCCAATAAACCTGTTGTAGTCAAGCCTGTCAGTATCCCACTTTTGACTCTACAGAATGATCTTCAATTGCTGGTCAGTAGGAGAGATTCTTATAACACTCCTGGATATGACAAGGAGACCATTCAAAAACTTTTAGCTATATACCCCCCCCTTAATATATATAATATATATATATATTAGCTCATATCTGCCCTTCTTCAGTAACTAATGGCCATCTGCAGATTGCCCTGCTGAAGCAGCTTCTCCCCCCTCTACTGTCCACAGCTCAGCATGACAGAGAATCATGCAAAAATAGTGTAAATTATGTTAATTTGGTGACTAGGCTATTACAAAATTAACTACCTTCCAGAGTTATGAAAAACTCCTTTCGTTTACAGGGATGCATTAGGAGCAATTGATAGTTGATGAACATGTCTGATCAGTTTATGGCACACAGTGAGAACGAACTGAGCTTAAACTGCAATTAATGCTACCCAAATATTCTTCTTACATAGCACAAATGTAAAACCTCAGTCAAAATTATTCTATATAACACACTTGATTAACACTGCCACACACAATCAACGATAGCCCAAGGACCTCACATTTACAAAATGAATTCAACCATCTTATTAAGCCAGTTAGTGTACCACACACAGGCATGTATTGCTTTGCAGTGCAAGTTAAGCTCCCAGTTCAGTGCCTAATCACTTTCTTGAGTGTTCAGCCATAAGACAAAGATGCACTTAAATGCCCACCATGTCCTTAGAAGGGCAAAAATAATAGCTCTTTCCTTACAAGGCAGCTGTTCTGCTTGCACACCATGTAAGGCAAGGTGATAAGACAAAATTCTCATCCAAGATACAGTAGATAAGTAAGCAGAGACATTTCTAAAGCAGCTGAGCAATTGTTGCCAGCAACAAAGGGAGGGTTTTATGATTTTTGCATGCATTTGAAGTCCGTATGACTTGAGTCATAAACCAAGATGCTCTGATTAACTTCAAAATTCCTACTTGCTAGTGTTATGATCTTTGAGCTGAGAATCGTCTTGGTTACCTGTCTGCCAGGCCCTCCTACAGGCTGATGGGGAAACATGATGAGTTTTGGTGGAAAGTTGACAGGATTTTCTGATGGGTTGCTGTACTCCCAGAACTATCCTCCTCCCCCCTGACAAGGTCCAACACTGCATTTACAAGAAGCAATTGAAAAAGAGAAGAGATTCCAAGTCTGTCCTTTTCCTCTCCTATAAGCAGGAAGGCAGAGTACACTGACTGCAGTGATGGAAATTCAACAGACCAGGGAAGGGGGGTTCTTTGAACGGATGCCTGTTGCTTTTCAAGTAAACTCTGATAAGGTATGACATGCATATAATAAGGTAGGAAATGTCTTTCTGTGTTTACTTCTAAACCAGAGTTCCCCCCTTTCTGAAGGATTTACTACCTCTTTTTGGCACCACAGTCACATAGGATTCACTTTCCCTGTGCACTGGCTGATGGGAGCTCTGGCTGGAGGCACCAGTTTGCTTAAGACCCCTTAAGCATAAGGGAGCCTGTCCTGGTTTACTAGCTGCCTCCTCCACTGTACAGAGCACTGCCTCTGAAGCTGTTTTCTGTAGGGAAACTAGCAGGGAGGGAGACATGCCTTACATCAGTGCTGTAAGTGCCCTGCCATCCACAGACCTTTAATGAGCTCCCGAATTGATACCATTTCAATAAGCAACCCAAGAGGTCATGGCCAGGTCTTACCCAGTGACTGAAAGCCACTCCTCTTGGGAGGGTATCTCTATCTATTGCTCAAGCACATCATGGTTGGTCTGCATGCCTCCTTGCTGAGGTTAGCACAATCTAGTAGGGCAGCTTTGGGCACCAGAAGGGAATACTGGTAATATAATAACTCCCAAAACAAAATTTAAAAGAGAATATCCTATACTGTGAGTGATATGAAAAGGGATTTTACCTTACACATGAAGGACATGAAACATGGACTCATGAATTAGCAGTGATGAGACCTAAGTTTTCCAGTAAAGTAAGTTTTATAAAAAAACAAACAAACAAACAAAACAAATGGAAAAAAATAATAACACAAAATAACACAAAATGATCCCACCTTCACTGCATCAGGGCTAAAGGGATATCCCCACCCCTGAACCATGCAAAGAAAACTAACTCAGTCTGTAAAAACAAGCTTCTTGTACCTTAAAGATCTTGTGAGCTAATAATGTTTGCAAGGCACTTTAAAGGTAAGTGGCACTCTTATAACAATGCAAATGCCTGTTTGAATCACAAGTTGTGACTGCACATGTTGAGTGCCACTGGGCTGAACTGGGAACAGAATATCTAACCAGAAGCCTGCTCTGATTTTACCAGACTGACACTCACATTCACTGAGTTTAGCGCCTCCCTCCTTGTTCTCATGGATCTTTCTGGATCTCATGCATCTATTTCTCATGGACCTTCACCAAGTCTGAAAAGAAGTTCTCACATCCCTACCTATGATAGACTGCCTGACCAGGAAACATTGGTATGCAGAGCTAATCCTGCAGCAGCTGAAATTCTTATCTCAGATAGCTGTGGGCACCAGTATCACTGAACTACAGCCCCAAAGATCCTACTGAACTGATTCACACTTCATTTTTTTAATCTCCAAAGGATATATTAATTATTCAAGACTGCTTGTGCTGCAGATCTCTTCCGAATTAGGCCATGATCCAGCAAATCTACAGACCCCTGGAGTCAGTGGTCTCATATGGTCAAAATCAGAAGTGAAGTGCTTTCTGAATCAAATGTGATTACAGAGAAAGCAACTGCCTGCAGTTAAATCCCCAGAAATACACTAAGTGTTGGCAAACAGCAACTATTAGCAAACATGAATAATGATAATGTCAAGATACACAATGTAATCATCTGTACACAAAACTGCAATATGAACCTGCATAGCTATGAATAAGGCTTTGTTTGTTAAACTGGCCACTTCTCAACACTTAGATGCATGTGAACAAGTTGAAACATAAATCAAAGATATAAACCAGGCGTCCTCAACATTGATGCTAATAGTCTTTGAGAGTCTGGACTGGACAATGCCTTTCAAATAAAAGATATTTCCATAACAGATGCTGTTTATTTTTTCTTCTACTTCCCTGTTGGCAAAGATACCTACTGACCAGTTTAATTTTCACTGCTTTCAAATTTTCTGGCTGTCCCTTCTGATTGTAAACATCAACGGAAAAACATTTATTTGTTTAAAAGTACACTCTCAGGAAGACTGATAAAAGCTATTCTTCAAAAACCTGAAACATAAGCCAAATTTGAGAAGTCTTGTGATTTCCATTCTACCTCTACAAAATGCAAGACTTTTTATCCTGAGCAAGTGCTAAGAAAAGGAAGCAGGGAATCTTGAATTTTGTTGATGACCTCACTACTTATCAAAAGAAAATACATGAAAGTACCAGAACAGCTCCTACCCCACCAGGCCGTCACAGCACAGTGGCTGCCAAGCAGCAAGGACACTCCAAAGGGGAAAGATGGGATGGGTTTGCATCAGTGCAAGTTGGGACCATGGGGCTACTGTGGATGTGGTTGTGGGCACTGAACACTAGTCTGGGTGCTGGTCACAGAGAGAACTTTTGTTCCAAGTTTCCAGCCATTTTGGTGAATTATAAAAAGCTAGAAGATTTGTCCCAGACAAACTTGCTCAAAATTCAGAAGGGAAATAAAGAAAGCAACATCTGTGGGGTGCTTGTTTGATTTTGTTTTGTGGGGTTTTGTTTGTTTGTTTGTTTGTGTGTGGGTTTGTTTGTTTTTAATAATTATTTTTTAAGAGAAAACTGAGCTCCAGATACCTAACTCCTTTTAGCAGAGGTTCAAGGTTAACAGTGTTCCTTGCACTTTGCAAATGCACATATTAGTCAGGAGCAAAGCAGATTTATTCTTCATCTTCAGGTTACAATACACACCATCTTTGAAACTAAGCAGGTTTCTTAAAATTGAACAAAAAACCGAATTGTATAAATCTGTCAGTGAAACACTTACAATGCTTCTGACATAGGAAAAAAGTCTAGCTCCATACCTAAAAAAGTGAAAGATTTTTTTAATGGGATGTTTTCCCGTTCCTATGGTCTTCAACATCACCTGAGTGCCCTTAAAGGAAGCCATTGATATGATGTCAATTTAAAGGAAAGCAATTTTTTGTGTGACTTGTCCTAAATATTGGTCAGCCTTTGGTGCCTCTGCCCAGTGCAGTGAACAAGGCAGAGTGGATTATTCCTTCCAGTCAATTATGTTGTGGAGTGGTTGCACTGGAAGAGCAGTTGCTATCCTGTTAAAACTTTGACTCTATCCCACCAAAAGTCCTGAATTTTGAGTCCTTTCCCTCCAAGTAGATGATTTCTGTCTGAAGTTTATCCTGTGTGGTCTCCTGACAAATTCTTTTGTAGCGGAAGTCTGTGGCTCATCCGACAAGGCATTCACATCACTCACATTCAGAAAAGCCATCCTTGCTTTCCTTGGGAATGCACAGCTTACAAATATCTTGTCTTAGAAAGTTCACATTTTTCATTTTCTTGCTCTCACGTGAAACTCCCGGGAAAAATAGTAAGTTTGCAAGTGATTCTGACGTTGTTTGTTGTAGGGTTTTCTCTACTGAAAATTTTGAACTCCCTTCTCTTCTCTGTAGAGACAAAAAAATTCAAGATAAATTAATCCTCTGGATCACAGAGCTTTACCTGTACCTTTCGAACTTCACAAAGGGGAGTTCAGTATCAACCTGCTGTGGGAGCAGAGTGGTGCATTCTCCAAGCTCCTTGGACAATCCCAAACAGAAAAGGTCCTGTCTGGGATGGGGGGAGGAACCAACCCGCTGCTCTCCCGAGGTGTCTTCACAGCCAACTCTTCACAGACAGCAGGGTAGGTGTGGAGTGCCCCACACAGTGAACTTGCCTTCAGCCATAAGCTTGCTGTATTTCACACCACAGGCCCAGACAGCAGCAGCACCGACTGCCTGATACTCTGATTAGCAAATCAGGAGCTCAGACTTCCTGCTGAGCTGAGAAGCCAGTTGTTAATAGCCAGGTTTTGGTGATTTCCAGATGGCATGACATGAGCTGGAGGAAGACAATTAACAAATAATTGCAAATAGTTTAACAGGGAAATTATTTCCATCAATGGACAAAACAGCAGTTTACCATCAGGCTCCACAAGTTTACTGGATAGAGATAACATCCATGATTCTGGGCTTACAATTTCTTAAGTGACTTACTTTTGATCACTTTTCCCCTACGTTCACCCAGCTAGTTTAATTCACTGCAATCCAGATGAAGAGGAAAAATATCTGGAATAGTCAGTGTGCAGAGAGCATCAGCTGTATCTCCCAACTCCCCAGTATCTTCCTTACATGATTCATCACACAGCACTTAGATATCCAGCCCACTTGAGATAAAATGATCACGAAAAGCCAAAATCACCCTTTATAACAGCAGACAAAAGTTTCCAGTGTAGTCAATGCTAAAAATACAGGTCATGGACTATTGCTCCACAAAACATGAGCCACAGGGAAGGCAGAACTCATTTAACAGCTCCTCACAATTTTCCTCCCCCTTGATGACTCAGCATGGGCTCTTAAGTCCTGCTGTCTGCACAACGCTATTGCTTTCACCTACCTTAATGTATCCTGTTCAACACTACTCAGTCCCAGTGCCCTGCAAACACAAAATCTCGTAAGATCCTGTGAAGGTAGGGTGGCATAACCCCCAGTTTACAGATAAAACAGCAAGGCACAGAGCTAAAGATCACAAGTAGCCACACTGAGAAATCAAGGTCCAGGTTCTACCGGGTTTTAGGTACCCACTTGAAGCAGAGCCATCACAGCTCCTTCACAGTCCCCAAAAATAACACTACTGTCTCACATCTACCTATGTTTGTCATTCCCAGGCCATCCTGAGTGCAGACACGTTTGAGGACATGATTTGCACAGTCTTTACACTGCCTTCCTAGGATTTAACCAACATTTGTCATTTAGCCACACTGATCTTGTAACAGCATCTTCTCACCTCTGCATACCCCCTTTAGTCAGCCCCAAATCACCATACAACCCTCCTCTTGCACACTCAACACACAAGACTATGACAGTGATTAACCAGCCTCATATGCAACCAATTACTCAACTTTTCAGGCAAGTCCTCAAGACTCCACACTTCACTTTGTATCCATAAGGCATTTTTATCATGATGGATACTCTGTCTTCAGCACTGGCAAAGTCCTCCTGGGACAGGCAACTTTTCTAAAGGTACAGACTGTACAGCTCTCATATGCATGTATAAAGCAAAGAGGAGGAGTCAGAAAAGGTATAATTGTATGAATCTGACCCAAAGAAAGGAAATGGAGATTGACTGGAAGAAATGGCTCCTAGACCAAGGAGGAGTCCAGGAAAAAGTGACAGATTTCCCTTTACTTAAGACCATTAAAAGGTAGTTTGGACAAAGTTCAGGAAGAAATAAGTGCACTGAGTTTTTGCATGCATCATATGCCAAATAATTACTAGAGAATTGGCTTGCTACTACAGCGTTTGTTTTCTGTATCATTGTTTTGCAGATATTTCAGCTGCACAGAGGAGCTGTTTTACTCACTTAGGTGGAAAACAGTATCCTACTCACAGCTGACTTTCAAATTCCAAGAGCCAAGTCCCTCCCGCTCCCTGCTGGCAGGGTACACAATCAGTGTTACAAAACTCTTCATCCCGCTTCCTAGGCAGAGCATTAAGGTACAACATGCAAGTGATCCTCCATACAGATATCACTATATTCCTTAGCACAGAATTCACTGAACTTTTTGGTGTAAATTGCATTTTATTTCAACCAGGAAAGAATAAAAACTACAGGAAACAAAAGTGAACATGTTAAACCAAGCAGCACATTTATGTTCTTATGCTCCTGATATTCTAATTGCCCAAATCAGGAATTTAGCCAAACATACGACAGTCTCCTTCTGTCCTTCAGGATGCCTTTGCAAGGGAGGAAGAACTTCTTCATTGTGCAGGTGACTGCTCACTGGAACAATGTCCAGGGGGGTTGTGGAGTCTCCCTCACTGGAGATATTCAAGAACTGTCTGAACACAATCCTGTGCAATGGGCTCTAGGATGACCCTGCTTAAGGAGGGAGGTTGGAGCAGGTAACTCACTGTGGTCCTGTCCAGCCTGACCAATTCTGTGATTCAGAGAAGTCAGTGGAGCTGGTGCTTTTCCTATTACAGTGTTGAAATACAGGACATATATTCCAGTCACGAAGCCACTGTCAAACTGTACTGGCACGACCCATGCACACTGCTCTACAGACCTGTGCTAATGTCACAGCAGATGTGAAGGAGCACAGATGCACCTTCCTCTTGCTGTGAGAACTCAAAGAAATTTTTACCAATGCCCTGGGTGTTTTATTTTTGCTTCATGGGAATGTTTTGGAGGGTCAGTTAAAAGGAGGAACCAAATCCCTTGAAACCAGCTACAATCTCACCACCCTCTTACACCCGCGTGTACACCTCTTTCGATAGCAGCTTTAGCCATGCTGTCCTGGAGGAGTCGTCACCACCACCACCAGAGATGAGAGGCAGCAGTTCCTCAGAGCCTGCTCTGTATCACTTGAGAACAGATTGTTCCAATATATTGTGTTGGTTTTATGAGACAGGCAAGTGTCCATTGGGACATAAGGTATAATTATAGTGCAATTTCAATTAAGAATCAAACTGTGGTCCAATAAGGTAAAAATGTCTGTGCTATATCTAGCAATACAACTGGATGGTAGTTTTGCACTTGGCTACAAAATGAAGGGAAATCCTAACTGGGCCAAAAATATCCCTGTCTTCATCCATGGTTTGCTGCCAAGCATCAATCCCAGAGCAAATTCTGAAAGGATATTTGCTGGGATTTACAGTTTAAGCAATGCATTATACACTCCTTTGTTTTAGCAGGTTCAGGCTGCAACTTCCTTTCTTTCCAGAAAGCTTTTTTCCTATTTTTTTTTCCCCTCTTCGCAAGCTTTCATTACAGAATAACTAGCTGAAGAGATCCTCCTTCATAGTGAGAGTGTTTCAACTGTCAAGTTTCAGATTGCAGTAAAAAAGAAAACTAGCACATCATCCTGCTGTAGCTTAAACAAGGATTTAATGAGCAAACACAGAAAACAGACTTGCCAGTTAATCAGTGGGAAATTATCTCAGAGCACCTCCTAGGGGACAAACTCTGAGAAAACATCTGGAAGGGAATTGGATGAAGCACTAAGAAAATAAATAGTTAGCATAGCATTCAAAAGGCAGTGTCAAAACAGCATAACTTGTTCAAGCTCTAAAATTCCATCAAAAATTCAATATGCTCAAAAGGTGTTGGATAGTGCTTAACATCAAAGTTCAAAAACTGGTCCAATGTGACATGAAAGATTATGCTAAGCCATAGGCTGATTAGGCAACCAGCTGAAAACCCAGGAGGAAAACAGAAGTTAGGTAAATTCACATGGTGGCTGGAACCAGTAGTGCAGGCGAGTCAACCCCAGCACTAAAACTCTTCATTGGGGCTTTTACAAGTGACTTACGCCATATACATCTTTACAAGAATTCAAAGAAATGTGACACAGGAAAATTCTTTTTCTTCAAATAGATCTTAGCCTGGAAGTAAATTCTTGGAAGAATTTACATTAGACTGGAATAGCAGAGCCTATCCAAATAAGGCAGATGTCACTAAAACTGAATTCATCTGGACCAGGTTAAAAAACCTCAGCATTTGGGCACAGAGAACTAGGCCAACAAGATCCGAGCAGAGGATAAAATGAATCTGAACAATAACATGAAAAGCAGAGTGCAGGGCTCTGAACTTCTCACCCACAGATATCATGGAAAAGGAGCAGACCCTGAAAAATGAAAAAAAAAAAAAAAAAGAATTGACAGATTATTACCTCAGTGACAATATCTGAGAAACTGCAATGGGCACAGGGTCACAATAACTGCCCATGTCCCCCAGAGAACCCGTCAGGAAATTATGGGTAGAATCAAAGGAATCTGCTCTTTCTGCCATAGGCAACATTTTTACCTTGCTCAATAACACTGGTAAAAAAGCTGAATAGCTCAGATATGCCTCTTGTCCGGAGCTAACTTGCTTCCAGAAACCTTTGGCAAAGTGGACAATGCCTGCAATATCAGAGGTTTCTTGTTTCTCTAGATTTCTTATGAAGAGAAGTTTTTTATTTATCTAGGCTTTCCAGAAAGTTGTCAAAAAAATTGTGACCTGAGCAGAAATGAACTGATTTTATCTTGTTTACACTAGTCAAAATTACCATCAACTTCACCAGGAAAGACTTGCACCATAGAGAAAGGAAATCAGTGGGAGAACTTCCTCATGGTTTTGAATATACAAACAGAATGTCTCCCAAATATGCTCATGTGCAACTGATAACAAATGCAACAGCAGATCCACAATTTTGCTGATAAAGATTGTAGAAGACATTAAATCCATGGGCAATGCCATTATAGTAGAGAAAGGTAACTTAGAAACTGCTCATGAGTTCATCTTTGGGGGGAAACATCTTTTATTAGCACTGGAAGTACACCAATTGTATGTTTTTGGAGGCAAAGGCAAGCACTGATTACCAGAGTCTCAAGCCAACATGGAAATGGAACCTTACTAGTGTCAGCACTGAGACAGAATCTATAGCAGAAAGGAAAAAAAAAAAACAAAACAAAACAAACCCCACCAAAACCTACAACCAAAAACAACAAAAAAAAAACCCCACAAAAATTCTACCCACCTCTCAGTTATGGTGCCTGAGCCAGAAACATGGATAGAATAAAGAATTTAAGAAAACACTTTTCTTAAAAGTGTTCATGACAGCCCCCAGCTGCACAAAATGTGCAGGAGAAGGCTTCTGTACAAAACGGCTTGTCCCTTGAGTTCTGCTTTGGTGCTCCCTAAACGAAAAGGCAGAGAAGCTGGTCCATAGAGGCCCAGAGCAAAAATGATTGAAACAGAAACTTTACACACTAACAACTTGAAGAAATTAAAGGAAGAGCCCAGGAAAGAACTGGCTGGCAATTCTCAGCCTTCTGCACCTGACAATGCAAGCTGCCAATCGGATTGGATATCTTGTCATTTCCAGTTTGATGCGACATGGGAAACAAAGGTTCTCCTTGTCCTGACTGCTATTTGAACCCAGCATTTAAATCCCAAAGGAAGAGGTTTCATTAGAAGTGCTAGTTCCCAAACTTACAAGACACATACCAAGCAACACCCAAAGCTCTAGCTAATTAACCTTTTATCTCTTAAGCTTTCTGCCCTTTTGCTGGAATCACACCATGGACATTGCTCCTGCACCTGGTTTTCCATCCTTCCCTGTGATCCCAGTGTCATTGGCTCAGAGTCTGAATTCCCCATCTCCTCCAGGCCAACCCCTTGCATTCAGCGTTCCTGCAGCCCGACTGCCAGATGTGGAGCTCAGCCTCAGGGCCACACTCCTTTCTTTTTCACTAAGACTAAAGAGCTGCATCAGCAGCTGACATCTATTTGGTTATTTTTTAAAAATGATTTTACTTGCACACGTGTTCAACTGAAGAGTGCTCACAACTACTGGAAAAAGCAGTCTCCAGCTTGCCCTGTGGATGTAACAGAGGAGCCAGGAGTCAATTTCTCACTAGGAATGCCTCCAGATCACACTAGACAACAAGAATCAGTCCAGGAAGCCAAGCTGCTATACACAAACCATAAACTATCTGTCAACACCCAGACTTGATCCTGCCCAACTTTCTAAATAACCCAGACCCACAATGTTGTTCTGCTGAATCTCAGAGCTCTGCCAACATTTCTTGGATTGCCCATCTCCAGCTATCAAATACATCGAGACCCATATTCTTTGTACACTCATATTTTAGAGGCAAAAGCTGGGAATGAAAGTGTTACCCATTTCTAAAGCCCTCCCTGCACAGAGGTTCCCACAAGGTGTGTGGTACACTCAGTGTCATTCACATTGCATCAAAAAACCGTTGAACATGAGAGTTTGTTTTTCCCAACAACTTCCTACTGTGCCTGATACACACATGGCAGCAGAGCACTCCAGGTAGGCTGCAGGACAACAAAACCTGAGAATATGATGCAGGAAATAAATTAACACCAGAAGCAATGAATACAAGGAGATGAACACAAGTAATGCATTTTAAATCACAGGGTTCCTGCCCAGAACACTTAGAAAAACTAGACAAGTATAGCAATAATGGGAATATTTTCTTGCTTCTGGGCAGTAAGAGGTTAGTTAAGTACAGCCCTGGGCACATCAGTTACACAGGCTCAGCTTAGAATCTGTTTACACAGAACTGGGAGTGCATGTCCTGGATTTGTGCTGTAGCTTTTATTTGTACAGCCTTCCTTCGGGCTTCAGAGCTCTTCAATACTACACATAACAAAAATAAATTACAGATAGCAGAGCTGGAGCCCCAAGAACAGAAAAAAAGACAACAATAAACCCAGTGCTTCCAGTCTGGTTACAAACTGCAGTGGACAGCAAAGTTTCCAAATTCTTTTGAAATATTTGAGTGCTGCAGGGATAGCATGATGGATTTAGATTCAAGAACTATCCAAGAAAATGAAGCCTTTGATTTGCACTCAAGTAAATCTTCCTCTGAATTAATCTGCCCAGCTCTGAGATAACACAGATTTTTTTTTTTTTTTTTTTTTTTTTTTTTAACACAGCCTAACCTAAACAAATCCCCCACATACAGTGAATGGTGGGGAAGCAAAAAGGAAAGCAGTTTGTACTTTCTAAGGAACGGAAAAACACTTTGTCATTCACTTTGTGTTTGGCTTTCAGAAGTGCTGCCAGGGCACTGAGTGTTTGATATAACCAGTCTACTACCAAGAGCTTCATTTAAGCACAAGGAGCTGCCTGCATTACTGTATAATTTCCAAAACAACAGGGGCCTGGGTAACATCACCTCACCCACTCCTGCTCTCCCTCAGCTAAACATGATAGAGAAACTGCACCAAGAGCTCTGGCCTGATGAAGCCAATGGGCACTTATACAAGCGCATAAACTGGCACTACTGGTCCTCAGGGGATACAAGGCTATGAAAGCAGGCTGGCCATTTTTCAGCAGTAAATGAAATCAGCCTTCACAACGGGGCATCATACATTTTTTACCCTCTTCTGCTGTCAGGAGCATCATTCTGATGTTCCATTGCTTATTGCAGGAACAAGACAGTGTTGTAGGATGGACCAAGGTGGGATGGGTTCTTTTTTAACCTGCACAGATCATATAGACAAAACATATATTTATTTCTTTTCACGAATTTTACAGTCAGTAAACCTAGGCTCTGCAGTAACTCACAGTCTGCCAGCCCTGAGTGCACTCAGCCCTTCTTTGCCTTTACAGCCCAGACTCTGCCCAGGCTGCAGGGACTCACTGCCCACTGCCCCTCTGCTCTGCAGGCACTGCTCAAGGTGGAGGGCAGTTCCCTGGCTCTGGGCTCAAACCCAGCCACTGCACAGAGCTCATTGCCCGCAGGCTATGTGGGAACACACAGGTGTTGAGCTTTACTGGGGTAAAATATCTCAGTTCTTAATTGTCTGCTGCAAAATCCCTGCTGTGTCTGTTAGTTTGTGTTCCTCACCAGCAATTTTTTAGGAACAGCTGAGCACTCGGATTCCACTTTTCCTGGGACTGAAAGCCAAGCAAACCCAGCTACTACACACAGCTGCTTCATCCAGACAGAGTGTTTTGCATCTGGCTAGGCCACTCCTCGAAAGCTCGGTGAGAAAGCATACTTGCATATCAGTAAATTAACACAACAAAAGACACTTGAACTACCTCTTTACATGCGTGCTAAATGCTATCCCTGAAGCCTTCTAGGTTTCTACCACTAATATTTTGTTCATGCAAGAAAATCTTATCTATTCTATTCTTGGCATACCTCAGGCAGCATACTACTTCTTAAAGACACAATCGTCTTGTTGGGATAGCCAAATAGCTGGAGTTAGGAACATGGGTTCTTCAAGCAGTTTCTTCTCAGTGGTGCATCTGGCAGGTTTCCATCACTGACATGCCTAACCCTAACCCCAAACCTAACCCTAACGCAAACACTAACCCTAAACCCTAACCCCTAAGACTAAGGCTACAAGCAGAGCCCAAGAGGGTAGCCAGATGCAGAGGACTCAGTAGGCTAAAGCTGTGAAGATGGACAGCCTGTAGGAGACGTTGCAGTTCCTCAGTACAAAAAGCCTGAGTTATGAGCTGCTTCTGCGATCCACGGGACAAAGCTAAAAGCTGCTCATCTGGCAGCAGTGAGACTTCAGCAAGGAGCAGTGCAGGGAGTTTGGAGAGAAGTTGAAAAAGCAACTGAGCAGAATAGCATTTCTGCAAAATTACTTCAACTTCATTGAATTTACTTCCCTACATAACACAGCTGACCAATAAACAGAAAACAAGACCTGTTAACAAATAGAACATTTACTACTCTTAAACATATACATCAAATACAGATTTGCTTCCAAACAGTAACAGCAGAAAAAAAAAAGCCCTCATTTCTTAAGCCATTTATCTGCACTCACTCTCCACCCCAACAGCTGTAAGAGCTTCAGTTCTGCCTAATACCTCTCCAGATTTATTGGATGCCCAGCTAGAAAGCACTGATTGTTCCCTGTTGCAGTATTTTGCCATGGGTGAGGAATGTGGGAGGGATCCATAATATTTTTATGACTATTATATGACCTTTTGTTAACTTGATGGGATAAGTCACATGGCTCTCCCCAAAAAGAGGGCAAAAAATCCCTTGAAATGTATGTTCATGGTGAGGCATAGAGGTCAAACCAACAGTGGAGTCTGACCACTGTTAGGAGTTTTAATTAAGAGTTATGAATCTAGATACTATAGGTTGCTATTTTTGGAGCTGCTAAATTAACATACAAGAAACAGGAGGATCTTATCAAAAGATAGGGCACTTCTGCATCCCACCCATTAAGGGATGTAAAATTTTTAAGTTCTGTATCTAAAACAGCATTGATTTGTGGTGCCTGATTTATCAAGGCCATAGAGCACCAAGGCAAAGTCTTGCCTCTACTTTCATCTCTTCTCATGCCAAGCAGAAGCTAATCCCCTAAAACCTCTCACCAGCACAGACTGCGTTTCTTAAAGAAGGATGTCACCTCCCCTCAGTTCACTTAATGCACTCTAAAGAGTAAAATTAGGTGGCTTTTGCCTAAAGCTAGATGATGCAACATTCTCTTATAGGAAAGTGTTGCTGGGTTAAAGGTGAGAGTTTTGCAAGCAGACATGAATATAAAGCAAGAATAATTTCTTCTAGAAGTAGAAATATCAGATTAACAGAGCTTGGATTCATTAAAAGAGAATTTTACCTCCAGTCAAGACCACTGTTTTCTGCCTTTCTGAAAAAGGCTAAAATTTCCTTTGGATTTCATGCCAGAGTTGAAACAAGTTTTACCATAGGCTACAGGAGATTCAGAATCCTACATTCCCCAGTCATAGGAAATTTCATAACCATCAACTAAAAATGCTGCCATAAATGTGTTAAGGCACTGATCTAGTGACAGTGACATTTTTATCTGCTAACACCCCTGAGAGGCAGCTCTAGCATCAAAACAGGCAAGTTAAATCCTAGCTCCTCTCAGGGGTCAGGACACCCCAGTGTGGAAAAGAAAACCTCATCCCCAGGAGAGGAAAGTGGCTGGGGGCTCACAGTGTGCACACCTGCAGAGAGGGAGTATTTCACCACTTTTTCTCAACAAAGCCCAGCAGTATTAGGTGCCTGGATATTCAGAAATTAGCTTCCTGGAAACTGCTGTTTGCAGGCAAGCTTGGCAGTTGGATGCAGAGCCTTCTTGAACTTCAAAACCTCACTTATATTCCCAGCCTACTTTTCTGCCAGCAAAGCACAAAACAGTCCAGGGAGTCAATAAGTTTCTTTTTGGAGCTGGGGGAAACTACTTTTTCATTTTCTTTATAATTACAGTGCATCTCATCAGAGGACATGAGGGCAATTTACCTTCTCAAGGGGAGGAGATTGATGACATTCAGCTAACAGAAACAGTCTGCTGGCTAGTGGGTGGTCCACGAGTCCTGTTTGTTTGTGCAGGGAGCAGTCCCAGCCAGGGCAGGTAAGCAGCACACGACCTTGCTGCTCCCAGTAACTACAGCTCACAAACAGCTTCAATCAGCAGCTACACAAAGTCTATCAAGGACAAGAGTGATGAGCAATAATTTAGCACCGTTTACAGCACTAGCTTGGATGAGCAGCACCATCTTCCCCAGGGATCTCAACATCACCAGCAAGCACCGGCAGAGCCCCTGTTGATGCAGGATGACCAGGAAAAAAGACCCTGAAGGAAAGTTATGTGCTTCAGACTCATGAGAGTTTCATTTACTCTGCTAATAGTTGCTAAAGTAAGCAATTAGTTGCACTGAATGTAACATTTCTACCGAATACATTTATGGTAAGAAAAATTCCTTTCAGCTGGGACCAAAGCTATTTGTGGACACAGACCAGCTCCAGCAAACCTTTCAGTTAAAAAGGCACTAGGGCTGCAGCAAGCTGTGTGCCACTGGAGATGCTGGCACAAACAGATCCACTCAATTCCCTCAGTATGTGTGGGAACAAAACATTTTGTCAACTTGTTTCCAATTCCACTTTGAAAGCAAAGCCAAACATAAAGCCTCAGACTATAGCAAAATGGGACTGGCTACCCCTGGCCAGCTAGACAGCAGCTGTGATGCCAGGCTAGTGACAGCACCAAGGCCCACAACTCACCATGTATCACCTAGCTGATCAATCAACATTAGCTGACAAATTCTTACATTCTCCCCTATCTTTGCACCAGACCTCACTGCCAACAGTAACTCATCTGAAGCTTATAAGACCAAAGCCTCTGTTTTGCTTTTAACCAAGGCTTGTGCCCAGCAGGCCCACTGGCAAACACTGAAACATTCATATCTCACTCAAAGCACCTCACTGGCGCATGGGGAATACAGCCAAGCAGGGCTGCATGCCCAAAATGCCCATACAAGTTCAGTTTCCTGTAGCTGAAGGTGTCACCTGGCCCCAGACCCCACCAGGGTCACTTGCTCATTGCAGCCTGCCCAGTTACCAAGCCTTCCCAATTTCCAGCAGAGCCAGACACAGCACAAGCTTCTGCCCACCCTTCCAGGCACCCAGCAGTGCACATCTGATCCTCTGGGTAGCGTGTTTGTGTGGAAGAGGCACTCACCTTCAGAAGCAGGCTCTCACCCAGGTGTCCCCAGCTCCCACTGCCAGACAGGTCCTATTTTTAAGGTGCTATTTTTGTGCAGAAGTAAAAGTAACAGCAGCAACAGATGGGCAGGAGTCATTCCCTAGTAGCTCAAAGTCCATTTCCCAACACATAGTGGCTGAGCCCAGCTTAGAGTTGCCTTATCTACAAGAACAAACATCACCCAGCAAAGGTTACTTAACTGTTGCCTTTGATATTTAAGTATCCTACTGTGCTCCCGTAGGCCACCACAACCAGCCACCCCACCCTTTGACTTGTGAGATGACCTCTCCTGGTGAATCTTGACTGAAATCCTGAAACCCCAACAATTCCCCCAGGTGCAGCCTGGGAAGCAGGAAAAAGGCTGGGGAAGAAACAAACAGATGGATGCTAGCGGTAGAAGAGCAACGATATCTATTGCTAGCCTCAGATCCCTGCTTTAAGTGTTGGGATAATCCTGTAATAACATGTTGAGAACAGTTCTGCAGGGCATGACAGCAAGCTGTGCTTGAGCAAGCTGCAGCAGTGCACAGTATAAAGTGAAGTTCATGATCAGATACAAACATGGTCAGATACAAATATGTTCTGCTCAGGGACACAGTCTGTTTGCGTAAAAAGATGCCTGACACTTTGCTTTCTTTTTAATGGGAACAATTTGTCAAAGAGTTTGTACCTCAAAGCAAGTTATAACTTTGTGCTTTAAATTAATGAGAATGCTTCTCTTTTCTGAGTCATTCCCATTCAGAAATAAAGCAATGGCATCTGATCTGTAACATCCTCCAAATCATCAGCAGAGAGGGGGCAGTCCAAGCAAAGAGTTTGTTAACACCAATCCATAGGCTGAAAGACATTAATCTGATATTTTTTAAGCCTATATGTAATTAGAAAATAATGTAGTACAGTTGGAGAAAGAGACAAGAAAATTTCATGCATCTTTGGAGATTTTATTCTAGGTTTTTTTCTGCCATTTTGACTCAAAAATATGCCATCAGCAGTAGCACAAGCCCAGCAGGACCACATTCACATAAGGTCCTCTGCTTCAACCAGTCCACCTCCTCCTTAACTGAGAACTTCTGAAAAATAAACACTGTTTTCAGTGTTTGGTTTGACCAAATTTATGCAAGCACTTACTGTGAAGAAGACAAAGGCAAATCTGAGACAAGTTACTTCCTATTTGGCACCAAAACCTGATCTGAAAGACATTCCTCAAACGCAACCCTGTTGCCCATGAGCAGATCAGATCTTTGTCCTGCCGCCCTCAATGGGCACCACGATGGTGGTGAGGGGAGAGGGCAACCCCACAGCTGCACCATGCCTACAGCAGCTGAGCAACAGTCCTGTCTAATGTTTCATTTTTTAATAAGTACTCCCAATTGAGAAGCAAATACTGCTGCACAGCATGTTTGTAGTAAGCAAAAGAAAACAAATACACACCAGAGAGGAGGGGTGTGGGAGGAAGAGGAATGCATAAACGGCTCCCAACTGTCATCAAATGATTTCTCCTTCTGGGGGGCGTTCATTGAGGGAATGGTAGCGAATCTCCCGGATGCTCACATGAGAGACCTGAGCCAAAGCACTGCAGCTAGAAACCTCAGGCCTGACTCTGGTCAGTCTTATGTGATTGCTAAAAATTATCAAGTCAGTATACATATATATATAGAGAGAGAGAGAGAGAGAAAGGGGTCTATAATTCTGGGTTGGTTTTGCAATTTCAAGGTGTATTAAAGTAAGGATGTTTAAAGAAGGGCCTGAATCTGACCCAGGTTAATATCCAAAGATGACCTTGACTTCTGGTCCTTTTGCTCACAGCAGGAGGCATTGGCATTAATGGCCACACAAGCCAAGCAAGCCCTGGAGTTACCTCCAGCCTTCTCAGTTTTCACTCGTATTCACTCTTAGGCTTCTTACATCTTATTCCATCCTGTTTTTAGCTTTCTAAGTCCATGGTGGCCTCTCAAACATACTAAATATAAATGTGTGGACTCAGCTATGTAAATAAATGGCTTATGTGGTGAGCACATGTGAGGGCAGGGGGCCTTTCCCATAGATGGGAAAGCTGGTTGCCAAGTAAATCCCATCCCTGCACTCCTGCATAGAGAAAGGGAACTAAGATTTAGGAGCAGTCACAACTTTTCTTAAAACAGCTGATCTTTTTCTGTACCTCAGGTAGAAAATGGCAGTCACTGGTACTCTAAAATCTGCCTCCAGCACCAGAAAATGGAGACCTGAAAGAGAGAAGGCCAGGGGACAGGGAGACATGGGGAGGAGTTTTTATGGATAAACGATATGCAACCAGAAGGGAAGGATTTCTCCAGTCTTACTGTTGTGTTGCTGGTATATGTGTACATCAGTGTTGAACAGGGTGGACACCTTATGTGGGCAGTTGGAGATAATTTGTTTGAGTGATCCCCATATTCCTTCCTGAAAGAGAAGCAGCTCACACTTGAAAAATTAATCACAGGGCAGTTCAACACTGATGTTGACTCGATCTCAGTGTGAAGTGAGGTGCAACACAGCCAGTGGTACACAGAATCACAGGGGAGGCCCAAGCCAGATGAATATAATACATGGCAGAAACTTCTGCCCATTTACCACAGACTCCCCTGGACATTTGATGTGACGGACAAACCCACATTTACATCCCAGCTTGCCAGCTGAGGCCGGGACAGCCTTGTCTTCTTCCTTCAAATCACAATAGCCATGGCAGGGTCAGAAGGTTTGCAGGGCAAGCATCCTTTTTTTTCTGACCCAGTGCCTGATGCCTAGGCTGGGAGACAGAGTTGGGATTTGGGGTCCCTCCAGGGACTCCTCTAACCTTCTCTGATCTCCATCTCCAGGAGGTCTGTCTCCTTTGCTGCTCCTTCTCCTTGCTCTCAGCCTCTTCCTATTCCCAGCCCCACCTAGGGGTGACGTGACAAACCTTCTCACTTTAACCTTATATGATTGAAACCCTTTTAGACAACATAGTAACAGAGGTGATGGATCCTGCTGTGCTTGTTTGCTTTGCAATCTTTTGGAGGCAAGGCCAAGTAAAACGAAGCCCCAGAATAAATCCTTCTGAATGGGAACATTTTTACAAATAACCTCAGCTACACAGCTTCCAAGTCCTTGAGCATTTCAACATCTCTGCAGCCAAAAACATGTGTTTTGTATTGCTTCACATAAATCTCCCTGGTTATTTATCTGCATAAAGCCTTCTATAAATTGCTCACTGGGACTGGAAATGCAGCAAGCAGGCTCTTTGATGTATGTCTCAATCACCAGGTGCATCAATCATTGCTGTGTACACCTTGTTTGCTTCCATGCAGGAAGAAGTTACCAGTACCCTTTGCTTGAAAAGAGGGCAGAGTCAAATGGTTTTGATGGATGGATGAATGTCTATGGGCAAAAGCTTATGCACAGAGCTTATATATACTGCATTACTAGCACTCTCTCTCCCACTAACTGATAAAATACTCCTCCAGCAGCCTTCCTTATGAAATATACTCCAGACCAAGAACCTGCACATGAATATTTGATCTCTTTGTGAGCTCCTTTTACACTACTGTATTTCCTCCTCTGGTGGCAATTCCTCTCTGTACAGGAATAAGTAGAACATCGGCCTTATTCTGCAGTGTTAAGGTGGTATTTTAGTCTTGTTGCAGACCTGCTCCACACAGAGGTGGATCTCTTCATCATTATAGCAACAACTTTTAGCATTCATTTTGAGCCCTGGAAATGAATCATGGGTTTAGGTAGAGTTTAGCTGAGTAACTTTCTTGATTGTGAGCTAGCATTGTATTTCACAAGGGTTGTGCAGACTCATTGACAGGCAGGCAATATTTGTCATCCTTGAGTAAGTTGTGCTGCTGAGATGCTGTGTGATACTGTCTGGATCAAGGCATCACCCTGCCTCAGTGTCCCCATTCAAAATGAAAATGAGTGCAATGGAAAAACTGAGATTGTTTATGTTGACATAGCACTCCTGTTGGCCACATTACAGGTCTCAGTGATGAGAATCATCCTGCATATACAGAACACTGTAAGATGTCATATTACTTGAGGGAAAGCAATCCCTTATGAACACCCTCACCCCTGCATGTGGTTCCTGCGCTGCTGCTACAAGTTGCTGTCACACAGGGTGACAGCTGATATTACAAATTTATTTTTAGAGTGGAGGTTGAAGGGGTGGAGAAGTTGGAAAAGGGGAGATAGAACCTTAGAGAAGCTTAGCCAGCAGTTCAAACACCTACTGTGACAACCCAGAGGTCATATCCACTGACAGCTACTGAGGAAGAAATTGTCTGGGCTATGGGAGCAAGCTACAATCTTTACTGATTGTAAATCAGCTGAACTGCTGATTCAGACAGAACATGTGTGATTGATTTCATCCCTTCTTCAGCTCCATACAAAGAGGCTGAGGTTGCTGTGGAGTATCTCATGGGTAATTTTTCTGCCTTTGCACTGCTGCTGTGTAATTATCTTCAGTGCCCCCTGGACTCTGTGCTGTTTGTGACCAGTGATGTGGAGCTGGACTTCTTTTAATACAACCCATTGCTAGAAACAATATACTATTATTAAAAGTGGGGATGGGTCTTTCAATCTTCAGTTACCTCCCTGTTTGATCACTCCAGTCCCATGTGACTTTTGTGGGGTGAAGAATTTTTCAGTATCGGTGAGAGAAGTGAATGTGTGCTCACATGTATCCATGGGGGGTGAAATCCATGGGTTTCACATCCAGATCACAAGGTATGCCTATATTGCAGTAAGTGATCCTAAGCACAGCCTTTTCCACCTGCTCTGCCTGCCCACATGTGCATTACTGATCACTTCTAGCTGCCTCTTAGACAATAATAACCAACATAACCACCTGCTAGGACAGCTTTGTCACATCAAACTCAGAGAGTGTTTTAGACTTCAGCCCAGATGTGCAGACTCTATGGAAAAAGGAGATGGACCTGTTTTTAGTGTAACAGTTCATTGAGAGGAACTGATGCTAATTTCAGCAAGATGAGTCTCTCCCAGGTTCTGCAGCTGACTGATCCATGGCAGTGGGTTCCTGTACGTGTGGGCCACATATTCTGTGTGACATGTCAGTTCATGTTTGAACCTGTCTGGAGTTCCCATAGTCATCATATGGGAGCAGTTTAAAGCAAGGGAGTCTGACCAAGCCCATACTCCTGTGAGAAAGAATGGGAACTGAGGGGCAGCAGGCATGTAGAGGACATGCAGGGACTTGTGCAGGGTGTAGCCGTGCCCCAAGGCCACACACACGTAGCTCCCTTTATATTTCCCTTCCCTCTTTACATGGAAGTCAAGGTCTTCTGTCATCTACCTGAGAGCCAAGATCAGTCTCACAAAGACCAGAGAATCGTAAAGAAGATGGACAAGGCCTGCAAATCCCCACTACCAAGCCCAGCACTGAGCTCTGCTTCATTTGCCCTGGGCATACCACAGTAATGCATCACACTGAGACTCCTCCTTCACCCCACTCCCTCTTGGTGGAGCTGACAACCAGTTCCTTTGCTGTGTTGCCCCAGAGTGCAGAGGAGACAGTCCCACTGGAGAGGGCTTCTACCTGCAACCCAGACCAACCCACCACTTGGTGCACCAGGCACATCCCTGATGAGCTCCCTGGCAGCTCCCTGGACAGAAGGTTCATACCTCTCATTGGCTGGCATCCCCTCCCCCTCGCTAATTTGGGGGAGCACCCCTGTCCCTGTCAGGCCTCTGCTGTCTCCATGGTGCTTTGTAGCTCCCAGCCCCACTCCTTCCTCAGTCCTTCTAACCACTCACTCTCTCCTGTCAGCAAAGAAACTGCACAGGCAGATGAGAAGTAGTGAGATCAAAGGCATTTGTTGTCTTGGGGCTTAGACTTGCAGTTAGAGTCTTGCATAATCACAAGTTTCTGGGAGCTGGACACTAGCCTCTGGGAGCCCTGCTACTGAACTGAAGATCAGATGCATAATAAATAAATGTACTTTTGATCATTCTTGTTATTACAACTTATTGGGGTTTCCTTGCATACATACATACACATGCATATGTGTGCATACATCCTGATCATGCATCTCTGTGCCAAATACCATGTAAAATGCCACAAAGTCAGCACACAGTGCCCATCCCACTCTGACTTGGAGAGCAGAGTGGCACTGGGATGGGGATTGATCCCAGCTGTACTAAGCAGAGCCGAGACATGGGGGATGGCCAGCCAGGAGCCCCTCACACATGCTTCCACAGGGAGCCAGTGTTAGTCCAGTTTTTAGGAACCATTTGGTCAAACAGGTGACCAAATAAGAGAAGGAAAGTTTATGCTGACATGTTGGGAGTTTGCCTTCCTGAGTGAGAGGAGTTAGCCTGGGAATGAGGTGAGAAGGTTTGCCAGTTTCACAGGGAAAGCAAGAATCATCAACAAGGTAGAGGCACAGTCTATTTGGACCCTTGGCCCTCATCCACTGAAGGAGATAGAGGTGCTGTAGGGGTCTGTGAGATCCCCACAAGTATATCAGATGCCTTCCTACATCCATTTGCATTGATTGCCTTTGCCACAGAGGCACCAATCTCATCCCCTTCCTCTGGCATCACCCCCACATCATCCCACACCACAGTGTCGTGACTTTTATTAACACCATATGCCTGGATGAGAGCTCAACTTCCAGCCATTGCCAGGTACAAGGCACAGACTGTGCAAATGCCAGGCCTGGCCCCAGGATAAATCCAGTGTCCCTCCTTCCTGCTGTCAGTGGGAGTGTCTCTAGGAGAGGCTGAGTGAGCCTCTCTGCTGGTTTAGCCTCCAGCACTGAGGCTGTGCACCAAAACCCTCTAGAGCTGGCTAGTCTGATGTGGGACAACTGGGGCAGCGTACTGCAGAGCCTTAGCATCCCTGGTGTAGTGGGAAATTCCCACAGGAGCAGATGAGTGTTCGGCAGCATGTTGATCCCTTTGATCTCAGAGCATAAAGTGAAAGAGGACAGTTATTGATTTGTGTTTGCTGCAGCTCTGGACTCTCCCCAGCCCCTTCAGATCCATGTGGTGTCCATCATGCTTTTCATGTTCAAGCAGTAAAATTTAATGGTGCCCTTTCATCTCCACCTTGCAGAGGGCTGGCTACAGCCTGCTTTTCACAGGGAGCAGCCAGACTGTCTGTGTAGTGGTGGGGTCCTGCTGTCCCCTGCCGGGCATCCTCAGCACAGCTTGTAGTGCTGCCCCAGGTTTGGAAACTCCAGACAGCATGATTTTGTGGTTATAACATAGGAAGAGGGGGCACACTTAAGATTTTCTCTTTAGCTCTTCTGCTTATGTGGCTTCAGGCAATCTACTGCCATGTTTTTCCCTGCCCCAGGAGAGGAAGGAGGTCTGCCAAGCTTGCCTCAGATGCTCTCAGTTGATTTAGACTGGTTTGGAAAGCTGTGGACCTCTGGGGATACAAGGCAGAACAAATCTCTGGACTGCAAGGAGGTGCTCACTGCACCCAGTGAGCCCACAGTTGCAGGCTGTTGGTGCTTCCAATCAGCTGGGTCCATTTACCTTCAGCTGGCTGCAGTGACAATCCATGGTAGGTGACCTGGTGGAAGGAGACCGCAGAAAGGCAGCACATGGCACCACTGCAAAGGCTCTGGGCAGCTGCCTGATGGCTCCCTGTCCTTCAGTGGGCAAGGGAGGGTGTTGGTGCCAGTCTGTCTCAGATGGACATGGTGGTGGGAGGACCTCTGCTGCCTGTGCTCAGAGAGGGGACCAAAGCTGCCAAGCAAGGCTGCCAGACATGGTGGTTATAGCTGAAGACATGGAAACAGGAGGCAGGGAAAGAGCAAAACCAGATTTCCAAAACATTGTACAAGGCAGTTTGGGAACTGCTTTTATACATTGGGCAAACTAAGTCAAGCATGTTTCCATAAGTTTCTTCCAGAGTATGGCTTGTGGCCCCCTATGTCCCATCATGGGCATCTCCACTCTCTGCAGTGCTCTTGCACCATCACCATTTTCCGGAGACAAACATGAGGTGTGTGTGCTGCTCCCCCACAGCCTTGCAAGGGCAGCCACTCAGCACAGGTGCTGCACTGTGGCCTTGGTCACAGAAAAATGGCCACAATGGTTGTGCCACAGCAAAAATGACTTAAGCAGAGTGTGAGTAGGAAGAGATGAAGGCAAAGACTACCACCACCATGAAACCCTAGCACTGAAATAAAATCGTCTCAAGTCAACCCATATATCACGGGAAGCAGCCTGTAAATGTGAATCCTGGCTGGCAGCCAAAGTGCAAATGGCAAGCCTCTGTGCAAGAGAAATGGCTTAATGTGCAGTGGAGACTGTTGCTATTATGTGTCCTGGTACAGCCTGTGCTGGTGCACAGGTTTTGTAATGTTGGTTACAGGCTATTAAACCCCTCTAAGATCAGAAGTTCTCAGTTCTCTTCTGACTGCATAGCTCATTCCTAAAAACCTCACCAAAACATTCAAATGGCTCATAGCTTCATTGAGGGTATCATCTCCCCACTTGAACAGAGGCAAAATGAGAAAGGACTCTTCTACCAAGAAAAATCAAGTTCATGAGAGGTTGCTTTGTAGGAGCACTAGACACAAAAATCCCAAATGGAAGGAAGGAGTTGACTAAATGAGTGTTGGTACAAATCAAGTCCAAAGATAGCTGTCCAGCTCACTCCATGCTACCCCCCTGGGCACTGGAGTGAGAGAAAGACCTAGTGCATAGAGAAACAGTGGGTGAAGACCTTATGTTACCCTAGGCTAAGGGTTTCCCCATGTGGGGGACAAGCACCTTCAGGAAGGCTAATATAGCCCTCTCAGAGGACAGAGGTTGGGCAGTAGCTAAAGGAACATGGGAATGAGATGGAAGGTTTAAATTGTTAATGTATTAATCTGCCTTTTCTAAACAGATTGTGTCCCTCCATCACCACCACCATCGGCACCCATAAATTTACATTTATTTAAACCCCCGAGGTATGTTGCTTTCCAGAAAGGAAACATTTCTGTCAAGGGCATTCGGACAAAGTCATTTACTTTCTGAGTGAGAGCTCAGTGCAGCTTAATAAGAGCTCCAGAATAACAGCCCAGCATGCTGCAATGCCCATACTGGCTAAGGGGACCCCCATCACCAAAGGAGGCAGCAGCTTACTGCCTTGAGCAGTGCTGGGTGCCGCTGAAGGGTGGGTGCTGACAGCTCAGGGTTGCACTGCGGTGTTTTCTGCTTTTCATCAAGCCTAAGCTCATGGCTCTAAGTGATTCTGAAAGACTCTTATGTCTTCCTTTCATCTACTTGCTTTTTAAGTAGTTTTCTAGTTTTCATGTTTGCAAAGAGACACCTTAAATTCAATGCATCAATGTTAAAAAAAAAGAACATGGCAGCAAGGAAAAAAGGCATCCAGACTGTTTGCATAACCTCGAGGCTCTTAAGCTGGTTTGGTGATTTCTGGAAGCAGAGGGTGCCCCTAGAACCTGCAGCAATGTGCTGTGAGAGGGTATGGGGATGAGCCAGGCAGTGCCCAGACGCAGTGGGCAGGGCAGCAGGGTGCCCCGGCTGGGCTTTTCCTCACCCTTCATGTGATCTTCCTTGCTGGCTGCCTCTGTTTTCTACTTTGTGTCGCTCTTGAAATGGAAGTTTTGACACACCACTGAGTCACCAGTTGTGGAAAATGGGTCCATTCCTTCAAACACCTGAAGTGGTGCAGGAGGACAAGAGGAAATGTAAACACCCAAAGACAGTGCCAGTGCTGCAAAGCAAAGACACATTTTGGGTTTGTGCCATTCGGCATTGCCCTCAGGATACTCTGGAAGCCCTTTTCCAGTGGGTTTTTCCATTTTTCACAGGAAAAATGAGCAGTGCCCGCAAACCTTGTCAGCACTGCCTGCTGGAAAATCCCTTTTACCCACGACCTTGTGAGTGTTCAAAAAACCACTATCAACAGTTATTTACAGGAATTACGGACCCATTTCATAAGTTGAGGTGTTTGGCTGCCCTGGGAGAATGCCAATCTGAAATACAGACAGATCCTGTGGAAGAGAAGCTGTCACTGTGCCCTTGGACATCTCTACCCCTAGAACAAGTCAGTACAACACATACTGTCCAGGTTCACCATTGTTCACCAGGCAGGTGAGAAGGGATCACAGGGGACAGGTTCAGCTGGTTGCTGCCTCCCTGGAGAGCTGTTGGTGCATGAGCTGAGTGTGATTCACCCAGCCCCTTGCCTGCACCACTGCCAGTTTCACAGCAAGCACAGTGAGGGGCCGGGAATTCAGTGACTCGCCAGACAGCAGCTGCAGCACAAGATGAGCTTACTGACTTGTGAACCTGCAGCTTTGTGGCACCAAACATCCCTGCTGGGACTGTGGTGTGCTCACATGCCCCTGCTGCCAGGACTACCATGACCAAATGCTGTTGCCCACACCACCTCTTCCCTCAGCAGCAGCAGGTGGGGATCGATGATGACCTCCAGTGAGATGCAGCCTGTTCAAGCATGTAGGAGTGTGGGGCTGGGGTCCAGAGCAGGCCAGTGCTTTCTTGTCTTCTCCTTCTGACATACCTAGGGCTGCCCCTCTCCTGAGGCAGTGTGTCCTGCAGAGACAAGCCAAGGACCCCCAAGCTGTCTACCAAACCCAAGGCGAAGAGGTCAGAGTACCTGTGCAGCCCATATCGCATGGTAGGACACTTGTGAGACCCTGGTGCTGCTCAAATGGCTCTGACAACCACAACACAAAACTGCATTTCACTGCGGTTCCCAAGCAAAGAAATACACATCTCCCTTGCTATGATTGGCCTGAGTCTGTAGGACCCCTGTGAATAAATCTGATCTCCTTGTTCCTGTGGTTGCACATCAGCACAGACACTTCCCAAGCCATACCAGTCTGGAGCCTGGAAGAACCTGGGCGGTGAGCAGCAGCCATGGCAGGGGTCTGAGCTGCAGGGGGCAGTGGGGCTGGGGTGCCCCTTGTGACTTGCCAGAAATGTGCTGCTCTCTTGCCAAGAACAAATATTGTCATCCTCACAAATGGTTAACCTGCCGGGAGCTGCACAGCACTAATGACTTCACATTCATTTAATCAGCTTGGGCTTCTAGAGCCTCCTCCTCGGGAGCAGGGAAGGCCATGCACCCGGGGTACAAATGCTCCCAAAGCCGCACCCCTGCCTTACCAATCATTAATCACCCCGGGCCAGCAAGGAGCAAGCGGCAAGCAAGCAGGAAAAGTCCAGGTCTCCACAGCCCCCACGGGAGCAGCAGGAAGCAGTGCTGACCGGTTCCCTGCCGTGGCAGCTCCCTCTCCGACCACCCTCCCCTGGGAGGCCCCGTGGAGGTGGCCAGTCCTGCATGCACAGTCCTTTCCTTCAGGAAGGTCATTCGGTCCAGGGAGCGAGAAGCTCTGCCTGTTTCTGGGAGCTGCTGGGCTACACATGAGGTGGGGGCTCTGAAGAGGAGTTTCTGCCTGGCTGTACCGCAGTCTTCATCTCTTCACCATGCAGCACAAGGTGTTTTGGAGTGCCCTGGAGTACACCTGCCGATTGCTGGGCATCTCCACCGCAGCAGGTAAGAGGAAATTCTCTTTTTCTTTGTCACTAAAAGGCACTGAGTAGGTGTTGGGACCCCCAAGCTGCCTCCCTGCCTTTGGCCAGGTGCAGCCGCTGCCCCATCCTACGAAGGGGACAAGTATACTTGCTCACTTTTGCTTTGTGACCTAGGGAGGGAGCATGTGGGTGCCTGGCCAGGCCCTTTCCAAACACTGTGGGAGACACAGTGAGACATCAGAAAGGAAGAGCCAGCACTCAGTATGTCAGAGGGCAAGATAAAGCACAAATTAAAAAAAGGAAACTAAAGTATATTGTTCTAAAACAGACATGGGCACAGTCAAGGTGCGAATGAGAATGAAAAGCAAAATACTCATGGCTGTGAAAGACTGCCAGGCTGCTCTGTGACATGTGAAGATGAAGGAGGAACTTCTTGCGCTTTGCACAGTGAAATGTCCTTTGCCAGTCAGGATGGAGAGGCTCCATCCCAGCCATCACGGCACAGTTACTGCAAAAGCACTGCTCTGCCTTTCTCTACCTGTTGGGAAGCAGGCTCCCAGCAGTTCAGTTTATAGCTGCAGTACAAACATCATAAATTCACCCACCTGGCTAGTTGCATCCTCTCACCCACTGTCAGGGGCTGCTTTGGACCAGGGTGTTCTGAGTTTGGTGACACACCCGAGCACTTGGTTTCAGGTGACATGAAGGTGTTTTGAGCCAGGTGTCAGACACAGCATCTCACCCAGAAGGACTGAACAACCCTCTGGAGGATCTCTAGATGAGATTAGGGAAGAAACTAAAGCAAAGGGCTCAGGGGATGACTCTGGCAGTGTTGCTGACTCACTGTTGTGGGACAGGACAGACAACACTCCCTGCCTCATTTTCCCCATCAGTACAGCAGAGATCAAGGTGCCTGATTTGTCTAAAGGCTGGAGGTGTGAACCAGAGATTCCTGGTGAGAGGTGACTTGAGGTGGTGCCTGTGGTTCCTGTTTCAGACCCCCAGGGATTTCATAATCAGACACTGTAGGGAAGTCACAGCAGGCCCTCCTACCTTCGCATTTCCTTTATCAACTTCGGACAGCCATAAAAGAGACACTTTGCTCTTTTCAGGGGCAAAGTAAAAAGCACACAGGTCAGCTGAAGAGTGCACAGGTCCCCAAGGACACACAGAGCCCAGCTGGGATGATGAAGGCCCTGGAATGTGCTTCAAATGACTGATACTGATAACAAGCAGTGATTTGAGTCTCTGAGTTTGTACAAATTCCCAGTAGATAAGTGCACATCATGATGAGACTGCAACAGTGGGAGTTGGGACACAGCTTTAATCAGCAAATGCAAATCTCTTCATTTCTCCATCCCCACCCCCTTGGGCTCATATGAGCCCCATGCTGGTCATATTCTCACTTAAAACTCCCCGGAAACTCACAGAGACCTTCCTGGGATAAAACATGAGTTTGTTGCCATGAGAAAATTAAAGCTGGAACAACAAAACTGAAAGTAATTTACAATGTGGAAGTGTGTTAGTGAAATATAATCTCTTTCTCCTTATTGTTTTCTTCCATCATTTTGCATAATCTGCACCTCTTTCTTTAGTTTTTCTTTAAATGAGCAGTGCAGTTGTCTTTCTGCTGAGCATCAAAGAGCATAGGACAGCTGTACTACCAATGTCTGTGCTTTTCCTTTGGTGCATTCCCAGTATCACCTCACTTTCCAAAAAGGCCACTGAAGAATGAGACGTGCCTTCATTTTATTCCTCTATGTGTCTCAATGGAGTAAGAAATCAGCTTGATGCCGTATTCAGTGCCTGATGAAGTGTGTGAGGTTTTTGCATGAAATGGAAACCATGCTGAAGATACTCTCATGGGTTTTGTTTGAAAAAAAACTATGAAAGGGAGAGTGCATCAGCCTCACTAATTGATTTTGAGAAAGCCTGGCCAGCTCAATATGCTGCTAGTAAATACAGGTTATGCACATAATATAAACCTCCCTTTCCCCCAGGATCTTGGAGTGTAACAGCTGTCTGCAACGGTGTAGCTACAGGATTTCTTCTGTATGAGAAAATGGCTAACTTGTCTTATGGCAAGTTAGCAAAATCAAATAGCCCTGCAATTTGCTACAGTACTGAGGCATCTCTCTAGTTCAGCAATTTTAGGCCTTGTGATATTTACATCTAGGAAAGAGTTCCTACTTACTTCTTAATTCTCATGCTTTCAACCATTTAATTCCTAATCATGTGCCTTTAGCCACATGGTTTGGACAAAATCCAAATCGAGGCAGCGACTAGTCCAAATAAACACCTCGGAAACAGCCCTTTTCTTCTTGCAGATTCTTCGTCCAAACAGTTTTGTGGATAAAGCAGAAGCCATGCAAAATAAGGAAACCTCCCCATCCAGAGCAGAGACTCGAGCGTAACAGCCAAGCTGTTGAATTCTGCATTCATCCACAGGGAATAAATGAACAAATGAATGAACTCCATGTTTGTAAGGAAGATTATAAAGAACAGTTCTCAGTCACAAGATAGTAGGGACAATACTTTGTGTGTAGGATTACACAGATCATGCAGCTTCACAGCCCTCTGATGAGACTGATTTCCCTGTGCTCTGCTCAGGGCTGGAAAGGCAGTGGAGGAGGGTGGCACAGGGGCCCCATGTCTTCTCTTGGCTGACAGGGGCCAGAAGCTGCAGGTGACACAGGAAAATACAGAGGGACTTTGTTCAGCCCCAATGGAAGGGCTGACCCTTGATGTTGACCCACCCTGCAGTCTTGATGGACAGTGATGTGCATCGTTGTTTGGGAGCCTGGTATCCTTCTCCAGATGGGGCAAACCACAACTCAGAGAAATGAATCTAACCCGCACCTCAAACCTTGGGCAGTGGGCATTGAGCAGAATCAGTGATGAACTTCCTGAGCACCAGTGAATGGGTGTGGACTGCTCAGTGAGGTGAGGAGACATCAAGTTCAGACAGGAGTACAGTGATTGTCCACAGTGATGCTCTGGCCATAAAATCTGGGCTCCATTCATCTCTGTGCTGCTGGCACTTGTGCATTGTGACTGCAGCTGGTGTGAGGCACTATGTTTCTGCTCCATTTTAGAAATAGTCTTGAAGGAAACTGAAGGATGTTGAAGGAAATGTTCCATCCCCTGAAGCAATTGGCCAATACATTGAAGATTTTTAGCCTTATTAATACTCTTAATCCCCCTTAAACTGACTCCCTGGTGTGCTGTACTGGCTGGGGCACTGAGAGAATGTTCATTCCCTGTTTTTAATCTGCCTGCTCCCATTGTATGTTTTTCTGTTTGGCTAGCAAAGGATCTTGATGCTATGACTACAGCCCTTTGTGAAGGTAGCTGGCACCGTTCCCAAGTCCTGCTGCTGTCCTGCAGCCCTGTGTTGGGTGAAGCAGGCCTGGGCAAGCAGGGAGGGCAGGGGAGTGAGGCTGGCAGGTACTGGGGGGACTTGGGCAGAGATGGATGGAGCAGTGAGCCCTGTGGCAACAGTGATGTGGTGGTGCGGTAGAGGGTGAAAGGATCACAGGACACCACTGCTCACTTGCCCCAGCAGTCCAAGGCCAGCTGGTATCCCTAGAGCACCTTTCCCCAGCCCACGCAGTGGCAAGGCTGCCATAATAGTGGTGCTGCTGGGATGGGTTTCAGGGCTGTGTGTCAAGGCCAGCACTGAGCTCTGGCTCCCGTGGGCTAGTGTGTCAGCATGAATCACTGATGCTGCCAGTCCCAGCATGCTGTGCTGCATGGGAGAAGCAGCCTTGCTAAGCCTCTGGGGGAACAAGGGCATTGATCCTGGGAGCTGGTAGGGCACCAGGGAATCGGGAACTAACCCTGCAGTCAGCATTTTTCCTACCTTCTCTTTCTAGTGCTGATCGGTGTGGGCGTAGAAACTCTGCAGCGAGGACAGTTCAAAAGCCTGGCTTTCTATCTGCTGTGAGTATTTTTGCCGTTGAATTCAGAGCTGGCAGAGAGTGATACAGTCAACCCCTCCACCATATATGGCACCAGACCAGACTGCAACAGCAGCAGGAACAGTATCCAAGGCTTTGGGGATTTCAGGTCTCCATATTGAGGTTTCAGAAAAATAAGCTATTTCTGGTAGAGAAAGACATGCTACTGCAGATTCAGATGGGCCAGAGGTGACACTGGCTGCAAGCTGACTACTCAGGAACAGAAGGGCTATGAGCTCTCCTCCACAAACTAGCTGAGCAGAGGGTGTTTGGACCTCAGTACACAGACTTGTGAACTGGATAGTAAATTCTGGCTCTCTGTGCCCCTTCTGCCACCTAGACAGTATACTCAAGTCCAGCCCTGCCCCCCTGACAGCTCCACCTTTCAGTTTTTCAGGGGTTGCAGTTACTGTCTGTGAAGGCTTCTTCTTTATCAGTTTGTTCCTGGAGATGTGCTTCACGTGAGTAGACCCTGTCCACTCTTCTCCAGCCTTGGTGGGACCTCCTAAGGCAACTTGCCTCTTATAGGCAACACCAGACCTTGGGGAACTGCAAGTGCCAGACTAAAGGTCCTTTCCCTAATTCCATGGCAAGTGTACTCAGGTAGGGGTGAGGTAAGTGGGACCATGTCCAGCACCATTTAAACCCATGTTTTAAACCAGGCTTGTGCCTCAATTTGCTGAGCATCAGTGCAACAAACTCTGCTGTCCAGCATCCACTTAACACAGTATGTAGGGACAAGTACCGGGGTTGAGGAAAGAGCCAGATCCCCAGGGTGAGCTTCAGCTCCCTTCTGGAGACAGTGCAGAAGTTAAAATTAAAATGTACAAAATCCTTATGTGCTTTTCAGAGGCTGAGCATTGCCACTGTCTTCTAGCATAAACTCAAAAGTCCTCTTAGAGGCAACACCTTACTCCAGCTACTCAGAGGCAACAACTTACTGCAGATAATAGACATTTGATTAGTGGCCAAGTGGGCAAACACACTGAGAGATTGACTGAGATGCTGGCCTCTGGCAGATGCAGCCCCAAACTCTTGGCTTGGCTTACCTTTCCTGACCAACACATCAGTCTTCTAGAAAACCAGAGTGAGGATCTGCACATCTAGGTGGGTGACAGTCAGGTCCAAATTCTTGCCGTGTGCTTGGTGCCTCATCCCACAAGGACTTCTCTTTCTCTTCCCAGTCACAAGCCTGAAACCCTGGCACAGCCCTGCTGGAAGCAAGCTAGACGCCCGGGGAGCTTCCAGAAATTCCTGGGGTACACGCTGCTGTCAGTGGCATGCTTCCTGCATCCCATCCTTGTCTGGCATGTCACCATTCCTGGTGAGAGGCTGGGGTGGGGAGCAGTGCAGATGATAGAAGGGGAACATGGTCTGTCAAGGGCCAGTGAGGGTGGGGATGTGTGGGGCTGCTGGACAAGTGGCAGATGGTAGTGAGCTAGCCAGACCAAGCACTGCTTGGCGAGCTCTTCCCACTTGCCACAGCCCTCAGCCAACATGACCTTCTCCCCAGGGTCCATGCTGGTGCTCACTGCCCTGGCCTACTTCCTGCTGAGCAAGAGGAGGAAGAGCCCAGGACACAAAGAGACGCATCCCCAGGTAGGCCAGTACGTGGACCCTTCAGCCACCATGGCAGCCCCGACCATCGTTGGTGACACTGAGCAGATCTACACCTTCCATGGGACCCAGAGGGAGCAGCACCGCTCATTTCTGGGCCATATGAAGAGCATCCTGAAGGGCAGCAAGGACAGGAACTCGGCCCCAGTAACCCCTGCCCAACCAGCAGCCGTGCCAGTCCCTCGCAAGCAAGTGCACTTCCAGGAGAAGGTGGTGCAGATCATCCCCTCTGTCAGCGAGAGCTTGGAGGATGTGGAGAGTGAGGCTGAAGAGACCACATCAGACACAACGCCCATCCTCACCCCACCTGATGCCCCCATCATCCTCTCTCCACTCAGCTCCACGGGGCTCTTTTGAGCCCTCAGCAGGAATAAGGACATGACAGACCTGCTACCCCTGGCACTGGCATTGCTTCCTGATGCTCCAGTAGCCAAAGGCCCCCAAGAAGTGGCCCTTCTTGCCCTCCCTCCATCCAGGATGGCAGCTGTGCTATCCCTCTCTTCAAGGGGTGCCTACACTACATGGTCCCACATGTTGTGGGAGGGCCAGGGGACAGGCAGTGGTTCAGCCAGGGTAGTGCCAGGACAGAGAGGTTTCTGCTCCCATGGCCTCTCACTTGGGTCACCCCTCTGTTACAGCACTACACATCACTGCAGCTGCTCCTGCCTAACATCACAGCCATGGCACGTGCCTCTCCTCTGGCAACAACAGGCAGGATGAGCAGAGACTGCCATGCCCCAGAGCAACCTCTGCTGAGGCAGTTGTCTCCCTCTGGTCCTTGTGCACATTGAAGAGCTCAGGGCTGGGGCACATTCAGCACAGAGCACTGCAGCCTGCAGGTCCCCTCACAGCACTGCACCAGCTGCAGCAGCCTGGGACATCCAAAATGTCATTCAGACGCAGGCTGAGACCAAGCACACCCCTGGGGCTAGCACCTGCTCAGTACCTCCCCTAAGAGACACTGAGCCCAGCAGAGAAAGTACCTCTGGCCTTGGGAGCACCTGTGGGGCAGCAGGGAGCACCCTGGGGCTTTCTGGTGCCCCCTGCTTGGACAGACCTCTTGAATTAGAAGAGCTTTGGGATGATATAGTAGCTCAGGTCCTGAAATTCAGCACCACTCTGGCATGGCAGACTGTGTGCCACTCCCAGTGTGGGTAATTATGTCCCCTAGAGGGCAAAGGCAATAATAAAATTAGAGCGCTGTCTCACCAGTTCCCTCCATACCAGCTCTTTCCTGAACACTTCATCTCTGGCTTAATCCTAGAATAATTTCTGCCTTTTGAGGACTGTTCCCTTGTAATCAGGCATTTCCCTCCTGTTCAACTTATGTTCTTGGTTCTCTCCCACCTGAGAACATGTGGAAAAGAACTCAGATGGCTGGGTTTCCTTGAACATGGGACATTAAGCCACACTGTCACCACTGTTGGGATGAAGAGCCGTAATTGTGCGGAGCCCAGACACACAGCATTGGGGTAAGATGACGGTAGAGAGAGAAGTTCCCTGAGACCTGCTAGACTATTTATAAGACAGAAGCCAGTCAAGCTGGCTGTTTTTCTTGAAAACAGGTTATTTATTCTCTTTAAAATCTCAGCTCTCCAAGTGGCAAACATCATGCTCATTTAGGAAAGCGGTGTAGGTCAAAGTGTAATCAGAAAACAGTTGAGATAAGAAACCAGTGGTACTTTTTAATAAACTCTTTTTAACTGACTTCTAATTTGTGAGATGGATGAGGAAGAAGGTGAAAGATGTTGACTCACAATATTTGACTGCCTCTGTTTGATAATGAAATGCTGTTAACAAGAGAAGCTTATGAAGGGTTGCACACACTTGTCATTCCTACAATCAGAAATAGATAAAACTCTTTTGTTGCATCACCAGCATTTAAAATGATAGCTGGTATCAGTTTGCTCTAAACATGATGCATGGATTAGAGACCTCTTGTTTCTGGTTGCAGAATTTAACCTTCCCCTATAATTGTGTTCTGGAGAAGAGTCACATACACATCTGCCTTTAGGGTGGATTTGCACCTGGAAAAATGTCTTCAGAAAATTACACCCAACTACAGCCTAATGCTGCACAGCTGATAGCAGCAAGCCCAGGATCCAACCACAGCTCCACCCTCAACCTAGTGTGTTCTTCACGTTAGGAAAGAAAAAATAAAATTATTGTCCTCTTAAGTTGGTGACAAACAAGAATACCTGTACCCATGAAGGTCATGACCCAACCATGCTAACAGAGTACCCACCCTTGCCAACTGCCCAATAAGGTTGTGCTTGGAGCTGGCTCCTCAGCTTAACCACACATCTGTTCTGCAATTAGAACCACTCTCATACACAGAGTCAGCTTTCTGCATCATCCAAGGTTCTTCTTTGAACATTGCATAATTAATTACACACAGAGATAAACTTTGTTGAGAAGGCACTGCTCCCAACATATCAGGCAATCTGCTGACAAGAGAAAGACCGCAACTCTGCAGACTCCTCTCTAGCCCTCAGCAAGGGGCAGCCTGGGTGGGAACAGCTGCTCTGAAGCAAATTTCATCCTTCAGCCCTTACTTGATCAAGCCTTTACGTGATCCACATGGGGCAGCAGGGCCAGCTGGCAAGGGGAGAAGCAATGTGGTGAGAGCACCTGTGGCACCCTGAAGTGTGTGGAGCACAAATTTCACTGCTCTGTGAAATGCTGAAAATGAGTTTGTAGTTTTTAGAGTCTGAATAATTAGGTTTTAGTTTTTAGGCTCATCTTTTAAAATTCTGTTATAGGTTTCCCTTCAGAAGCAAGACTGGGGAAAGCTACAAGGTGAGGTGTTTTTTCACCCTTCATCGATACAGCATTGGACCTGCTCCCTTGTGTTGTCCTGGTTCCTCTCCAGGCTCACAACTAGTTGGGTCAGGAGATAAAGGCTGGGGAAAAAAGCTGCTCATCTTTTCTGTGGTATTAAATTGACTGTTCAGTTAAGGTCCATGGCTGACTCACCGTGGAGTCAGCCAAGAGTCTGCACCAGTGCTAGGGAAGTGGATATTCCTTCACAGGCAAACAATTTGTGCCTCAAACAGCACCAGAGGGGTGCAATCCCACCCCAGGGGCTGATCTGCTTCCTGGGTTCCCCCTGCCAAGAAGTCCATTTGTAGCTCCTCCACTCTGCTCCTCACCACCCATCCCACCCCTGGTGCCATATTCCTGCTCCATCAGTGTACAGACCAGAGGAAAAATAATTAGGAAAAAGAAAGCAGGTGGCTATCTTCTTGGGTAATGAGCCAAGTAAATTCAGGGAGGGCCAGCCACAAATGAAGGGGATGGGGGATAAAAGCACCTCTTTCAGAGGCAGAAGGCTGTTAAAGCAGTTCAACTTCTTAAAGAAACACAGCCTCAGGCTTACTTTAAAACCGGAGTGCAGAGGAAATGTTCAGCCTCAGGGGGTGTCAGATGACTTTGCAGAGGCCTCAGAGATTATTCACTCAAGTGTACACTTCTCTGTTGGCCCCTCTCCCTAAATCTAGCTGAGAGGGTTATCTCAGGGGCTAGAAAAACTCTCTGGTTAGCACCAGAGATGCTTTAGAGGGCTGTGGGGGGTCTGTATGAGGAAAAACTCTCCTATATGCATGGTAATTGCAGGAAAAGAAAAAGAGGAAGAGCTTGATGCTATCAACGGTGCAGTGCAGTAGTATCTGAATTTGAGCTATTTGAACTGTAAGTCTGCACAGCACTACATGAACTCTGCTTTATAACTTTTGCCTGCATTGCAAAAATTCATTACTCAGCTGGTCCATTGAGATTAATCTACTGAGTTAGAGTGCATAAAGCTATAAACTCCTGTGGATTCACATACTGAAAGGAAACAGGATGAATCATCCAAAAGAAATACATGTGTAAGGTAAAACTCTGTGAGGTAATTCTCACAGAAATTGTTTCCTTCAAAGTTTCCACAAAAGATATCCCTGCATGAGGAAAAATTTTCCTGCTTTGCATGTACGTGTGTGTAGTGGAAACACTCTTCAATGCTACTTGACAACTCCCATCACAACTTTGTGAACTGGTATGTTGCAAACAATTACCCCATTTTAAGTTTTATATGAAGGCAAAACCAGATTTCAGTACAAGCTTTAGTTACAATTCCCTCTGCCTCCACTGCATACTAGTATGAGTAGTTGTTGCAGAGCCCCAGAGACAGGTACACAACCTGCCCTGCCACAGCGCTCCCACCTCACACCAGGTACGTAGATGGTCACCCTCCAGACTCCTAAGCTCCCCACTGGGAGTCTGGTCCCCAGATTCTCTGAGCACTATTCCGTATTTGAAATATGGAAATGAATGTTTTACCCAAACAATAAGCAGTGTTATGAAAATAAGGTACATTTGGAGAGAAAATTGTTCAGTTTCTGCAGTGTCAGTACTCAAAATCAGTAGTGCCCTGCTTGTATCTGTGACTGCAACACCCACGGCAGCAAACACCAGTGTCAGCACCAGTGGTGTGGGTGGCTCCTAGTTCAGTATTGAGTCATGTCCACATGTAGGAGAGGACTTGTCTCCACTTGATTCCAAATGCTTCATGTTCACATACCTGCAACCTCACCACTCTTCATCCCATTCAGGAGATTCTTCCAACTGCTGGGCCAGAAATGCAGGTTCTGTTTTGTCTGGCCTCCTGCATTTTGTGCTGAGCAGGAAGTTAAAGGAACCAGAAACCAGAACCCAAACCTGACTGGGATTGCTTGGAGCTGTCAGCTCCCTTATCTGCTCGGCATAATGCAAAATGAGGATTATGACTTCCAGCCATCATATCTCATCTGGCATACCACTAGTGAAATGACTGCATAGGTTATATCTGAACGAATTATTAAGGCACCTTTTGGATTCTAATTCTAGGCAATTATTCACTTAGCATGTGACTTAATTGAACCTTGTTTTGAGGCTCTAGGCAAAACACCAGCAACCAACCCAGGCCTTTGAATCACAGACTAAAGAGGGAATCCATATTTCAGAGAGAAAGGAAAGTAAATAAAAATGGGGAAAAAGGGGAAGAGTAATGCTTACTGGCTGGCAGCTCCTCTTCATCCCGTCCCAGACTTCCTACAGCACGGGAAGAAGTTGTGAACAACATTTTAACATTAATCCCCACTCCATTCTCATCTCTTCCTTCTGCCCAGACACTCCTTCACTCGACATCTTTCCACCCCAGAGCACTATTTGAAAAGAAATATCATCTTGATCAAGTCATGCTAAACCAAATTACACGTACTGTGACAACACTGCAGAGTTCCCTTCTGCCCCTCCCTATCCACAACTCCCCTGTAGGAGTGGTTGGGTTTTTGGTACCCAGATACCCAACCTTACTTATTAGCTCTCAGCTCCCTGCTGGCACCCAGCTGGTGCACAGCCCACTGCCTCTACACTTGCTCTCCCAGGAGATACACACTTGCAGCTGCAGTTTTGGGTGAGGCTTTCAATGCTGCAGAGGGCAGTAATATCTACCAAAGTGTGCCTAGAAGGAAAGAAGGAGGCAGACACAAGGGATATGCCCGGTGGAGAGAGACTGTATGGCAGCCCTAGATAACTTGTTATGACTTTCTGGTTTTGGTTTTGTTTTTTGTTTTGTTTTGTTTTGTTTTTTTGGTTTTTTTTGACAAATCTCACCTTCCAGCTCTTGATGCCTGCTTATGTGCTACAAATATCACACCATAAAAAAGCCAATTTTTTTTTCAGCATTGCTTTTGCTAGACTGCATTACTTCCTTCAATTGCAGGAGAAAGCAGAAGAACACAAAAAGAGTTTTATTGTGCACAAAACTGAGCTGAAGAAGCTCTTCTATATTGGCTACTCTCTCAGACATGCTCAAGTAGAATTCTCTGGGGAAATTTGGTATAGTGATAAGACTTTTGAATTTGATATAGTAGCACTACATTTCTCCCTTTCAAGGTGGGGAGGCTTACTCTGGTTTCTTATTACTTCCTTCCCTGTTGTGCCTATTGAGGAGACAGTCCCCGGCACAGGAGCAAGCCTGCCTCCCTGCCCAATCAGATGCAGGGACCACATTCCATTTTATGTCACACACTGCCAACTTATGTCCCCATACCATGTGCTCAGAAAGAGTGAGGCTGCCAATGAATGTGCAGGTGTATTACAACACTTGGATTCTGTCCATGCTCCCAGATCTAGTGGGTGAATTCAGATAGGCCATTTAACTTGAAGCTCTTTTCTGGGATACATTTGCAGCCACACGGCAAGGAAGCTTGATCTGGGAGGTTCTCAGAGGGTTGGACTTGGGAAGGGAATTACACCTTTTAGCCATACCTTCCCTTCAAAAAACCAGGCCCAGGCATGAAAGTGAACCTCATCTTATTCCTCTCAAATTAATTATTATTCCATCTCAGCATCTGTTTCTCATGCAAGCATATGCAAACTCAGAAGAAATCATAAGCTGCATAAATGGAATTCGAAGTGTCTTTCCCAGCATAGACATGTTATATATTCCACACTGAGAGTGCACGTTGTGACAGTGTAAAAAATATAACAGTCTGACTGTCAACATCTCTCGTGGAAGTGCCCTAAGAAGGAAACTGCAAACAAATTCCTGCTGACTGCTTTGGAAACGGAGAAGGCTGTGCTTTTGTCATTACTTTTCCTGGCTCTTATCCAGTACTAAAATATTGCATTTATGCTATAATTATTTTATCATTGTTACTCATTGTTTCATGTTTTCTTCCCTTTCAGCTAGTAGTCACAGGCACAAACATTTCCTTATTTAAGCTGATTGCTTCTAAGTCAAAATTCGATGCCTTTGTTTTCCACTTACATAGCACTTTCAACCACGGAAAAGTTGGCACAAAATGACAAAATATTTTTTGCTTTGTGTCCTGAAGCTACAATTAAGAATGCCCCAAACCCATTAATTGTAGCATCGCTCTTTCCTGAAACAGTGCCAAATGTATGAATTACTCCTTCAGTGTGTATCTAGGCAGGGCACCATGACAGATCATGCCATACAAACAACCAGACAAGGCAATAGTACCATATGGAATTTATATTGCCATGAAATTTTATTGCAGCCACTGTGCTGGTTCTGCCCTGAAACAGTGTCCTGTGTGCCATTCTGGGCAGATTCTGTCCTTTCTTGACAACAGAGAGATACCCAGAGCTCAGCTCCAGTTGCCTGCCCACCTGAGCATCTTCTGTGGTTCCCACTCCTGTGTGGCTCACACCTGTGAGATGCTCATACAGCCACTCAGGACTGCATGGAACTGCTGTGCGAAAGCTAACCTTTGTTACTCAATACTTTTACTGAAAAAGTAATTATTTGAGTTATTGCCCCACAAACAGCTAAGTCAGTAAAACAATTTTAAAAAGAAGTGTAAGAAAAATCAAGTTGGTCAATGTGTTAAAACTTTTTTATGGGACTGTAACTCCTATGTTACTGGCATTCAGATCAGCCATTCAAATGGAGGTGTTTTGCTAAAAAGGATTGTACGTATCAGGCAAGCACAATGAAAATTACAAGTTGAATGCCATGCAATCAAAGCTAGACTCAAGTACAAAATCATTAATGATTATTTTTAATCAAGTAGAGCTTTCACTTAACAGTAATTAGAAATTACAAGTTGAATCATATTTCTGAAAACATTCCATTGTTTTACAAGGATTTTTAATGCTGTAGTTACTAAGACGAAAGATAATTTTTATAGCATTTTGCCTTTGCTCTATCCTTTTAAGAAAGAGTGACAGCTTTGGAAACTTTCCTGTGAAGCTGAGTAGGTGTGTAGATGGCTCAATACCTGTGCAGGATAGCTGCTAAGAAGAACTGAAGCCAAGTAGAATTTGTGTTTTACTATACTGTGGTTTATATTTCATTTGATCTATTTAATCATGTTTAAAATCTGAGTTATTCAAAATGATTATGTGAAACTTTAACAGACCACTGAGTTCACAAGTCTATAAATCTACTCTGCCTTGGATGAATCACTCACAAATGGATGTGTACAATAAGCAGGAGAGGTAAATGGAGATTTTTTTTTTTTTTCCTTCGTCCTGAGAAGAACTATGGCAACTTATAGTTGAATTTGGAACTGAAATTTTCACATATGTAAGGAGTGGCTCTTTCTCCTTCAGAGACCAGAAGACAGACTCAAAAAAGCAAATATGTAGCAAATATAAGCAAATGTGGGTACATGATGATTAGTTGCCTTGTATAATTTTCCATCAGCTTTTTAAATCTGAGATGGTTTGAACACCTTGTGCAACATTCTGCTGCTTGCAGCATCACTGTGTGGTTTCGTGGCAAGAGCAGCAGGACAATGTGCATCACCTCTCAGTGCAGATGGAGATGACTGGGTGGGACTCTGAGACATGGCTCATCAGGGTGTGTATGGGAATGGCCTGTCCTTATAGCACCACGGCTGCAGCTAACCAGCTTTTCCTCAGCCCATACAGGAGGTATCACACTTCTTCATGCTATGATTGTACTTAAGAAACCAGGTTCACCCTAAATGACCATCCCTATCTATTACTAATAAACAAGACAAATGTGCATTGCATAGTAAGAGCCTGCTATTTCATTTTGTGTCACTCCAGTAAATTCACATTACTTTGACAGGAAATATCAAGATGATTGTCTCCAATTATGTGCAGTGATAGTACTTCTGACTGTGGTTTCCCAGACAGAAATGCATGTGTGCATGCTGGTTGCAAACCCTGTGGGATTCACTTGCTAACAGAGCTAACCTCTGCAGCACAGCTACACACACATTCAGTGGATATCACAGATCTCTTCATGCCAAATGGTCTGTTGCATGTAAGGAAAAATATATCATGACTAGAAAAGTAATAATGGTATAAAGCAGCCTCAGCCACTGGAGTTAATAACAAATATAGCAAGAAATGGGGGGAAAAAAAGCAACACAACTAAACCAAAACCTTCTAACCTGCACAACATCAAGAACTGGATAAAAAACTATGAGATTACCTATAAAGTGTTCTGAAGTCCAAGGATAATATCAAACCCTATATGATCATGCTAGTAATTTTCAAGCTTGTCATAGCTATGAAGAGCCGTAATTTAAATTATAATGGTGTTATACATTTATGAATTTACTAAGACTTTAATGAAAGGTTGGTTGGCATTTCCATTAAAATTACTACTCCTGGAGTCATGTGATAATATACTGAGCTTCTGTTCAAAGAGATTCCTCACTCATACAGAAAAAGCTTGAAAACTGGGAACACCTGCTGATCCTGGAGGGTTTATTTGTGGCTTTAAATGCACAGAACTGGATAGTCAGCATCACCTGTTAAAGGGAAAATGTTTAGAATTCCTCTCATAAACAACCTCCTACTTTCATCCTTTCTTCCCTATAATGTTCAGCTACAAATAGCCTAAATTTTCCAGACAACAGATGTTCATGGGTTTAACCAACTTGTGCCCATCAGTTGTCACAGGTGGACATTTTCTTCTACACCTGAAAATCTGACTGTTGCTTTGCATAAACCAAGTGAAGATTACCTGCAAATCCAGTCTTCATTGTTTACTAATAGCTTTGTAAATAAAGCAATCTTTAACAGGTAAGGATAAAACATAAGATAAACACTTCGCAGACTCCAGACATGATGCAGCAAGAAACTGGTTCGGCCGAAATGACTACATACAAAGCCTAAGACAAATCCCAGAGGCAGGCAGAATGCCCAAGTGCATCTGAAATGGTACTAAACCTCATGTTTGGTTACTTCTTGTTGATGGATCCAGGGACTGATTACTGGTGTGTTGAGTAGTCCCTTTGCTACCATCCTTTCTTTGTCCAGTGTTAGGTAGCAATGGCCAAAGATTGAAATAAAAAGACAAAGCAGACAGATTAGTGCCTGAAATTCTGTGATTAAAAAGTTCCCCAAATTCCCTCTGAGGTGAGTTGCCATCTAAGGGGAAAAATAGCCGTTGTGAGTAGTGGATTGTATGTGCACACCCTGTGTGCATATACACTTTGTATTTATGATTTCACCTGCTGGTAGTTGACAGCTGGTGTACCACACAGAGAGGTCAGTTTGCCATGAGCAATTACCCAGCTCTGGCTTTGATTTAAATTTCTAGTAAATAAACTCCAAGGCTGTAATTCTCTGCAGTCCCAAGTGAAAATTACAGACCAGTGGTCACAGAAGCCATCTCAAGCTGACCTGCCCCTGATACTGCTGCGCCTCCCTGCCGCCACTGGCAACAGACTGCGTGGAGAAGGCATTGCACATGGGAAAGCCATCGCGCATGGGAAGGCATCGTGGGGGAGATCTGCTGAGCTAGGCAATCGTGCAGCGAGGAAGGGAAGGCTGTCCCCTTCCACAGATAATCCCAATGGCCCTCCTCAATGTGCCTTGCTAAGGCATACAGTGTGAAACAGACACTGTATGGTGACATGGTTCACCTCCATGCAGGGCAAAACAGCCTCCGGGGTGTTGAACGTGCTGGGTGAGAATTCTCACTACACAAAATGCTAATGTATCTTTCTGTGTACATTCCAAACCCCTTGGAGACTGGGAACTCCCACCCAGAGTGGATCCTGTCTTCTGTGAACAGGTCTAATTTCAGTTTAAATTGAACCATGTACAGCCATGCAGAAAGCAACATCACTGACTTCAGGGTGCTTCCTAATGCAGTGCCTTCCATGGAAGCAAATGCTTTCTTATGAAATTAGAAAAGCAGGTACCCAATATATACATCACATACAAGTTTTGCATGGCTCGTTGCCCATCAGGCTGCGTTTGTAATATCAGAGGGTCAATAGTATTAGAATAACTCATTTATTCATAATACTGGTACATGTCTTTATAATTTGAAAATCATACTAGTCTAAAAAAAATAATTGTTTTTTTGCAATGGCACAATCCCTTTTCAAAACATGAAGACAAGAGCAATCCAGCAACAGAGTAGAAGCATACAGTGATTTTATTCAAGGGCTTAAAGGAGGATGGTTTAGCTGCCTTCCTGAGGGAACAATGTTCAGGAGATTATGTCGTCTATGTGTTTGTCTGCATGTTCCATGGTTTTCAGTTGTAACAGCATAGTCCTCCACAAAATAACTAAAGCTTCATGTGTTTCATGACAAAAAGTTGACCAAGAGAAAGATTACAGGTGTCCTGAGCAGTAAAGACGGCAGCATGATTAGGAAATTAGAAGAGGAAGAAGAAGGACAAGAGAGATACCCCAATCATATGAAATATTTACTTGGAGCTTGCAGTAAACTGTAAGGTACAAACTGAGGGGAAACCAGTGTTGATTCACCTGGTGCTCAGGGAACAATTTATAAACCACAGAAGAATTCTGGTAGGATTGAATGAAAATTCTGACAGCACTGGTAACTCCAAGAATCTACCTGCCTGTTAAAATTTTGTTTAATTTTTTCAGCTATTATTTTTAAATAATAAACAAAAAAAGTCACTTCTTTATCTCCAGTGGTCTGTTCTCATAAGTCTCTGTCAGTGCAGTTGGTAATAAGGACATTTCTGTCTTTATGATTTATATGAATAAAATCTGACATCCCTTAGGGCACAAAAGGACGGATTTCTGCCACAATTTTTATTTACTTATTTGAATATTCATTCAGACTAGCAAGATTGGAGCTTGAACTGAAATATCCCTTAGAAGCTGTTCAGACAAGTAGCAGGGACAGTTCATGCACGAAATACTCCTAATTGGAGATGCCAGCTGGAAAACAGGAAGGAAACAAAAGCCCTGGAGACCTAAATTCCTTGAGAAGATCAAATAACACCGATGACTGGCCCAGTGTCGTAGTCATTAGACCTGGATGCCAGTTATTTCAAGATGTCAGGATGACCTGAATGAGATAACAGAGATATAACAAGTACAGAGTGATTTGGCTGAGCAGTGGGGTAGTGGTGCCAGGGAGTACAACAGCAGGGAGATGTCAGCCCAGCTTTGCGACTGAGGGGTGGGGTGTAGGGCAAGGGGTACAGCTCCTAAAAATGATGCTGCCAGAGCCAGGTCTCAGCTGGTACCCCGTATGCTGCTCTGTAGGAATGCTCAGACCAGAATCAGCCTGACGATCACTGCACCACAACTTATTGGACAGTGAAGATGTGACCAGTTTTCCTGATGTGACCAGTTGGCTTTCAAAAGGATAAACAAATTACCAGCTTTTCAGACCTCTCTGTCCTCTAATATTGGAGCCTCTCTGCTGCAGATTGACAGTCCCACTAGTAGAGAGCATGTATCCATGAGGCATTCCTGCTGAGGGACATGGTGTTCTCTTACACAGACTTTGGGAACTCACTACTTTTCAGATTACCTACTCCAGGGGAGCAAAACAGCCATGAGACTCCTCTGCAAAGGGATCTTCCTGCCTCAAGACTCTTCACAAGATGCTTCTAAAGGTCATCATGATCATAAAAAAGATATGAATTTCCTTTGTGACAGTAAGAATTATGCCCTTGTCTGATATTGCTTGTCTTAATTAAAGAATATTCTCTTGCTTCACAGAAACTTGGAATGTCTAATGCAACATCCAGTGGAGCAGAGCTTGAAAGTGGTCCATAAGTTTCATTTGTCCTTTGTAATGTTGTGGAACAGTGTGTTGGCACTAATATTTTAGAAGTAAACTTCCTTCACGTAGCAAAAGAATGAAATATTTTGTTGACATAAGTGAAATAGAACATGTAGATTCTTCATTTGGTTTTGAAAAGAATCACTTTGAGGTCAGCATACAAATTTTGTCTTTATAAGGGAAAGCTTCTATTGAAAACACAGACCATATTAGATAAGCAGCTCTGCTATTTAAAGCACACTTCTATAGCTAAGGTTAAAATATTTTTATCATGCTCCATTTTCCTTACAAAAGATCAAAACAGTATTGTAAGTCCTAAGTGCAAAGTAATCATCTTAATTTTATAATTACTTTATATTTCATTTTTTGTGGTTTTTTTTTTTATAATAGACTATTTCATGTGGGAAAGTTAATATTGACACCCAGAACAGAGCAGCAGTTTGAATTGGTAATTGTATTATCACTTTTTAAAGAAAAAGCATTGGATTTTTGAGTTAGCAATACCTTTTCTATTTCAAACAAAATTCCTACTGTGTGTAAAGGTACAAGTGAAAAAATAAGGGCTTTACAATTTGGAAAGACACATTTATGATTATCCTGTTGACATAATAAAGTAAGTGGAATATTGTTTTTTATGCGTGAAAAAATTCAACAAACTGTGATGGAGATGATTAGTAGTGGAATTCATATTTGAAGAGAATTTTCCAGGAGAAGGAAGGCAAGGAAAAGATGTTCATGGGAAGAGAGCCAGTGGTCCCAGCTTGTAGCCACCTTGGTGTCCAGCCCTGACCTCATCTCATTGCTCACTCCAGGCTGCTGCCAACTCAACCTTCACTTGGCTCAGTTAAAGGTATGCAAAAATCCCAGTTTGAGTGGAGGACAGAAGTTTTGGGGTCCTGTTTCTAACAACCCTCCCCAGCAACCTCCTTCTGTTTCAGAGCAAACCTGTTACTTTAATTCTTAGCTCTAAGAAAAACCCAAGCCACTCTGCCCACAGTCCCTCTGACCCATCCTTAAAAATAGCTGGGTAGGTCCTGCTGATGCCAACACAAAAGTGACCGTAGCCCATTGCATGACCCAGCCCCACTCTCATTCATTAGTCCAAACTTGCCAATGCTTAATGGCCCATGCTCACCAGGACACTCACTGGCACTGACTGGTGCACACTGAGTCTAAGCCCTGCATAGTGCTCATGCTGGTTCCAGTTCTTCTGCCAGAGGATTTGAATTCACACCCCCAAGACTTTAATTTAGAAACAAGTGCGAGAGAAATAAAGCATACTTGATTTTCAGCTTTCCACATGTGTAGGCAGGTTTGTGAGTTCCTTTTTTCTCTAATTAGAGTAGATACCTATGGGAGGGATGAGATGTTACTCTATATATTACTACAAAATCAACAGAAGGATAAAAATTACTTACCTGCAGATTGTGGGGCAAAAAAATTTGAACAGTTATGCAAAGCTTATAAATTGCAACACAGACTTCATCCCACCCTCAGAGGTGAAGAAATCCTGGCTTGTATATACATTTCACAAACTTCAGCATCAGCCAAAAAGTATTGTAGAAACAATTGCTGTTTTCACAGATTGTATTTCCCTTGTATAAGTTACCAGACAGGTTGATGCTGAGCTTTTCATTTGCAAGCTGCCCTTTCTATGGGTGCTCAGGCAGGAGGCCAGCACTACTTGGGACACTCCCAGAAAAGGAGTTGGGAGTGTGAGCAGAAGAGACAGGCATGCAGCCCTCTCTGTCCTTCATGAACCCTTCCTTTGACACTTCTTACTGCACTTATACACCCAAGATTCATAATTATCTAAGTGCCAGCTCAGAGCTACCTCACTCATCACTTATGAATACTGTGACACTCAGCCTCGTTGCTGGAAATCTGCAAGCAAGCCCATGCCATTGACCTTGATGATGAGCACCAGGAATATTTCTGCAGACCTAACAGAGCTGAGGAGAATCTTCCACCCTATTCTCACTAGCGTTCAGCACCTGTTCGCACCAGTGCTTTATGTGTTTGCACTTCAGTCTCTCTTTGTGTGGACTTCATTGGGGAGAATTCCTTCACTGTTTGGAGGTGTAGGGTCCACTGCTGATTAGGGCAAGTCTGCCTTCACACCCCAAAATACGCCTGTCCTCAGAGTCAACAGTGGTCCAGCCAAGGCAACAGTAGGGGGCAGGTGGCTGAAGGCAGTTGTATTATCCCAGGCATACTGTGGAGAGCACACTGTTAGAGACTGTTCTTAGTTCTCAGTGCTTTACTAACTCTCCAGAAACAACTGCTTGCACCATTATGGAACGAAATGTTTTTAAAGCCATATGAGTGCTTGAGGGGCTCCTTCTGTTTTTTGCTGCTTTATGTTCCCTTGGAGACTCCTGGATGGCAGCTTTCACAAAAACAAATCTGTCTCTCAATAAAGCATACCTCCCCTTAAAGGCCCTCCTTAACATACTTAAAATAGCCAAATGTTTCTGATAAGTACGTACGCTAGCCGGACGAAGAAGCCAAAAGGACATATTTGATTCATGATGAACTTCTATATTCAGCTGTATACAAATATCTTTCATTCCTAAGTCACTTCCAGAGCCAGGTCTTATTCCCAAAACAGGAGGGAATGGGGAGAGCAAAGGATTTACAGAAAACATCAAAATGCTAGGGATTATATGCTGGACACTGCTGGGGCTTCCATCCATAAGGAGCATTGAAGAAGTTGACTTTCATAAACTTAGTGTATAGTCAACAATTTATACAAAAGCACTTATTTATATAAGGGCACCTAGAGAGACCAGTTAAAAGTTCATTTACATATGACCACATTTGTGAAGATGCAGCCACACCTCTGACAGAAACATCTCAACCTTAAAGCATTTACACTTAATTCTACGCCTGATTATAATGTAACTTCCCCTGAAACCCGTCAGTCTACAACAGAGTGTGCATGTCTATTTTTTTAGAAAATCAATACTCATTCTTGTTCATCTTCTTTCTCCACCTCAAACACTCACTTCAAACATGTCCTGCCAATAACCTGCTATGACTTTATCCAATATTTTGCTGATATTGTGGTAGTTCAGACCTGGCTCCCTGCCAAATGCCCGAACCCACAGTGGCAATCCCCCTTCCCCCCTCCTTGTTTCCTCAGGGCAAAGGAAAAAAAACCTATTAAAAATTGAAGGGCCCAAAATCAATCTAGTTATATAAAAATATATATATTTATGTATATTACAGTTATGTACAATTAAAATATTATGTACACAGTGAAGAGAATCCAAACACCCCCCAAAGGGAAAGGGAAAGGGGAAAAAGGGGAAAAAGGGACACAAAGGGACATGGAACAAATATACACTATTAAACCTGAGAACTAGCAAAATAACTGGTAAAACAATTCTCACCACGTCCCTCAGAGAAGCAAGATCACAACCCTCTCCGATCTCCCACATGGCAGGACCAGCAGTCACTGCAGGCCTCAGCTCCCAGATAAGCGAGACCAACGCAGGGACCCACTGCTCCTGAACCTCAGCGGAAAAGAAGAGAGAGAGCTCTCTAATCCCTCTCTTATTTATACCTCGGTTTACGTAAAAATCGTATGGAATACTGGGATACATGGTCACTTCTGATCACTAGGAAGGCCTAGACCAAAACCATCACAGCTATTTATGGTATTATACCATTTTTACCTTGTCCCTTTACACAATATTTTCTTTTACTGAATTATTTTTGTCACTGAAGCATTGCTTTGCACTTAAGAATGAAGCTGGCTTTGTTCACCATGACTTAATAGCCCATCTTAATGACTTAGAATAGCATGAGGTACTCGAAGGCAAGTATGCATCTGAACACCTCACTCATGAAATTCGTGTCAAGCTTCAAAAGACACTGAGACCTTAAAAAGGGGAAAACCTGCTTTTCTTAGAGGGAGGATGAAAGAACTTAGAGTATATGGAAGGAAATAATGAGAAGATTCAAAAAAACACCCCATCCCCTGTGTAGAGTCAATATTTGAAAACACTCCATGTCCTAAACTAGCTCTTTGAAAAACATTTCCTCTCCTAATTCCTTGCCAGAAACTGAACTCAGAACTTTCCATTTCTCTTTGAAGGCCTGATAAGAAGTCTTGTAGGAACAAGTCTTTTCTTGAGATTTTCTTTCATATTTCTTTTTGATCTGTAAATATTAAAGAAAATAACTTCTAAAGATATATTAAATATTTTTGGTCCTAACAGCAGCCAATATCACAAGAAGAAAGCATGCAAGCTATAAATTAAATGGAAATGTCAAAGCCCGTTCAAAACCTTCATCAACATTCATCTCAGTGTTTAAGCTGATCTGTTCTAAGTAGATGAACAGTATCTGTAAGACAGAATGAATATTGGGAAGAACAAGCACAGGGAAATGAACAAGAAAGAATAATTAGTTTCAAGGTTTAAAAACACTGTACTTGGAAAGGCAGAATGCAAACCCCACCAGTTTATATCAGAGTACATAAGTGAAAAAAAAAGTGCCTCAATCATACTTCTGCAAAGTTTGTACTGTAGTTGTAGTGACAGCACCACTCACGTGGTGAAACACGGCTCCGCAAAAAGAGCCTCACAAAGGCCACTATCCCAAAGACATAAGTGTCTACTCAGACCTACTTAATTTCCATTGCTGGACAATATTGGCCCACTCCCAGTATGCTTGAGACCACTGACACAAGTGTGCCCATTATAGTAATGTTTCCTGAGTCCATACAGCTTATAGAAAAGCATACTAGTTTCATAACTATTCATTTAGGAAATATCTATTCAATTCTATGGCCATCTGAGAGGTGAAAATATAAATACAGGAAAATCTTCTGCAACCAGTCCTGCATCAATGTAGAATTATAGAACAGCAACAAGACCATTAAAAGAGTAAAAGAAAAATATGTGCAATAACATCTGTAGAGGTATCAAGAGTCAGAGTTCCTTCCATCCTTTCCAGGTAACATGAGAAGTTGGAATTGGTAGGTTGTTAGTAAAAGAGAAAATTGTTTCATGTTTATTGACAATTTCATTAGCTATGATAAGGTATATCTATGAATATATTTGTTTTCAAAATTCCTGATCTTGCTCTGCCACTCCACAGAGACTGGTATTCTCCTTAAAAATCCAGCAGTCTGTGATAATAAAAGAGCCTTGTTATAGCTGTTGTGGCTAAGGAGCTGGAAAGCATGAGGTTTAAGGATAAAAGGAGTCGCCTCTCTCTGGTGCTACCTTAGGGAAAAGCTGAAGTGACAATAGAAGGAATAAGGACTGGGGAAGAAATAGCTTCTTGTTGTCAAGGTGCTGCATGACTGGGGGAAAAGCAGTGCATGACCGTCATTTCACTGCCATCTTTACCCAGCACGGCTTCCTAACAGCGAGGAATTGAGTTTCTATTCTTCAATAGCCACAGTTGCTCAGCCAAACTCATGACTTCTGGCACAAGGTCAGTAATGCTTTGAATTATTTCTTATCCAAAACTGATGAAGACTTTGTGGGAACTGCAAAAGGTGGTATCAACCCTGAGGTTGAGAATTTGCTTTAATATTTGGAAACAAATATATTTTGTTGTGTTTTTTTATTTGTAACTTATGTAGGTGACCACATGGCCATTTCTTGAAAAGTTCCTTTTGGATAAAGAGGAGTAGCCTGTCTCACCGACCTTGAATTTAGGTAACTGTGGGATAGCTGCAGAGGTATGGGAAAATGAATAGGGAGGGAATAAGAAAGCAGTAACTTTAAACCAAAAGAAAGGAGGCTAGCTCAGTGAAACAAAGGACTTTTAAATGTCTGTTCCTTTTTCTGCAAAAGGAGCCATGTATTTTTTACACACAGATTGTACCAGAATGTAGTGCTAGGAAGTTAGAATATAAATTGTTCTGTGAAAAGAAAACAAATAGGCTATGATATTACTCTCGAAAAAAAAGTTTGGAAGTCTTCCTGATTAGGAAAAAATAAATGCAATAGGTTTTTTAGCTGATTCAGTCTGGCTTAAAGATATGTTACTGGGAAAACAGAAGTTCAGATGTGGCTTCCAGTGGTTTGTGTTGTGTAGAGAGAATGTTAAATCAAACACTGCATTTTCTTTGAGGTAAGAGTATGTAGGCCTTCACAGACAGTGGACTTGCTATGTGTGCATCTAAGCAGGATAGTTACCTCTCAGGGTTTTTCGTTCCTTACTTGCTGAACAAAACTGGATCAGCACTCATTCTCTACATAGCATTACATTTAGCAAAACTTTCTTTTCTTTTCTCCATCCTCATCCTATAGAGTTGAAAAAACTGTGCCATTAAGCAGGTTTGTATAAATTTCACCAGGCAACTATAAGTAACTGCTCTATTTAGGTTCCTAAGTTTTTGATTAAATTATATTTACCTTTTTTACTGTATTTACTTTTTTAATTTTTAATTGTCTTTGCTTTTTTCCAGCTAACTATCAAATAACTTAGTTGTCTGCACTTTCACAGTGCACTGACAGTTTCACTGACAGTGATTGATTTACTTCTGAGTTGCCCAATAACACCTCTGTTTGCAGGGTTAGCCAGAAATGTTTCCAAATTCATCTACAGAAAAAATGCGTGGCATGGTAATGCAAGTGACCTACTTCTCAGACAAATGAGTGAAATCCATTTCTCCAAAAGCTTTGCTCCTTTCCTTGGATTAATTGATATTTTTGCCCTGATCAAGAGAAACATCTTGGTCCACACCTTAGCAGATAATCCAAGTTGCTGCCAAACTCCCTCAGATAGGTGTTTGAATTCAGCTTTGGTATCTTTAATTAACAAGAAGGGTGTACCAGACTGGCTCCATTTACTATTAGGCAGAACTCCCTCATCAGAGACCTGTCTGGATTACAAGTGCAGAGCAGGACTACTGAGAGATGAAATATTGGTTTTTGCAGAGAGAAGATATGGCTGTTTGTTGCTGTGACGTATTTGTTTCAGAGAATTACTTATTCAGAAGAACTGAAAAGAATGGAGAGAGCTGTGGATCCTGAAGCATTTATGAATGTTGTAAGTTGCTCGGTGGAGTGATCTGAGGATGACATAATGCATGTCTTATGGTAGAGAGGTTTCTAAGTGTTAGAAAGAACAAGGTAGATAAGCTGCTTTATTTGACTTATCCTCTGTAGTCACTGTATATAGTACTGCTTTCTCTTCTATTCCCTTCTGTTTCAAGTCTGACAGCACATCTTCTGTTTGATAAAAAATGAGACAAACACCTTTCCTTAGTAAATCTATCAGAGTTGAATTCCTTTTACATGTTACTTACCAGTTTGCTGTTGCTGGCACTATCTGCATATCTGAAAGAATGACCATCTGGAATGTCAGTATTTCATCAGCAAAGAAGTCTCTAAATAAGTAGTGGTGATCAGCATAGATCAGAAGTGGCCAGTTTTCAGAAGAACACCTCTTGCCAAGCAAACTTATTTAGGTCTTTAGTCACTTTTTAAAATCTTGGGGTTTCTGTCCTGCATGACAAAATACATTGAGTAGTTCTCTGAGTACAATTTATAAAAAAGCAATTCTCTTTTGTAACAAACAGGTTGAACGTTTTAGGTCAAAAGTAATATTTACTTCAGCTATTCAGATGGGCTGTGCTAGTGATTTCCCTTATGACTATGCAACTGCCCAATCTTGTTTTTTCCATAATGTAGTCAAATTCTCAGCAGTACTCATTGAATCTGTGCAGTTCACAACAGGGTACTTGTGAAGCTTTCTGGGTTTCTCTGAAGGTAGTTTAAATAAACTGTTTACAGCTTCCATTGCAGCAGACCAGGAGCATTGCACTCAGGCAGCTCCTCATCTCAGCCACACACCTCATCTCAGCTTATAAACCCCTGCTATGAGTTTATAGTGATTCTTTTATCATCAGAATGCAAGGGATTGTGATGATTGTATGGCAAGAGTATAATACAGGTTTTACATGACATATTTCAAATGAATAGTAAAACCCTACATATAACACAAAGAATAAAGGAAACTTGTTGTTGTTTTTCTTGAGGGTTGCAATACTCAGGCTGATACTGCTTTATTTAGATGCTTAATATATGTAGATTAAATGCCCAATCTGCTCTCTAACATTTCTTCATTCCAACTATCTTATGCATGTAATATGTGAAATGGACTTTGGCAAGCAAATGTATTTGTACCTTCTCTTCTAGAATGAGCTCATTACTTACAAAGGGTACCCCAGTGAGCAGTATGAAGTGATGACAGAAGATGGTTATACCATTACCATTAATAGAATCCCTTATGGTACTCAGAATCGAGGAAGCTCAGGTACAGTTCTTTAATATGACATAAGATCAGCCTAGATAGGGTATGTTCTAAAAAGTGGTACTCTGTATTTGTATACTGTCTACCAAAGCTTGTATACCTGAGTGAAATTTTAAGAGAGTTCTGGCTGCCCTGAACAACCTACAAGATCTACAGAATTTATGTCAAGTACACCTATTTATAACAAAAATTCATTATAGTATGAAGCATATGCTTCCTAATAAGAGTTGATGAGTAAAAGTTAAAAAAAAAAAAAATAAAAATAGGATAAAGGTTGCCTAATCAGCCTGTTTCAAGAAAACAGTTCTGGCTTCTAATTTTGCTTTGCTTTTGCTTACACCAGGTTAATGTCAGTGACTGATTCATATTTTGAGTAAAGCAAACCCCTGCAAACAATCTCACACCTTCATTCTCTGTATCAGAGTTGAGAATCTCAAGCTGAAGCAGCTGAGCTACAAAACAATGACCAGAGGGTGCCAAGTTAGATGTCAGGCACATCTTTCCATAAATCTTTACAGAAGATTAGAAGTTCTCTCTTGCAGACAAGGATGTTTTGTTCTTATGATTAGTTGATGCAGGAAGAAACCCTAGTATTGAATAATGTCGCTGAACTACAAGGGAAAAAAAAAAAGTTATAAATGGTTGTTTTGTTTCTGATTTGCTTTTCAGCTTCGAAACCAGCTGTGTTTCTCCAGCACGGATTATTGGGAGACGCTAGTAATTGGGTCACAAACCTGCCCAACAACAGCTTGGGCTTCATGCTAGCTGATGCTGGTTTTGATGTTTGGATGGGAAATAGCAGAGGGAATCGCTGGTCAAGAAAACATGAAAATTATTCCATTGATCAAGATGAATTCTGGGCTTTCAGGTAGACAGAACCATTGAAGGGCATATCCATTGCTCATCCTCACATATTAATTTCAGCTGGCTAAAAATTCTACCTTTTAAAAAGCATTCTTTACATTCACTTTTGCTGAGGTGCCCCTATACGTGCATGTGAACTGTAATAGTAATGGAGACTAATTACTGCTAGAACAGGTTCTTCAAACTAGAGGCATAACAGCAGAATAACTCAGAGGAACCTGCACAGGTGATCTCCAAGCCATTCCTATACCCTGCAGGCAATTTTGGCAGCTATTAGAAACACTAGTCTGTTTATTACAATAACACAAAAGTCACGGAAGGACAAAATGTAAACAAATTTTTACATTTATTTTAATGACCGTTTAGAAACAGACTTTTTTTTTTTTAATGCCAGATTGTATAAAATGTGTGATTCCATGGAAGGAGCTCTGTTATTGTATCACCACCTGTTTCTTCTGTGTAGACAATTGCAATTCAACCTGACACTTCTTGAAGCTATGGTCCTTCTGTTAAAGTCAAGGGAGAAATTACCCCAGAAAATCTTGAGTAGTGTCTTCCCTACCCAGTGCCAGGAAAACACAGAACCTAAAGCAGATGAATGATTCACTAAATAGTTCAGACTGCTTCTTTGCTGACAGACCACTAATAAAAATATGAATTCAATTCAAAGTCTGATTTTTCATTTATGCATTCCTCTCTTTCAACCTCCTGACTGCAGTTTTGATGAGATGGCAAGGTTTGATCTTCCAGCAGCAATAAATTTCATTGTGGAGAAAACAGGACAGGAAAAGTTGTACTATATTGGCTATTCACAAGGTACTACCAATGGTAAGTTACACACAACAGAGGAATGCTTCAGGTAAACAGGAGTAAAATGTGATTTGAGATACTGAGCTACTGAATGTACCTGGGGTTTTCAGTTACTCTTTGCAGATGCGAGAAACACATTTTAAATTTATTATAAAGACAGTAAAACATAATGGATCAAATACACTGCTACTGGAAGTCTGTTGACTTAAAATTATACTGAAAATTACTGTGGACCATGAAAATTGTTTCTTTCCAAGATGCAGGGGTGTGCCCAACAGCATCTGGTCAGTTGACCAAAATAAACAAAACAGGAAGATGAGAGAACAGAAAGAGAAGTTGACCAGTTTGGACTGGATGTACACACAAAAAAAGAAAACAAGAAATCAAACTGACAGGAAGAAAAACAACTTCTCCTCCCAATAATATATGACAGGCATGAACATACATCAAAAGTATGCATTTATGTTTAAACAGGCCTGCAAGAAAACTGCAAAGGCAAAATATAGAAAGTAATTTTTCCAAAAAGGCAAAAAACCTACAAGCTGTAACTCGTGGAGAAGAGGGATTTCACACAAATCTAAGATGAACCATAGTCTCTGAGCAACTAACAAGATTGCTTATAGGCTTGAAGTTGCAGAATAGCATTTATTAATAATGAAAAAAAATGTAAAAACAGTGGGTTTTTAACTCATCTTTTTTGTTTTCTCAGCTTTCGTTGCATTTTCAACAATGCCAGAGCTGGCTCAAAAAATCAAACTCTATTTTGCATTGGCCCCTGTCACTGCTATTAATTATGCCAAAGGCCCTGCCACAAAACTCCTCTACCTTCCTGAAAAAGTGCTCAGGGTATGTGATATCTTGGTTTCAACTGTTTAACTGTATACTTGCTTGTTCAGCTCTTAAAAAGGTTATACAGAAAGTATAGGGCTTTGTGAAGGCTATTCATTTGCATGAGGGTAGGTTTACCTTACAGCTGAAGTCTTTGGAAGTTCAGACTGGGCATTAAGAGAAGCTTTCTATCAAAGGCAATACTGCAGCACTAGGACAGGTCACCCAGAGAGGCGCAGAGATGCAGATCTTCAAAGGTGTCCAAGATTTGTGTAGACAAAACCACAGCTGATACGCAAACTTAAAACTAACTATGAATTGGAGTTAGAGTTTAACATATCTCTTCATTAAAAGTGATGTAACAGAAATTGAGTAATGCCCAAGAAGGCTGATGCAATGCAAAACCAAGTTCTTTCTTTCTTGTTTATGGGAACATCAATTGGCAAATGCAGGAAAGCAAGTAAGAACACTGACAGTGCGGGAGAAGAGGAACAATGTACATTCTTTAATGACTGTTACTTTGTATTTCACAGGGTATGCTTGGCAAAAGAGAATTCCTTCCCCAAACTGAAGGTCTAAGAAGGATAATAGCCCCTGTCTGCAGTCACCGAGTTTTAGCTGGGCTTTGTAGAAGTGTCTTCTTCAGTCTGGGTGGCTGTAACTTAAGAAACATTGATGTGGTATGTATAACTCTTACCAGCTCTACTGAGAGTTTAAGCTTATGCTCCTAAAACTCACATTCTATCCTGTAGTGTAAATCCTGAATTTTTGTTAGTCTGACACTGCAGGGAACAGTCCCCACTATTGGACAGTGGTATCTGTGGATTGACCTATCACTGGCAGGGGACCACTGCCTCACTCCTCAGAAGAGCACTTGGCAGCATCCCTGCAGTCAACAGCTGCTCAGAGCCCCCCAAAATTTTGTAGTCTGCCTTCTGCCAGACCTCACCCAGGGCACCATATCCTGGTTCATATTGTGCCTGCCACTGGTCTCATGAGAAATATTTACTATGCTGGCACACTGCAGAAGAAGAAATAAAACACTTCATGTTTTCTCTTTGCAATAGTGACAGGAGCACATATATTTCCCCTCATTCTCCTCTATGCCTTGGGCCATCAGGGATGTGCCCAGAGACACAAGATACCTTGGGGGTACCTGAGAGAGAGTTGGCAGACACTGGAGGGGGTTATTAAGACATACTTGGGCACCTCATGCTCTAGGTCAGACCACATAAAAATTTTTCTCCAGCATTTTTCAAAAAATGCCTCAGAGTGTATTTGCCAAGGAAGGATCACACAGCAGCTTGTTAAGAAACCTGGCAGGACTAGAGTGTGTTTTCTTTCAAACAGCCATGCATTTCTAAGGCAATTACATTTCTCTTTGCTGTTCTGCCCTACAGTGATGCTTTCTCACATAGGATCTGATACAGATTTCTGAAAAAAAAAAACACCTAGTTTGGGATCTAAATTGCTGACTTTCTATTCTATACTTTCTACCTGTAAATTCTTTTAGATTCTCAGTCATACTGGAAAATGTTCTGATTGGGGATTTTTCTTCCAGTGCTATTCTTAACCTAACACTTTGCCATATCTGGAGTAAATCTGAGGGAGTCTCCAATCATGCCACTCCAACTTCTATTGGCTTTATAAATACATGACACTGCTGTAGCAGATATTTTGATGTACATCTGAATGGAAGGGAAGAAGAAAGCGCTCACTGAGTATTTTCTTTCAGAACCGAATCAATGTGTATATTGCCCAAACCTCCGCTGGAACTTCTGTGCAGAACATCATCCACTGGAGTCAGGTAGGAGCAAATCCCTGGAAGACAAAATACATACCCACCTTGGGCTGAATAGAGAGGTATAGAGATGTCTTGCTATGAAGCCATTGGTTATTTTTTGGAGACACATGTAACTTTTGTTTATAATTGAAATCTCAATTCAAAAGACTGTTTTTCATCGATCTTTCTTTTGCAAGAAGGATAGGAATACCCTGTGTGATGCGGGTACATTTGAAGGCAACAGTGAAGTGCTGAATTTGTGTAAAAAAATGTATTCTGGAAGCTGTCAATCCAGATGTATTTATCACTCTTCTTACTGTGTGTCTAGTACCTTTTATAAATGATGTCCACAGTTCTGCACAGAACTTAGCTTAAGACATTAGTCATGTTTCCAGTGTGGAGTCAAGAAATGAACAGGACTTAGGCTGCTACGTAAATGATGCACTTTTACTAGTAAAAGCCCATATAGTTTCACTTCTTGCTTTCAAAGCTCTCGGTGTCTGGACAGAAATATAACCATAAATAATAAACTATTTAGTAGACCCTTTATATCCCATCCCTACAAGGTACTGCCACAGTACCCCTGCAGCAACAATACTGATGGAAGCTGCCTTTCTGTGCTAGGGCTCATACTTTCAGGATTCATAAAGCCTGGGCTCACTCACAGAAGCCCCTGTAACAAGGCTGCTTTCGAGGCTGTACCACAGGCTCTGCAGCAGCACAGGAATCAGCACTGAGCACAGTGAGCTTGCAGGAGTATGAATGCACTTTTTAGCACAGCAATTTTCAGGAGTGTGAATGCACTTTTCAGCTCAGCAAACACACTGGGTATGTTTGAGTGACATCTGCACAGGCATTTACTCAAAATGAAACAGTACTTTTGGCTGCAAATTCAAATAAGATATTAGATTTGATGAAGTTGCTTTTGTAACCGTGTAAAGACCTGCAAAAAAAAAGGATCCCAAAAACACAGTGGGGGAAACTCTGCAAATTGACGCAGATGTAATTCAGCACCTAACCACAGACTGGCAAGCACAAACATGCAGAAGTGGTATTTCCAAGTCTTCACAGTCCTTGCTGTTAATACTATTCAGGGAGCCAATAGACTTTCAATATTAAGATCCCACTGAAGGTGTCAGTCACAGTAGTAACAACCCATGCTGTAGGAAAAGCCAAGGAGCACATGAGAAGAACTAGAAATGGTGATTTCTGTACTTAAAATAGAGTGGGAAGAGAAAACATAAGATGGAGCCACTCACAGAGCTGAGTGATGGCAACATGACTGTCAGAAGAGGACAAGAGAGCAGCATTGAGGGGAACTTGTCAAAAGCAGTTCTTATTAGCAGTTTTCCAACCTGAACAAATTGCCTTCAAGAACCTCTCTGAGTCTTTCTGCAGAGGACATGAGTTTTTTGGTTCTGACAAAAACATTTGATTCCTTTTCACTGTTTGACACTTTCACTTAATTTGCTATTGGCTCTTTCATAGCCCTTAGAAGAACTTCTTTTGGGGCTTTAAATTGGAGTTAGAGGCTCAGCAGGAAAAGAACACACAAACTTCCTGAACAATGGCTTTATAACTGCCCTTCTCTTGTTCATCCTTGTAGGTGGCCCGCTCAGGGAATTTCCAAGCTTATGACTGGGGCAGTTCAAAGAAGAACATGGAAAAATACCAACAGGTATGTTTTGGTGAAACAATATTATCACCCTTGGACATCACAGAACCACACAGGAAGACAGCAAGTATGTAGTAGGAGACACATTTTCAGAATATAAGTAGATGAAAATATTACTACTTTTCACTTGGGAAGTCAATGGAGAAAGCAGACAAGCACTAATGGAAATAATAAATTTAATACATTTTAAAAGGAAGAAAGAAAGCAGGGAAGAATAGAACTTTTCAATTACATGATCAATAGGAATAAGAGGAAGTAAGGGCAGAAATGAAATGAAACGGAATTTAAAACAAAAAGAAAATTAATGGAAAAGAACAGAGACATCTTGCCTACTAGTGGAACTGAAACAGTTGACTATGCATGGGAGTTCACTGAAACGCTATTAGGAAGAGTAAAACTGGAGAACTAACAGCCATTCCTAAATTCTGGCAGCCAGAAACAAAAGGACTTTGTTCTCAAGAAGACCTTGAGGAACATCTTCTCCATTCAAGACTCTAATCCCATCCTAGACCCTCCTACCCTTTAGATGTCCACAACAACCTGTCAGTATGAGTTACATGTTTTAATGATGGTTTGCATGAAACACAACTTCTTTTGGTTTGACATGAATTTGCTTGCTCCTGGAAAGTCACTGGATGCCTTTTAGATTTTGTGTTATGAGAAGTAATGGGATAATTACTTCCTGTGTTCTTTCTTCATACTATTTGTGATTGTATAATCTTGTCTCCTGTACTTGCTCTGGCCTCTGTTTTCCAAACTCAGAAATCCTAAGCTACTTTCCCTCTCCTCCCACAGAAGCCGCTCCATGATCCTTTTCATCCTTGTCACATGTGTTTTCTGTCTAGATCATGTTTTCTCAGACTGATCAGCACTTCAAAAGGACAATGATGGGGGTTTATCCAGAGCCATCCTGACATCTTCTGTCTTGTTCCAGGTTCTTGCCCTAAGATTCCTAGTTGAGAGGGGAAAGACCCAACAGTAACTCTTTGTCAACCCAGGAAGCATGTTACCTTTGACTCAGTTGAGTAAAAGGAGAGCAAGGGAACTTCCTTCCTCTTTGGTTTAGGCACTTCTACTTTGAACAGTGACAGAAGAAAGCCCAAAATGGACATTTAAAGTTTTCTGTGCTCTCCTGGACATTCATTCCTGTACTGCTTCATGTTTTCCAGACTGTTCCTCCTCTCTACAACATAGAAGAGATGAATGTACCAACTGCAGTATGGACTGGAGGACAAGACTTGCTTGCAGATCCCCAGGATGCGGCCATTTTACTGTCTAAAATAAAGAAGCTTATCTATCACAAGAAGATTCCTGAATGGGCACACCTGGATTTCATCTGGGGATTGGATGCACCTTTGCTTATGTACAATGAGATTATTGATCTGATGCAGAAGTCCTTAACCCACAACCAGTAGTAGCCTTACCTCATCATTCAACAATGTTCAGATTTATTCAGTACAAAAAACCCCCTTCTGTTGCATCTGGAGTCAAAGAAAGGGTTCCTCCTGCACACCCCATATCACTCCAATACCTTTTGAATCCTGATAGTGCACTTCATATTTTCTGGCAACCTTGTGGCTCTGTAATACTTTCTGAATTGATACATCTTAGATTCTGCGATAACCATACTCTGCTAACAGAGGACAGGGTTTGCTTGCAACCTGCTCTCTTCTTTAGGCTGTAACAGTAATGGAAGCACTTACTTTCGCTGGATACATTCAGTGATCTCAAGATGCCTTCCATTCTTCATATTATTTCTCAATTTATTGGGCTGACAGTTATTTAAAGGCATAGTGTAAGCCAAGACTAACTCTAACACTTGTAGTATTTATTCATTTTCTTATTAAATGAGATGATAACCATAAAAAAAAAAACCCTGAGTTAATACAAAAAAATCCTCACTCCTGGAAAGAAGATGGTCTTCTTAATTTGAAACAGGGCTGCTCACTGTTTTCAGGAGGAAAAGCAAGGGACAGAGGGAGACCCAACAGAAAATAATAGCCAGTCTCATGGTTCAAGCATGCACTTGGAAGCTGGGAAACTCGGATTCAAAGTCCACCCTGAGACAGGGAAATATTTGCAAACTCAATATCTGCTGACAACACTTTCAGGATCTGTGTACATGATCTTTCCAGTGTGGGAGAAAGGATCTGATTTCATTTTGGCAACACTTCCACAGGACATTTTAGTTCAAAGTTACACCATGAACCCAGCAGGAATCTCACATCTCCTTCTGTTTCCCATGTAAGGTACTGGCTACCACAGAACTAAGCTGTTCTGACCTGTATTGTGGCTCTGAGCAGTCTCTCTGGAGTTTAGACACTAAAATGAAAAGCACCCAAACATTGCTAGAAAGAATTCATTATCTCCACCCCGTGGGTATTTAGAGCACTTTGACCACTACTGAAAAGCACTGCTTTCAAAACAGTGCTGAAGAAATTGTCATCCTATTAATTTCCCAGGGTAATTATGACTCTACCAATCTTGTTTCAAAGAGGTAGTTACTGCACAAAACCACTCAGTTGAAGGGTAACCTCCATGGTTATTAGGTTACAGCATTATAGGTCACCATCCCTCCACAATAAAATTCCATTAGCTTCACTGTGAAAAGAAACACAGTGCATTTAGGCGTTTTCTTTCAGCATGACAACTTCATTCTCCATTTGAATGAAATATTAAGGTGGGTCAAGTCTGGGATGCTATCCAGGGCAGGTACAGCTGTTAGACTAAGACAGTTCATTGGTGACACTGTATGACCAAAGGACCAGTGCCTCACTCTGCGTAGTGGTTCATTAACCAAACAAATTAACCATGGCTGTTGCCACATTCTGTGCCTTTCCATTCCAAAACATACAACAGGCCTGTTTCATCTTCTAAGCCCACTACTGAAGCCTGTCCTGTTTCCTTCTGCTTCACAAATGTAACTAGAGTTTGATCCAAACAAAACAGCTCCCCTCTAGACAAGGACATTCCTTACACCAAATACAAATTCCTGGAGACAAATACCCTTCAGAGAGTCAATCCTTCTAGAATCTCTCACTGCTTATAGGAGAAATGTATGAGGATTTGAGACCTACATTATAAGTTTTCCATACTTTCAATAGTAAATGAAATGGCAATATACCTGAAAGTAGCCAGAGCATTCCCTAAGGTCACCTAGAAAAGAGCTTGCAACTGTGCAGCTATCTTACTACCTGAGACACCATAGAGGAGGCAGGGTGTTGAATTTTCTGGAAAATCAGTAAAAGCAGGTTGAGCAAACAGCATTGAACACATCATGGGGACTGTTGATCCCACCTTGGGACATGAGGAGGGATGAGGCATCATATTGCAGAAGTCCTTCTGAGTGATTAACTTATGGTTCAATGAAAGTTGTTGTCACTTAGAGAACATCAGAGCAGACAAGTTCTAATGCTTGTCACTGAGAAAATACCAAATTATATTTTTCACTATCCCGAACAATGTTCTTTACTTTGTATGTAAAGCAGAACTGCTATTGTGCCTTCACTGACATCCTGTTATTTCACTCTTTTCCTTCCCCCCCCCCAGTCAAAGGTATCATATCGTTTGCAATGGTGTTCCCAAGAATACATCCCTTTCATCTGGTGTTCTTCTAAATGCTCATCAGTCCATGATGAAACACAGTTCTTCTGAAGACACTTGTGAATTAATTGGCTGAACAGGCTGATCCTCATGTAGGAGGATTCTACTTAGTTTATAGCCCAGCTGGCCAAGGGCACAGAACAAGTCCTTCTGCCCATGGTCATCAAACCAATCTCAGTGAGGACTGAGCCCTCAGGCTGACGATAACTAATTCAACCATTAGGCAAAGATCTCCAAAGATATCATGTTTTCAGAGCTGATGAAAATGGCTTGAGATAAACAAGACCCCTTAGTTTGTTCCCTCACTGGGAGTAAGGTTGTATGTTGTGTTCAAGCCTTCTTTGGCACTGGAGTGTGATAAATGCAGAATAATGTGGGTTTCATGAGTTGTGATGCTTAGTGGGAAACACATTTAGATCAGTCTGGAATTGTGAAGTTAACATAAACAAATGAAAATCAAAAGCAGAGACTGTTCTTGAGAGACTATGTTGAGAGAAGCTGGACACTTTCTCGTTTTCATCTTGAAAGATTATATTTGAAGCAGCCCTCAGTTGGGCAACAATACTTGCCACAGCCCCAGCAAACTGCAACACCCAGGTCCCAGCTAAACATCCTAACCACTGATTTGTAGGTAGTCTGTAAACTCTCCTGCTCCATAGCACATTTTGGGTTTGTGAATTAAACCAGAAGACCTTTTTCATCACAAGGATTTCCCCACTTCTGAAGCATTGCCAAATCAGCACTTAAACACGCTCTACAATACGTGCTGCCAGCTCATGACACTCACAGCTGCTTCCCTGAAGTGCTCATTTTGTTTCGACTTCCTTTTATCTGCGCGGGTTTCTGCCAGTGAATCAGTCTGCTAGTGGAGACGGACCAGGGACAGTGGCAGAAGACACAAGCAAGGCAGTCAAAGCAGAGGTAAGTTGCTTGTACATACGCATTCATGATCTCTTTCTCTGTTGCCTGTCTCTACAAAGATGTGCTGTCTTGCTTTTTTTGCAGTTGGTTGTAAAAATAGACAGTGTTTCGCCTCTCTGATTTGTAAGCCTATTGCTATGAACAGAGGTGCTTCTTTGTTCAAGTTAGAAGACAAATAAGTTTGATATGCACAAAAGGAAGAAAAAGAGCAACTGTTTAATTCTTCTCTACCTGTTTTCTTTAGTCTGAGAACAAGGGAATGAATGTCCCAGAATTGCAACAGTGTGTGTAATCTGGACCTCCTGTTCCTGCCGTGTAATGCACATGTATGTTTTGTGAGTGAGTGAGGCAGCAAATTCTCATACGTGTTTAGTCACAGTTGCTTTTCTGGTTGGTGTGTGAATGCCTTACAGCTTCTATGAAATAAATTTTAGACTGCTTAAGGCACAAGGGTGGAAGGATGAATTTTGGAATGGCTTGCATCTGAGTTTCACTAAATCTTAAAAGTACCTAAAGAACTTTCAAGGGCATTTCTCTCTCTGATAATTTTTTCATCTAAGCATGTTCTTTTATCACAGCTAACCATGCCCAGTAGTTAGTTAGTGATTTCACCTCACTAGGTGAAAACAGCTGTTCGTATCTCCTATCTTTATTCCTAAAGCTTAGGGGAGCAGTGGCCTGCCAAGATTGACACTACTCAGCCTGCTGTATCTCATTTAAAAGGTGAATACCTGGAAGTCTGTGAGCCATGCCAGCTAAGCCAGGTGATGACAGATTGCACTGAGGAGAGTTTACCCTAACAAGAGGAACAATTTACCTCTGCATTGCCACAACTAATCTTGGTAATGATTTGGAAACAAGCTGAGCGGAACTTTTTCTTCCCAAATGAGATTCCCTGTGCAGGGAGAGAGAAGTATACTTTACTTCCACTAGAACAGAATAAAACAGCAGAGTGTTACACTGCCTAAATATGTCGTTGTGAGGCTTCCTGTTTTGACAACAGAAATTAAGAAGTATTTGATATACAAAGGGAATAAAATGAATGTGTTTTGATGCCAAGTTTAAAGTTTTGGGTGTTTCCAAATACTGCCTCATTTCAACTGTTTGATGACTCATGATTTTACTTCTTTAAATTTGTTCCGTCAATTTTAAAGGTTAAATTGAATATCACAAGAAGTCAAAATGCATTTTCCTATAAGGACATTTAGAGACTGAAAACATCTCTTGGTTACCCTTCTCTCATTCCCACAAATTCTGTTCATATTCCCCATTACTTGACAAGGAGTACTTTATTATTTTCTCTTGATCTTGATATTGAACATTTCCAAGTACAAATGAACTTCATAGAGCACCATATCTCATCATAGTAGATGACTTATGCTAGAAGCAGGCTCAAGAAACATGTGGCTGCATGAGAACCTCTGTTCTTCATTAAAAATTACATTCACCATGTTCAATGCCTGGTTTAAGAAAGACTTGTCTCCTGGGTCTGCTTAACTTCCTAATGAAAACTGTAAAACAGACACACCTCCTATGACATTCACTCACAAACCATGCATGCTGTGGCTACTTTGAAGCTACATGGCCACTGAAAAGTTGACTAGCTCACTCTTGCTGACTGCTCAGCTGATTGCTGGACATAAAACAGCTGCCTTCAGCCGGCCTCCTCTCAAGAAATGCTAAACCCTGTTGAATAGTCCTTCCCTGACAAACAGTCCTCAGGAGCTCCTGTGAATCCCATTACCTTGTATCTCAGTGCTGAACTTGGCAGATATTTGACAATTACATCGAAAGTTAATTATGGGGTGGACAGAAAGGTGAACTAACACACACTATGGTCATAGAAGCATGTCCTCTTCCTCTGAGGAAACCAAGCTCACAAGAGCAGTAATGTCCCCAGTCATTACTGGTGAGGCAATCTTACAAGGCGCCTGGATTAGCTGAAGCCTTACACTGCATTTACATGTACCTTTTGTCCCATGGATTCTACTGTTGAAAATTTGGGTCTCCTGCCTGATCTTTATGGTCTTTATACACATGCAGAATGGCTGCTGCTTTTACCTTCACATCCCCCATTCCCTCCTCCCATATTCAACCGCAGCATACAACAAAAATTCGATGTATAAGGGCTTTTCCAGAATGTCTGAGCACAGCACTGAGCTTCATGCATTAATCTTTTTTGTACACTTCTTTAGAAAGAAAAATCCCATCCCCTGCAGCTCTCTTGTAGTCAAGGAGCACTGAACTTGTGAGCACTTCTCTTGCTCTCCAAACAATTTTAGCCCATAAGCTCACAGTCAGTAACTTTCCAGGTCACAGTTCTTTCCTTTCCTAGGGTGTATTTAAGTCAAAATTTTTGTGTTGAAAAAAAGGTCTGAGAAGGTCACAGATAGCAGTGTTCCTGCTGTCATTCACCTGGGTTCTGGAAAAGACTAAAGCCTGGAAGCAATATCACCTACTCCTACTGTAGGTGGAGTTGACAAACTGGTGCTAGATCAACTTGCACTCTGCAATTTCTATTCAGAAAAGCTAATCTGGCAAGATCTCACTTCTTTATGACCAATACGAGATTTGCACTATGGACAGCCATTTTTAAGAGAGAAAGGAGACAGGCCCTTGGTAACACAAAGGCAGCCTCAGGATCTACTGCTTACTGCTAATGGCTGCTTGGCTGGTGGCCGACAGGTCAGGCTGACTGGGAACTGACTCATGGGGATTTTGGGGAGCCACACATGGCCACCTTTTTTGCTTCATATTCTCAGAGGAACTAATTTCAAACAGGACTTGAATCCGGTCTAGGGCACATCACCCTGTGATGAAAGCACAAGCTGGCACTGAACCTATACAAGTATGTTCCCCTAGCCAAGTACATCTCTTCAGAGAGTCCTTGAATCACTTCTGGTGCTTTATGAGCCTCATTATGTGATCACTCACCTCAGCACACCACTGACAGCCCTAAGAATGGCATTTGATCACAGAAGAAGAGAGGGCAGGTTTAAAGAGAGCCCATCCTAATCCTCTATCACCTGATTCCTGAGGAGACAGGAAACAAACAATACTTCCTTCTGCTGGCAGAAGAGCGGAGAGAGATAAAGGCAGGCAAGCTGGGTGACAGTCATCTGAGGTACTCATGCTTCTTTGTCAAGCTTTTCCTAGACTCATACTAAGGTCTGGCCTCGCCTGTTGACCACAGTTCTCTAGGGATCTATGGAGTGCTCAGGCATATTCTTGCATGGTATTCCAAAGTATTTTATTCTCTTGTTCTGCAACCCTACCTGTTAAACAGGGTGAACGGCGGACAACCCCTTCTCACACTGATACTTGTTCTGTGCTTTGGGAAACAGACCTTGGGCGACTTTTAGAAGACTCCTCATTTGGGTCTTCTGCTGGAATTCCACACCACTCCCTTCCTAACAGACACACCCTCCATGTGCTCTTTCACACAGTGCCAAGATGTGGTGCCTCCTGCTGCTGTTCTGCTCCCAGGGAATTGCCTTTTCAGCAGGATTCACAGCACCCTCCACTCTGAGTGTAGACACAAGCCCGTGCAAGAAGACTCGCAACCCCGAATGCTTTATGAATGTTGTAAGTTGGGTCACCTTCTCTTCCTTTCTTGCTAAAGCTTCTCTCTCAGTACCATTACCACTGTTTCGCAACTAACAGTCGTTGTCAGGAAGCTAAGAAGGGCCTCTTCTACATTTCCCATTTTCCCAATCTGCTGTTTCCAAAACCACTGCCTTAGAGTCACCATCAAAATGAGGACTGGTTCTGAATGTGCCAGGGACACATTGCATGAGGGCAGACACGTAGCACTGCAATAAAGAAAACTGGGTGCTACTTTTGGCTCCAAGGATAGACAACTCCCCAGAACCTCCTGAGGAGCACTGGGCATCCAGGCTACTGAATTTTGATCCCAGCAACCAGACCCAGACCTGGACTGTGGCCAGAGCACAGATTACATGCTCCAGTCCATACCAAACTCAACAACAGACTTTTTCTGCATGTGTTCAGGGTGAACCTCAATAGATGTATGATAAATGTGAAGCTGTGTCATGCCTCATGACACATGTTTGCAGCAGCTTTTTCAACACATATTGGTATTTTGGGCTACTGCACAAAGGGAGGAGTGCAAACCTGGCAGGAGGACAAAAAGCCCTCCAGCAACAGCCTGGAAGACACCTTGATTCTCCTATCTGAACAGTCTGGGCTGCAACAGAGAAGAATTCCTTTTTCTAACAGGATTATAAACCAAAGGCTGTTTTCTAACCACAAGTGAAGCAAAGGCCTACCCTTCCATAACAACCTGTTTGCTCAGAGGTAGGAGAAATTGAACCCCTTCTTCAAAAAGCAGATTCTCACAACACAAACTAATGGAGGATGGCTTGCCCTAAATTACCAAAGATTTCCTCAGAGTATATGCAAAATGAGGTGTAGGTGGTCTTATGAGTTCCTTTGACAAGGTCTCCACCCTTATTTGCCTTGCCTGCATGGCTTGCCTAACCATGTTTTGGCAAGAAAGGATTCATTATGGACCCTCCCCACAGCTTTTGGCATTGTCTTGTGCAGATAGGGCTGCATATTTAATCTGTAGAAAGGTACGATCTGTATCAGCCTTGCAAAACATGACAAATTGTCTCCCAAAAGGTTAGTCACTCAGTACAGTTCTGCTTTGTCCCATAATAGGGAGCCAAAAACCAAACAATTACCATCTAAGCAGGTCTGGAGAGGACTTTGCTGCATCTTTTTACAAGACCTGTAATATTTACTGTCAGCCACTGTCCTTATGGCCAGGGGCCTTGCTCTACATCACAGTGCATCTCACATCCACACTGTTTCTTTTGGTTACCCTCCAGAACAGGACAACTTGCATCTTAACAAATTCTCCTTTGGCTTTCCACAGAGTGAAATTATCAGATATCATGGGTACCCTAGTGAAGAATATGAAGTTACAACAGAGGATGGATACATTCTTGCTGTTTTTAGAATTCCTGCTGGGAGGAACAGCCAAAATACAGGTGTGACAGAGCTATAGGACATAAAGAAGGTCTGAAAGCCAACTCTTACTTGGGTCCCCTCCCCTTGGCACATGCAATGGCATGTACCACACCCTTCCATCTCCACAACAGCACCTAGTCAGAAATGTGGTTTGAACACCGAATCCATCTGAAGTCTGCACATTCACTGTCTCTGTCCTGATTTCAGACTTTTCTAATAATTTTTTTGTATCCCAGTTTGGGTTTTTTTTTGCTCAAATGAGCTGTGGGGACAGATTGGTAAACTGGATTTGGGGAGGTTTTGCATTAACACACTAAGTAATAAACATATAGAATAGAAGCCTGATAACAAAGCCTCTGAGGTTAGGCATATGAATATTCATTTCTGGGCTTCTGAAGAACAGAGATATTCTTAAGGAAGAAGGTAAGAAATCAGGTCATCAGTGAAAAGCAAATGCATTCCATCAGTTTAATCACATTTTCTGAATGGAATAAAAATTTCTAGTTGAAATTTGAAGTACACTGGGTACCGCTACTTTGTTCAGTCCTCCTTGTTAGAATGATAGAATTATTTATTTCAGATGCCTTCTCTTAATTGGATCTCCTCCTTTGGAGACCATTTGGACCAGCCTGACTCTCAAAGTAAGGCTAACCAAGGTTAAATCAAAGGCCTCTCAGCCCTGCTCAGTTGGTTACTTAAGGGTGGATATGCTTCTTTGGATGAATTTTGCTTTGTCTTCCATACGCTATTATGCCTTCAGCAGTTTTCAGCTTTGGGTAGATGGTTTCAGCATAGGGACTGTAAGCTGGCTTTCCAGTGCTAGAGGTGGAGGGGACAGGCCTCCTCACTAAATTCTTTATTTGCCAGACCTGTCACAAAATGGCTATGAAATGTCATAAAAAGCTTCCTGTTTGCATGGAACAAACCTCCAGGGTTCTCAGAACAATATCTAAGTATAGTTCTCCTGGGAGCTTCTTGAAGAAGAAAACATCTCACAAGCTGAACTCTGCACTTCAATGTTAATTACTGCTCCAATATAAGAATATTTTAATCTTTTTCAGGGCAAAGGCCTGTAGTCTTCCTACAGCATGCTTTTCTAGGAGATGCTACTCACTGGATTTCTAACATGAACAACAACAGCTTGGGCTTCATCCTCGCAGATGCTGGCTATGATGTCTGGCTGGGAAACAGCCGAGGGAACACTTGGTCTTTAAAACACAGGACCCTTAAGCCCAGCCAGAAAGAATTCTGGAAGTTCAGGTACTCTACAGAGAGAGAATTACTCAACATAGAAACTCCAAGGGGACTAGACAGCTTCAGCCTGATGGCTTTTACCTAAACCAGGATCAGAACAGGATCTAGACCAACCAAGGAGAGTAAAGAACCAGATGAACAAGGATGCTCACTGCTACTCAGAGTTGGGAGAATTGGCTGGGGAAGAGATTGTAGACACTGGGAAATGAAATGGCACGCTGAGGAAAAGAGGGTACTGTGAGAGGGAGAGCAAGAACCTCAGCTAGAACAGGCTGAGCAGCCCTGTCTAGAGATCTCTAATCTCTCACAGTTGAATTCAACCAAGAAAGAAATGTGTTTTGTAACCCATGCTGATGAAAGCATTGATTAAATTCAGTTCCCCAAGGGCAAAACTGGCACCTCCTCCACAGAGAGACCAAGGCATCAGGCAGCCTGCCTGTACAGCTGTGTCCCTCTGCCCACTTCCCCAAATCAAGCAGACACAGCCTGCAACCTCATCCTTCAGTGGATCCTGCTCGGTGCAATGAACAAAACTGGCATTCAGTTACTCACCCTGTGAATTATCTGCAAGCATTTTGTGTTTCTCCCTTTAGCTTCGATGAAATGGGTAAATATGATATTCCAGCAGAGCTGTACTTCATCATGAATAAAACTGGACAGAAGGATGTCTATTATGTTGGTCATTCTGAAGGCACAACTGCAGGTAATATTAAGGACACTTATTCACAACGATTCATGTTCCTATCTGATCAGTAGGTGGATCTCCCCACTGATTCTGTTGTTTTTCTTGTTTGTATAGAGCTAGAAAAACATAGAGGGTTTTCTGGCTTGAGATTTGGAAAATACGCAAAACTTTTCTCAAACCAGTTTTGGTTACCATTAATAAGCAAATAAATCTAATGGCAGATGCAAATATAGTTTAAGTTTTTAAATAATTAGAGACCTAGAAGTGAACGTTTACTGGGTAATTCAGGTACTGTAATTGGCTATTTTTCTCAGCAATAGGAATTTTCATTAAGTTCTTCTTTTGTATTAAGACATACAGCTAGAATCATAGAATCAATCCTGAGTTGGAAGGGACCCACAAAGGTCATCAAAGCCCAGCTTGTGGCCCGGCACAGACCAGCACCAAGAATCACACCATGTGCCTGATAGCATTGTCCAAATTCTTCTCTTCTTGAATTCTGGCAGGATTGGTGCTGTGACCACTTCCTTTGGGAGCGTGTTCCTTGTGAACAGGATGGAAAAACTAAAAAGATAAACCAGTACATACAATGAATAATTTAAATTAACAGAAAACAAGGAAAAATAACCTCAACATTACTAAGTCATGTGTCTTAATGTCAATCCTACAATTTAAAGTGTAGTTCATGGGTGGCTATAACTGGCCACATTACTGTTTAAAAGCATAGTGCCAGAGACTGAAAATTAGGAAAGAAAAAACATTAAAAGCTTCCCTTCTCTTAGGCCCAGCCTTTAGCATTAATTTATTTCATGGCCTCTGAATGCACCTAACTTTTTTCTAGCATCACCTGAAAGTGCTTGATATTTATGGTTTATATGTAAGATCTGTGAACAGATATTTATTAGAAATGAGCAACTGCCAGTTCATTAGTGTAAACAACCCAGAAAAAAATGAGAAGGAAATGTGGGGAAATCATGTATTGTCACAGCTCCAGACCTTTACTTTCTTTGCCTCTCATAGGAGTATTTAAAGACCCTCATGGCAAAACAAACTAACTGTCTAGGCTTTCTTCCACTGCTGGTGATGCAAACAATCAGTTGAAAACACTCAAAGATCCCAGTATTCAGATGATTCTTTTACAGTTTCATGAAAGCATAAACATGCATAGACCTTTAGAGACTGTAATCCGAAAAACTCATTTTTTTATGAGTTTTTCTTGAACTTTAGAGGGAAGCAATGTTATCATGAAAACCTCAATGACATGTTGCTACAAAAACTGTTCTGAAGAAGGCAATGCCCAGACATGCTCTAAACCTCAGAATGAACTTTGCCTTCAAATAAAACTAGTTTCAGGAATTATCTTCAACACTTGCCTTAAGCGAAACATGCAGCACAGACAAACATGAACAACAGACAGCAAATCTGTAATCAGTACCTACTGTTTATATATTTTATTTATCTGTGGAAGATATCATCACTAACTCAGTCTGTCTCTTCTCTGTTTGCAGCCTTCATAGCATTTTCTACATACCCTGAGCTGGCTCAACGGGTGAAAGTATTCTTTGCTCTGGGTCCAGTAACTGCATGCCCACATGCTACAAGCATTCTGGTTAAGATAACAAATCTTCCTGAACCACTGCTCAGGGTATGTCATTTTTCCTTCTAAGAGGCACTAACTTTCATGATGACTAACCTTCATGAGGTTCTCTCAGCCTGAGACAAAATGTTTCCAAAAAAGTGACCTGCTGGCACTGAGCTTGGAATGAATTGAGTGCTCTTGAAAAATCTGTTCCCAAACTCCATGGGGAAAACAGTCAGGATATAGAGCTTTCAGCAGCAGATCCCTGTGAAGTAGGAAAGTGGTGAAACTCTGTCTTGTTGTAGAACTCTTGCAGTTTAACTTATATTTTGTTGGCCTAATGAAGGAGAAACTAAACCAGAACTGCAATAACAGCCATCACAATCTCTGCGACTTCAAAAATTATTAGGCATTGAGGTCACTACACCAGAAATACAAGGATGGCTTCCTCAAGGATTGAATTATGAAATATGAAAAAGGAAGAATAAATGATGCACTCTGGGGAAGAGGGTGTTTTAAGGGGTATTGTGAGAGTAAGCTGTTTCAGCAGTCTTTGAATACTGCTCTAGGAGGCTAGGCTATTAGCTACAATTTCCTGCATAAAATGCTTCTGTAACAAGAAAAAAAAGTTCTGCACTTTTCCTTTTCTTCAGTTAGTATTAGGCTGCAAAGGAGCCTTTCACCAGATCGGATTTCTGAAAGGACCCGTGACACAATTGTGTACAAGCCTGGATAAGTTTTGTGCCCATGTTCTCTGTTACATAGCTGGAGGAAGCATAAAAAATCTGAACACGGTAAGTATGCGCAAGAACACCTACTCAAAGTAAAACTAAAGTGATTTTGGAAGTTACACGTGTACACTCTATCCTTATCCAGTTATTGTCATGCATATAAAAATACATAAACCCCAACATAGTTCTCAGCAGACAGAGGGAATGCCAGGACATTGTGTGCTGTCAACAGCAGCAACATGAATAGAGGTAGTGATGGATGGGACCATTCCAATTCCAGAAAGAAAGTACTCAATTCAGACTGTAGTTATATTATATATGTCAATAAATGTACCCACTGTGGGGGCTAGGCCAACCAGAATTTGGTCACACACAGATGTTATTTAAAAAGAGACAATAAACAATGGAGTCAGATTTCTTGGCAATACAGTTGACAGTTTCTTCCCTTGACATATGGACACTGGGGTCCTCTGAAATTGGAATAGGTACAAGTCAGGAAAAGACCACTTTTTAATTCCCACTTTTAAGACTACTTGCACCAAAACTCAGTCCCACAGAACAACTGTAAGGGGCATTTTCCCATTTTGTTGTCCTTATCGCTGTGGACCCAACAGCTCAATCTACAAGGTGCAGAACTACACAAAGTCCTTGTGCTGAGGAGTGCAGCACACCTACAGTGGGATTCACAAACACTAATGCACCAGTCAGAGGGGATAGGAGAGACAGAAGAGTTTTCTGTGTGCTTGCCAACATAGGGACACTGTGGTGTCAGTGCCCTTTACAGTGGCCAAAGTGCAGAAGCTGGCCTGTATAATGTTTATTACTGTAATATCTGTAATGACTGGGGCCCATTTTTTTCCATCTATAAACGCTTTTAAAAGCACACCTGACAAAAAGCAGTTAGAATCAAAGGTTCAATGCTAAAGAAATTAAAGTCATCGCATCCCTTTTGAATTGCAGAGCTAAACCATTAAGGATATTTCCTGATTTGTGTTAAGTCACTCATGTGGTTCTCAGGACAAGATAACATGGCTGAGGAAGAATCTGGGGAGATGGAACTGGAACATCTCCCTAATAGAATTACAAAAAATACAAACAGAAATAAAAGGTATCAGTTTTGTCAGTTGGCTTCTTTAGGACTAGGAGTGAAGAGAAAAACAAATCTTCATAAGACTTGCACATATGCATGGGGGTCTGGTGTGAGATGGGAAGTCTACTTTGAAAGAACAGGAAGGTTTTCCCCTAAATTTGCTGAGCACAGGATCCCACAGCAGTACTGTCTTTATGGAATGTACTGCTCTCCTGAAGAGGGCATGCAGATACATCCTCTTAACCAGCTATTCTGAAGTCTGCTTCTCAGTTTTCTGTCTCATATTTGGAGAATATCCCATTAATATGGGGGTTTAATACAGCAGCAGTATGTTGCTCAGTTTCTTTGCATTTTTACTCTGTTACAGCACTGGGTCTCTGTCTTTATAAAATTTCTTCTTTCTCCTCAGAGTCGAATAGACACATACGTAGGACATTCCCCAGCTGGAACATCAGTACAGAATATTGTTCATTGGCAACAGGTATAAATGTGCACATATGTATAAACAGTCTCTTACTGCTATTTTTTATGCAACCAGCAGCCTACAAGGAAATCCAGAGAATACGGATCTGGGAAACTGACCATGACACTTTCTCACCTACTGCCATGAGCACCTCCGCACTTAATGTGGTCTAGAATGTAGATTTGCTCTTGAAGACACCCTTCACAATGATCCCAGGAGTCAGTCCCACAGGACACAACTATCCAGGAAATGGAGACAAACCACTGACAGCTAGTGACTTTGCAGTCTATTTTGCCAGCCTCTAACAAAGTCAGGTGGATAAAAGCAAACACAGATACAGCAAGATAGAATAGCAAAGACAGTACAGCAAGCAAATTTTTAGCACACACTCAGCTACTTAAATCCTTGAAGCAAAGGTTTTCTAAATTGACAGATCCTGCCTTTCTTTCAGCCTTTATTACATACAACTACTCACAAATGAAATTACTTTTCATGTTTGCGCAAAAAATAAAATCACCAAAACAAACAAAAATCTCCAGGTATATGTACTTAACTCTTCACTCATCAGTCCTGCAGGGCATATTACATTAGACTAGTAATAGCCCTGACACATTATAGACATTCAGGTTCTCTTTGCATGGGACAACTGAACCCAACTGTATTATGAACAGAGACCCCAACCTTAGTTACCCAAGGTAATAAAGCAAAATTTTAAGTAACAGAACATCCCCAGGGTGGAAGATAAGGATCCTGATAAAAAATTAGCAAGAGAAAGGCAATGAAGCCACTTATCCTATGATCTATCCTCAATATCCAGGAAGCCTGCAACCACAGAAAGGTGGGGAAGTAACTCACAGTCTACTACCTAAGCCTTGACTTAAATCAGAGGCAGGAAAATGCCTCCCACACTCTGCTTCTTGGTCTCCTGTCACTTTCATTTTGTCTGTTCTTTTAACAGCTAGCACATACAGACCAATTTCAAGCTCACAACTACGGCTCTAAGGAAAACATGAAGAAATACAACCAGGTAAGGAAATATGGTTTCCTTGAGAACTCCTTCTTGGTCCTGATAAAACTAAGGATAGAAAAATTCAAATTTTAGCATATGTGAATGCTACCAAGGAAGAGAGGGCTCTCAGATAATGTTTCAGCTGAATCACACACATAAGTATAAAAAGTCTATTCACAGACATGGCATTGACAGATCCTTGCAGACAGCTAACAAGTTCATTTTGCCTCCCTACTGATGCAGGGATGTGTCCAATGATATGCCAACTTAAATGTCATTCTCAAAAGGCAAAGAGCCACACCCAAGTTCTGGGACTGGATGGATACAGCGCTCTTCACTTCCCTTCAGGGTCTGCCTTTCAATTAAGGCAGGAAATGAATCTCACAGCTACAGTGATCTATCCAATGACCTGACAATAATTTCACTTTTAACCAGTACATTAGACTTGCAGTGTCCTGTGCTGTCTGCTTTCCACAGACAGAAAAACTCCAGAGATATAACCAGTCCACTTCTCTCTCTCATACTGTCTCAGAAATTTTCTAGAGTAAAATTATAAATGGCCAAATTATTTTCTTGTCGCTTAAGTTCCCAGCAGGAAAACTAAAATAAACAGTTGCACTCCATGCCCCAACAAAACTTACAGATCTTCTCTGAATACAGGGAATACAGGCAAAGAGACAGAGAGATGCTTGCACAGAATCCTTCTCTAAATGCAACTTCTGATATAACAGCGTTTACTGAGCCTTCTCCCTTTCTTACAGACTGCTCCTCCTGTGTACAAGATAGAGAAGATAACCATACCAACTGCTGTTTGGAGTGGAGGAGAGGACACATTTGCAGATCCAAAAGACACAGCAAGGCTACTTCCTCAGATTAGTAATCTCATTTATCATGAGCATTTTCCTACATGGGGACACCTTGATTTCATCTGGGGCCTTGATGCAACTGAGAAAATGTATATGAAAATCATTGAACTACTAAAAAAATACTTTTGAAATGAATGGAAGCTGAAAACATGAACATATTTGAGCATATACTTAATTTGAACAGCTTTTATTTCTATGAGACTGATTTGCCTAAGCCTAAATTCTGTTGGTCTCATGTATATCTTATGCACCCCATCAAGGCATTCCCAATTTGTGTCTTCCTATGGAAACCCAAAAGTGTGATTTGATCATTTCTCTGTTGAAATGGGAACCTTTGTTTACATTAAATTATTTATCCCCTTGACAGAGAACTTGGCTTTTTTTTATTATCATTTTTTCCCTCCTCACTGTAGCTTTCAGTATCAACACAACCAAGAGATCTTCAAATACAAGAAACTGAGCAGACAACAGATGACTACCAAACATCAAGGAATCCAGCCTAAGAAAAACTCATAGAAGTATTCCTCTGCCCTCCATGCCTACAAAGCATACAAATGTTTGTTCACACACTCTAAACTCCTCAGTTTTGAAGACCATGGATGGCAGCTGAGGAATAAGGAAATGCAGACCCATCTGGCAAGGTGCACTGCAAGTAGTACAGGTTCCACCCCATGAATTATTCTTGACACTGGCAGTGAAGCTGTTGCAAGCACTCTGAGATATCAGCTTCAACTTTCAGACAGCTCTGTGCCTTGTCCATTCTTCCTTCAAGCAGGTTCTAGAACATGGGAAAGCAGTCAGTTGTTTTTCCTTTGCAGCCATTAGCCCTAAGAGATGGCATGTTCATTATCTGTGGAAGTGCCTCACATATACTCACGTACAAGCTGATCTGGCAGGTAAGAGCATCTGTCCCCAGATGACACATAAAGTGTTCATTATTACAGGCTCAAACAGAGAGCTTGGTTTTGTAGGGTGTTTCTGGCTGCAGCCTCAAACTCATATTCCCCAACCAAGACCCTTTGCAGTTGGAGTCGGCATCCAATAGAACAATGACACTGAAAAATATCTATCTTCTTCGACACAGGAAAACTACACGTGCTTGTCCATGCACCTACTGTAGCACCCATTAGCAATGCTAATTATGGCATCTATCTACTGCACTTCTGACAGCTTATGGGAAAAGGCTAAAATTGTCAGCAAAAATAAAGATCCATTAGACCAAGAAGGCAAGCTACAGCAGCATTCCAAAGGAGATTCCGTTTTATTGCTGCATTATTAAACCACAAAGCAGCAGGACACTGTAATACATTGCTTACAAATGCAGGTTTTCCTCTGCTTTCACCTATGGAAGAGAAGATTCATGAATATATTATTATAATTATTGGTATTATCCCCTGCTGCATGCACTACTTTGAAAGCATGCTATCCTGTCCAGTCCCATGGGAAGGATACATCTGGTTCTCATCAACAGCATTTCATTTATTGATTTTTTTTCTTTAGTACACTGTTTATATTGGAAAGGTAGTCAAGAGACCTGTTTCTCTACCGTGCCAAACATATTTCCATTACTATTTCTTAATGCATTAAAGTGATCTGGGAATTTACTTTCTTTATGGTCTCCAGCAAGCCATTAAATCTTTTTTTGCTGTGTCTTACATGAAAAAAAAAGAAAAAAAAAAGAGAGAAGATAATCCTACCCTTGTAGCAACATAGTGAGAATTAAGGTGTGTGAAACTTGTAGGAAGGATGGAAGGTAAAAGTGCTCAATTGAGTGCTCAACTGCTCGACCTATTGTCCCAGTCACTCCCATTGTGGGAAGAAAAATACTAAGAGGAAGAGTACCAGACTTCGTGTAACTGCTGTAGCATATTGTTTATTTCCCCTATAGAACAAGTAATGTGCACTCTAAAGGATATTTTATTTTTGCATTGGCTGCCAACCATCACATGCAACGTTTAGGCTTCCAGCTTTCAAAATCCACAGACTGCAGAAGTCACGTAATAAAACTGATGAAGAAGATGGGATGGGCAATATTTTGACCACTATTGTAATCATTCATGGCTCAGTAAAATCAAATTAACTCCTTTCATCTCACACATGGCCTTGGAGATACTGACCAGTCTCACACAAAGTTGTCAATGTCTACAGCAAGGAATGGGTGGATGTGGACCAAGTCTTTATCAAGTAACAGCCTTCACCCTCTGTTGGACATTTGCTGTTATGCAAGATGTATTGTCAGATGAGGTAATTTTCTGCATCTTTGAGAGTTCTTGACGACTAGGAAGCTTTTCTTAGCATGCTTTCAATGTTGTGGAACTGCAATCTTCTTGCTATATCTAAGGGAGTCTCCCCATCCTGAAAGAAACAGATGAAATACATTGCAATATGATATATGTCCGTCAAGTACAAGGACCTTTCCTGAATTTGTCACCCAGATGCAGTGCTCTCCTGTGTAAGTTCCCCTGTCACATTCATGCTCTAAAACAAAGGTTTCAGAACATGCTGGGTCTAATACTACTTTGAAGACAGCCAGCCATTCCACTGTTTCCTGGGACTCATATCCAAAAGTGCAGAGCACAGCTAAGATTTGGATTCAAGAGCAATATGGGTAATACACTGCTTACCTCAACTCAGTAATGCAGATATTCCCAGGTCAATATTGATTTAGGCAACATTTGAGCTATTCTGGTGACAGGAGCAGCTTGACTTAGCCACTCTCAGAATAATGGTGTACAACAGCACGAAAAGCACCTAAGAAGGCTCTTATCACTCCTCTGTAGCCTGCTTCTTAGGAACAGAACTGTAGAGCAGCTCTGAGTTAGGAAGAGGTACCGCAAAGACAGCTAAGAGATGTGCCAAAGCAGGGGATGTACGGACAGGGTTTACTGGTAGAAATCCAGCAGTGAAGGATTTGTACTTTAAAGTTGCTCTTGCCAACAAAGGCAAGGGAGCAAATGTTTTATACCAAACGGGAAACAACTCCACTGACAGGAATCTGAGCACCCTTTTCTTTAAACTGCTGCTCACCAGCTAAGACAACATACTGGTTCACCTAATGATAAGGAGATAGCTACCAATTTCACCTTCTCACCTGATTCTTTACAGAAGTTTCTGCATGAGCTTCAAGCAGTAGAGGAATGACTTCCTGATTTTTCATTTCACAAGCATAGTGAAGGGCTGTGCTACCAGACTGAAGGGTGACAGAAGCAGATTTTAGTTTCATGAATTCTATCTATTCTGTCCATTTAGACAGAATTTTAGTTCTATGAATTCTTTAGTAGACCTTAAGCAAGCACCTGTAGCCTTATCAGTTTTCCCCTTACAGTTGGATGCAAAACACACATATCATTTTCTACCACAACCCACTACACAGTAAAATAAATACATTATCATAAGAGCAAAAGGAACAAAAAAATAAAATCATTTCTTCCATGGAATGCAGCTGCTAAAACAGGCCTGACACCTTCAGCATGAAGCCAATAGATCTTTACTAATTTCAGAGGATTCCATGATATTGATGCCAACAATACTGTTTGCTTGCACTTCACTGTTCTAGAATTTGGTTGCTGGTAAAATTGGGCATTCTTTTCTATCTTACAGTAGAGGAGGTCTTTACCACACCCAAGCAGGCTAGTGGTACAAGACTCTATGGCAGATCAGCACAATTTAACCGCCAAGAGTAGACACAGGGTCTAGCTCTGTGCCATGATCTTTGCCCAAAAATATGCTCCAGTCCAAGAACTCATAAATGCTGATAAACTGAGACCATTATACCAGTAGAATCTTTATAGGATCAGGTGTTTAATACATAAGAATCTCAGCCCATCTTACCTGAATTCTCTTATGAGGGCATTTTTCAAATTATTTGATCAATGGGGATTGTTTCTGTGTACATTAATACATTGAAAAACTGCTGCCTAAATGTCAAGGGGAAACACTGAATTCTCCTGGTACATCACAGTCAGTTCAGTCCCTGATCCCACTCTGAAAGCAGGACTATGTTGCTAGAAGATTCTGTAGTCTGGTTTTAGAATTGTTGCATGCATGCAAACCACATTTACATTTTTATAAATCCACTTACAGAATCTGTAGCATTCACATCAGCTCCAGCTCTGAGCAACATCTTGATCAGGTTTTCATTCTGTTTAGTCTTTGAGACCTGTTTGGTGCAAGAGAAAGAGTAACGCAGTAATACAGTTCATCTACATATACTACTGCTAAGTAAATTTGGGCTAAATACTGTGGGTTTTTTCCAAAAAGAAGAGTGTCTTCTGCAAATACCAGGCCGATGCAGTTCTACTGTTTGTTCCTACATCAGCTACATTCACAGCAAAATCCCTGCTTCTTCTGTTGTATTCATCTAGTCCTTGCTTTAAGAAAGCAGTCCTGTGTACTATACAGGTTCTTAGCCTGAAATACTGCCATGAAAAATGTCATAAGGGGAAGGGGAAAGATACAGTGTTTTTCCTGCTTTTATCCAGACTCACCATGAGAAGATACCCAATAAGCATAACTGGCATGAGGATTATGATGAGCACATAGTCGAGGAAGCTAAACCGTTTTCTCACAGCATAATGCAGGCAAGTGCGGTCCTTCTAAACACAAAATAACTCTGATTAGTACCAGATTCAGTGATCTGACTTCATTTGTTTAATACTGACAAGAGTAGACTATTTTAAATTTCACAAGCTTTCTTTTAGACTATCACTGGAAATATTGGTCTGATTTTCAAGCAGAAACAGACACGTTTTGCATTTTGCTTCCTTCAAGTAGAAGCATATTTAACACATATAGGGGCATGGAAATTGGACTACTGGAAATACACATGCAAGGAGGACGTGGGATCCCAAGAATTCCATGTGTATATCTGCACATTTGGACATGGCTGCAGAGACACAAAGGACAGAGTGAACACCTCATGGGTACTACCACCACCTAGAGAGTTAAATTAGCTGCAAGAATCCCCACAGCTCCTCTTCTTATGGAGGTGCTGGTTACTGAAGCAAGGACATATGAGACTTTAGGATATCTCCTTTGGGACATCTGAGAAACACATGCAAGTAGCAATAACCACCCCAGATTCCTAGTGAGAACAGAGTTTAAAGAAACTCTGAATACTGAATGTACCAAACCAACCAACAGGCAGGGCTACAAAGTTTTGTGCTAAAGTGTTAAGCTTCTTCCTACTAGAAAATTTATCACAAAAACACACTTTCTCATCACATTAGGCACGGTACTTAGTTATTAGCTGGGGTTAAACAACAACAGCAAGGAAGGTAGGTTTCCTAAATTAGGGAAGAGGGTAGGAAAACAGAGAATCCTTCTCTCCTTGCCCCCTAGGATGCTACTGCTAGGTACCCTGACAAACTGCAGGTCTGCAGAGGAAATAAGGAAGGTTTTTATAGAGTCAGTCTGTCCACGGGGACACATTTGTGAAAGATCTACAGGCTCCAGTTCAGACCTTCCTTTGAACCAGGGTGAAGAAAAACACAGAGGAAAAAAGACTACAGAAGAGACGGACACGAGGTGGAAGGCAAAATGAATGTGGAGTGCTGCATGGGTAAGCAGGCAGAACCCACCGGGGACTGGGGATGGCATGCAGTGTTAACTAAATGAGGAACATGAACATAGAGAAAAATTCAAGTTTGCAGTTTTTATTATCTTCTGTGCATTAACAAGTTAGGAAAAGAAATGAGGAGACAAACAGAAACATATAGGTTTATTGAATTATAACTGGGGGGTTATACTCATGCCTCAGTAGGAAACAAACTTCAGGTTTTTCTGTGCTTGCCAGTGTGCCCACTGGCACTCCAAGAATCTGAAAGAACAGTTGTTGCAAAGGAGCCAGTATCCACTTACCTTGTTTCTGAGGTTGACATCAGCATGTCTTCTTAGAAGATAGCTAACTATCCTGTTGTTTCCCTTTTTACATGCACAAATTAAGGGGGTGTCTCCACTGAAGTTGTCCTGGATGTTCAGATAGTTGGAGTTGCGCTCCAAAAGGAACTGAACTTTATTGAAATCGTTGTTATAAGCTGCCTGACAAATGGGCTGAAGGAAGAAGATAATACTCATCAGTACATGTTTCATTAAGACATCCACACTTCCCTTATTTGCACAGTTTACTACTTGCCCATCCCAAAATAACTGACAAAGGTTGCAGTGCTTGGTGACTTCCAGAAGATGGTGGTAGGAGACACTCCTGCAGCTTCCATACAGCAGCTCTCAGCCCTCAGCCCCAGAAGTCACAGCCTTTGCACAGTGGAATGAGTTTTCTGTTAATTTTGGAAGTTATTTCTATAATCCAAGGAATAAATATGGTTTATTTGCAGCCTTTAAAAAAAACTGGCTTCTGATCTCATAGGAGATGGTCACTGTATTAAGCAGCAAGCAAGGACAAGCCCAAGTTCTCTCTAAGTTTACAACAGGCTTTCCCTTTGGCTGAGCACTGCTGAACAGAAGGTACCACTCCTGACTCATCAGTTCTCAGAACAGAACCACTTCAGGTGAAAGTTGAGAAAACAACCCACCCCAATATGTCTTTTCAAGCTTGAAGCTAAACTTTTTACCTAAAAAATGTATGTCTGTATGCCCACAGCTGAGATCCTGCTTGGCTTTGGAGAACTGCTTGCTGCTGAACTTCTGCTTGGTATTTCTACACATCCTTGACCTAAACTGCAATTCCTTCCCTCTCCAGCAGCACGAATTCAGACTAAGGAGAGACTGAGAATAGAAAGAGCAACACAAGTTTCTAACAGCCTAATACAGGCAGAAAGTAGCAGTGAGAGGTAGGGGAGACTGGTAGCATTTGAGTTCTCTGGTCAAAAAGAGAATAATTTTCTTTTCTTCTGTCTTTGATACCGAGGCTTTTATTCAATAGTTTACAAAATAGTAATTTTCTTTAAAAACTGTCTGCAGTTTTTCCTTTCCATTCTCCTTTTTTCCCATCCTAAATGCACTACATTAAAAAGATCTGGCCCTGAACTCCAAGCTGTTTCTTCACTCTGCCTGCAGTTACTTCCCTCCTCCCATACTCTTTCCCCCATATTAAAATTATTTTTCTTATTTATACTTTCACTTCAGCAGACTTTGATCTACAACACAAGTTTACCTCCAGCATCATTACTGCTTCTGGACAGCTGCATAAGGGAAGTGATTTGTTTCCTAAGAAAACATTTACATGTTTACCAGACCTTGCACCACTTCTTGTTTTGTTTTTATTATTTCAGAGAAATATCTACAACAAATACATGTGATATTGTAAATTTGCACATCTGTCTGTATTCTAATAAAAGCCTACATATACCATTTGCCATTTTGCACTCCACCAGAATCAGAACTGTTTTAACGGTTTTGAGGAGAAAACCCTCCTTTAAATCCCTTCTGGTGTGACCTGCATGCAGGTGACATCTAAACGATCAGTTTTCTCTGTCATGTCAATGTCTAGTACTGTATCTTCAGGTCCAGGAAAGAGAAAGTAAGTGGAATCTATCTGCACCTCTGATTTCCCTTCTATTCTTGCTTTTAGCTATTGCTTTGCTTATTTAAAGATGCAGAAGATTTGCTGTTTGGTTGAACACCTGCTCAAATCACAGTCATTTACCATACAGTTTTATTCTTTCCTAGAATGATACTTGTTAGTTCAGCAGCTCATGTCAGCAAATTATATGCTTTTTTGCTTTTCTTTCTGTACTGCCTCAAAGACTTTTACTTGCTAGGCCATTAAACACAAGGCATTTCTGACTGATACTCTCACTGACCCGTGGGATCTTTTTCTAAACCTTACACTACTGTTGAACTCAGTTCTAGAGCCATGAATAATGATGGAGCACATACCACTCCCTAGGAGACCACATTATTTAGGACTGAAGTCATGCACAGAGACCAGCACATACGACTCATGCATGCTATTTTACCTACCGAAACTGGCTGTTCTCAGAAAACATCCAGGGAACAGAGAATGTAAGGAAGCAATTCTCGTCCATCCCTACAGCTAAAACATGGATAATTTATGTACTTGAAGTATTTTTTTTACTTATTGTTATTCCACTGCAGTGGTAGTTCTTTGTAGAAATTATTCTCTCCTGCATTAATACGTTCTGTTCACGTTTAAAGAAAAAGAAAAAGTCAAACTTTTTTCCTGGTTTTATGGGATTTTTTTGAGGCCTACTCTGCTGGTTTATATTCTAGAAAGTGGCTCTTTTAGTCAAAAAAAAAGGTGAAAAGTCCAATGGATCAAACTTGTAGTATACCTTCCAAACTGGCAAACACAGCTCCATGACTGGAAGGACAAACATAGTAGCAGAATATTTAAGTAAGGGAACAAAGCATTACAAACAATTGTAAGTTCATTATATAGATATCAATAACAATAGAAATTCAGAAAATGTGTTAGGAAAGAACACAAATAAGTGTTATTTTAATAAACCTGTAATAAATTACAAATAAGTGGCAATCTGTCACCTGTCTAAGAAAGGCAACAGCAATCAATGGCAAATGCTGTATTAGACAGTCTCGCTCACAGAAAGAGAAGAGTTGTTATGGAAGGCCCTTAACTGGGATAGTGAACACAGTTCTTGCCACCTGTGTCCAAAAATGAGATCAGACTATGGCAGGATCATGAAACATCTCTACAACTGAGGAATATGAAGAGCCTGAAGAAAGACTGATTTGCTTAGCTGGGCTGGGGAGAGACGAGGTTGTAAGTGTTCCAAAATAGATTAAAGGGTAAATGTTAAAAGAGAGCCAATTAATTTCAAGGAACAAGGTAAAAAAAGGTGGTAACTCTGGCCAAGAAATTTAGCATGAAAATTATAAAGAGATTTCTATTAATTAATCTGCAGAGTAAAATAACAAAACAGGCTTTCAGTAGCAGCAGAATGGACACAAAACCTGACTGACTCCAGGCCGGATCGTGAGGACGTACCAGGATTTATTGTGAAGTCTCTGCCACAAATCACTTTTCCATCTTTCACCTTTTTGGGTTGCCACTCTGGCAGTCCTATTTAAAGGAGGACTAACTGTGCTTAAGACTGTTTTAAACAATACTACAAACTTTGCTTACAAGACTAATAGAGTTTCTTACAAACAGACAGTCTATCTGGAAGATCAGCACAGAAGCCAATTATGGAGTTAGAACAATGTTAGGTATATGCAGTAGATTCCATCCAAAACCCAAGAAAACATATTTCCTTTAAGTCTACAGAAAAGGCTGGAGGATAAAAGACTGCAAAACCTCACTCAGTTATCTAGAGTGGTAGAAGACTGCCTCAGCAGTGATACAGCTTAACAACTAGCTTCAGATTTTTATGTTATTGTTATCCACCCATCAAACACAAGGGGGAAATAAACCTGTGGGATACACACTCAGAATAACTGGGCTTCACATGCAAGGTGGAAGCCATATCCAAAGAATCCAAAGTTCATGCCTCAGACTTGGGCTCAGTTGTAGAGTGGAGCAGGAGTACAAGAGCAGAAATCTGATGGCAGTGGAGGACAGCCAGGAAACCCTGCAGCTTCCCTTGTTAGAGATGCACTGGCAGCTGGAGCACAGACATAATGTCTATGACATCTCCTTCAGGGATGTGTGAGAAACAAAGGCCAGTGCTCCCACAACAAAAAACTATGAAGAAAGCATCAGTGGGAACTGAGTTCACAACTTCTGGAGAGGTTTGCAGTCCAAGACACAGAGTGGCTACTCTTGCCTCTACCACATTATTTATAAATCCCTGTGTCCTGACCGCTCCAGAGAACTCACAGCAGACCTGGCCCACCTCCATAATGTAGCAGGGCAGACCTGGCACAGGCACAAAAAACATTGCACCCAATAAAAAGAGGAGCTCAGGTGTGAAGGGAGGGGGAACAGGATCAAGATTTCCAGCTTAGTCAAAGAGGAAGAAAGTGCCTCTTTGAAGCATCTGGCAGCAAAGTCCTTCACCTCTGCTCCTAATCACACATCTGCAGCACCACTCAACATTCAGACAAGATACAAAAGATGAGCCTGACAGCACAGTGCTGCACAAAACATATGATGGAATGGAGAAAAACAGAGAATCATGACACCAAACTCCTTTCACCTATACCAGTCGTGCCTTTTTCCTGCCATGGCATCAGGGCTAACCATGACCAAGAGCACAGTCTGCCCAACTGGAAAAAGCAAAGAACAGACACCGGAGAGTGGAGTTTGAAGGTTACATATGCCAATGATTGAGTGCTTAAAATCTCTCTTTCTACAATACTACTTCTTCTGCAAGCCCTTCAGACCACTATTTAATTGTTCAGTATCTACCTAAGGCTTCACGAAAGGTGAGACACACACGGGTTTTCATGGCTGAGATCACTCAATATGAGATAACCAGAGGAGGAGTGCAAGAATAGCAATAAAACTTTCACTGTAAGGAAATTCAATTGCAGAGCAGATTCCTAGATTTTTTTTTTTAATTAATTGTGGGCCATGTGATTGGTAGCTTACTCATATACAGATGAACTGCCACATCTGAATTCGTCTGCTTGTTTTCAGGGTTTCTTGTATCTCTCTGCTTAGCTTTGCTGACCTAGTGATAAACCTCAAACTGTTTAGCAAGTTCTACCACACATGAAATAAAGGTTAAAGGCACAGTATGAAGGACAAAGCATTCAGCCAGTAGAGGAGGTGAAGTAAAGCCTGTCTTGCAACTAGGAGAGCAATTTCAGTTTATAATTGTTTCCTCCTTTGAGAACGGCCAGGGATTGCCTAAATTACATCAGTGTTTGCGGTCGTTTAGACAAAAAGGAGACATGTTGCAATGACAAAAAATTCTGAACCAATCCATAGCCTCTTCCTGTGCATTAAAATTAATTTAAAGGCAACACTATGAACTAAACAGGAAAGTGTAAATTAGTTTAGGATGCAGAGGAATGCCCTAATATCCAGTGCATACTTCTCAGAAAAGGCAGCTTACACTGTCTTATTTTTACTTCTCTAGATTTCTGTTCTGTAGAAATGAACCATACTTTACCCAGAAAACTGTATCTCAAAATTTTTAAAGGAAGAAAACTAATGTATATGAGAATATTTATTAATAAGCATGGAAAATATGGACAGCATTTGAACGTTCTTTAAACACTCAATTAGGCTAGATGACACTGGTTTCCTGTGCAGTACAATCTCAGACTAGTTGACCTGAAAAGAGGCAAAAATCATTTCAGAACAAGCTACAGTCTATTTACTGATCACCTTATGAATGCACAGATTCAAGGTCTTTGTAACACTGAAAGAGGAGAAGATACTTGATTTCAGTGAATAGCTTTTGGAAAAAAAAAAAGAGTGTCTTTCAGCACACAAATGTAACCTTTTAAAGGAAGAGCTATGTGATGCTATCTCCAGAAAAATAAATAGCAGTGCAACACACTCTATTTGTAGTCAAAAAGGACAGGAATCCTAATTTTTTTCCCTTGTGTACAAATGGGAAGTTTATAAAACAATATGTTTAGGTACCATTTATGCTAAAGTCTAGGAAAATACTAGATGAAGCATGGTCCATGGACAAAACCATAAAGATAAGTGCAAAGAAAAAAAATTTCTTCCTTTTGTGGAGGGGGATGCCTTCTTAGGCATTAGCTTTATTATCTATATTTAATGTAAGCCAAGGAGTTGTCTGATTTTACAAAGTTGTCTGTTGTTTGCACCATGTTCAGAATCATTCTGATCTCAACACAGAACAACAAAAAATGTTGAACACATATTTTGTGCAGTCACAATAATTACACTGGTTATTGCATTTCCTTTGTTCCTACAAAAAATTACTTCTGACAAGTTGTAATAGCCAAAGGAAAACATTTCCAAAGGGAAAAATATTCCAGATCTGTATAAGCCTGTGTATGGGGGGCTGCAAGGGGAACAAACCAAACCCACTGAATATCCACACCTCCAATATCTTCAGTTACTGTGCAAAAAATGGTCACGTACCTCTGAATAGAGTATCCCCATGCCTATTCTTCACTGCTTGAGTTCCTTCTTGTTCAACCGCCCAGTAAGTTAACCACACTTGAAATGCACTTGAGCTTGTTTGAATCTGGTTAATATTTAACTTAAAAGTATCATTCTTTCTTAAGCAACATTTCCTTTCAGTGCTTTCTACTTGGTAGTATAAAACAATTGTCTTCGGAAACCCAACCCAGGGAGGTAAACGTGAGAACAGCAGCTTGCAGAAGACTGACAGAACAAGTTACAACACAGAAGCATTTTCCTTTGTCATTTTTGCAATAACATCCTTCAGTTACCTAAAAAGGAAAGTAGCAAAACAGGTCGAGGAGAGGAGGAGGGAGAGAGAGAGGAAGAAAGTTTCACAAGTGAAAAAAAAGAACAGGGAAAAAGAATAAAAAGCATGAAACCTAAAACTTAAAATAAGTAACTACGAATAGTAGCTAGTGTGCCACTCAAGCTACTTCTGACTAAAACATATTCCAAACTCCCTGCAAGAACATCTCAAGATTCCTGTCAGGAAAAGGGAAGCAACTAAATCCCACGCCTTTAATGAGAACTCCCAGTATACTTATCTGCAGTCTCTAATTAAACAGGCCATCTGCTTTCATCACCTTTTGCTCAGTCTTGTCTTCCTGGCCCAGCCCAAACAATGAATATGATTCATGTTTAACCTGATAATTTTATATGTAAATTTGGAAAAGAATTATTGTTGATGGCTCTGATGATGAGATACTGTGTTACGCTCAGTCTTCCAGAGTAGTGAATGTGTATTTCAAGAGTCTGCACTCACCTCAAAATATCTTTTCCCTTTATATTTTAAATTCATGTTTCCTGTATTTCAAGCAAATTTTAAAACAAGTTTTAAAACATATGCATGTAAGTATGCATCTTAAAACAAACCTCTTTACCTTACATTTGAGAACTTTTATTTCCACACAACTTTCATATTTATTGTCCAGTGAGGTGGAGGACCATATGAACTTACTTATACTATCTCTATCCTTCTCTAATTAAAACACTAGTATAGCACCACGGCTGTAGCATTTGTTTGCTGGCACCAGTTTTAATAGCTGTTTATCTGAAGAAAATTATGTTGACATTAACAGAAACAGACAAACTCACTAGGATCCTCACAATAGATTGATCTTTCAGCATGTGGTGAAAATGCTGTTGGACTAGCAACCTGGAGGAGTTAGTAACACATCAAAGGTGAAAAGGTATATCTCACCAGTACTTCTTCACATCCAGCTTCCAAGAAATTAACATCTTCCTGCATCAACTGGCCAGGCTGTTGAAATTTCTCAACTACAACTTGCTGAAAGACATGTCAAATCACTATGATGTTACATATAACAATACAGTAATTTAATTAATCCTTTTCCAACACAAATAAATAAATAAATAGTAATCTGAAAAACTATTTAAAAAAAACAATAAACAAACCAACAACAACAAAAAAGTGCCCATCCTCTGCAAAGCAGAGCAATAGCTTCAGGCAACAGTTTTCCCAAGACAGTGTAAATTACTTTTTAATCCAGCATCACATCTCAGGTCCTCTTTGGAAAAGCACTTTGGTCAGAGCTTCAATTGGAGAACAAATAAGCAGCCCAGTCATGATGAGGTATGAGACTCAAGCAAATCTATGTAGTCACAGGTTCACTTCTGCTTCACATATTGCTTTAGTGTTCTTTACCATGCTTAGAATTAGAGTCGTCGAAATGTTGATTTTTTTGTTGTTGTTGAATATGTCTTTTTTCTCCAAAAGGCGCCAAGACTCAGTACATGGGCAGACTGTCACCTACTCAGTGTGTAGGAAACATGATTCTTACTTCCTGACAGAATTTAACAACACTACAAACATTTCATATGAGCCAAAAGGGAACTAAGAGTTTGTCAGAAGGGCCTTCATCAAGGAAATAATACAAGAAACTAATTTTTTAAACTAGATATCAATTAAACTTCAGAACAGCACATTCCATAAAAGTCACAGAAGATCATTTGTTTCTTTAATTTTCAAGCACTAGAGATCATATTGCTCCAAATGGCATGAGTCACACTACACCAGGGAAAAAAATCTGCAGCCTGGTGGAGTTGTGTGTGCAGAACAGTCCCAGGAAATGCATGTTCACAAGAAATGCATTCCTGGAACGGCCAGTATTGGGACAAGAGGAACACTCTTCCCCTTACACATTCCCTCAGAAGACTGTTAGCTACTTGTGCAACATCCTTGTAACATGCAAGGTCCCTTGCACCTATGCTTCAGGAAAGGATTAACTCAACAGACCCACCAAGCACAAAGAAGCCCCTCTGTGGCATGAAATGAAGCCTGTATTTTAAACCACTTCAAACTGTACTGGGTTATAGGCCAGACCACCTGAGCTTCAGTTTTGCCACAGCATTTTTAGAACAGAATACTTACTCTCTCAGCTATTCTGGTTCTCTAAGTAAGGATAGCACATCTTTGGAAGTTTCTGTATACCTTCTCGATTTTGTGTTTCCTGTGCTCTTTTTATATGCATCAATTTCATTGTCTCTTTTCCCTGTTCAGGTGGCTTAACCTATCTTTTGCTCTTCATTTGACTTCTACCAACAATATCAGCAAAAATATCATACATACCATATGCCAAGATGAGGTAAAATAGGCAAAATTTACAGATCAGTCCAGGTTGACAACTCTATAAAACAAAAAAATGTAGTGTTATGGTGTTAGCTGAGAACACTGCAGAGAAAAGTCTTTGGTCTTAGTCTCACTAAGCAGTGGTATCAGACCTGCCTAACTAATATTTTTCATTGAGAAATCACTTTTTTTTGCTTTTTGACAGACTGTACTCTACTTGATAAAGCAGAATTGTTTCTGTGGTGACTCAGGTTCTGTTTATTAACAAGTACTTACTTCACTCATTTGCCTATACAAGACAGCAGATCATTAGCACCCACATCCCAGAGAATTTGCTTCACCAGGACACTAGGCCAATTTCAGTGAGGATCAAGCTCCCCAGGGCTGACTACAGTTAATTCATTGAATAGGCAGGGGTCTCCAAAACTTTGTGTTTTCACAGAGCTCATGGAAATGGCTTGACTCAAAGTTTACACGGTGTTTTCATTTCATTCAATACCTGTGAATTCCTACAGAAGTAGGCTAATTCAGAGCAAACTGGTCTTTGCATGTTGTGGTGTCCACTGAACAACAGCTGTAGGAATGTTTGTGTGATGCTAAATCCACCTTTCAAATCACTTGTATTTTTATTCTAAGATTACCTAACAAAGAAGGATTGTCCCTGAGCAATCTGCAAACAGCAATTCAGAAAACAAGCAACAGGTGTGGAACCAGTGATCACGTCAGTACAGATTCTGTACTACCCACAGCAGCCGAGATCATGTTCCTAGGTGGAAAGTGTTGAGAAAGGCTGGATTCTTCCTTCTCTCCATCCAAAAATCAAGTGGTCACAGCACCTCCTGAGACAAGTGGCAGTACGGATAAAAATCTGTCACAGCCTCAGGGAACAAGAATAACCTAGTCCCTGCTAAGTATTCTAATGACAGGTTAGATGCCTCTTTACCTCACCTGCTCCATGGTGCAATTTGGTCTTTCAGAGTGTCGTGCAACGGTGCTATTTATCATAAAATAACTCCACTCCTTAAATACTGCCAAACAAGTAGCACTTTAACATGCTCTCCTATACATGCAGATACCACACAGCACTCTACTGCTACTCCTTTTATCAGCTCAGGCTTCTGGCAGTGAATCAGTCTGCTAGTGGAGACAGACCAGGAACTGCAGCAGAAGGTCCAACAAGGGAGTCAAAGCAGAGGTAAGTTGCTTGTACATATGTGCCCATGGTCCCTTTCTCTGTTGCCTGTCTCCATAAAGATGTGCTGTCTTGATTCTGTGCAGTTGCTTGTCAGAGCAGACAGCCTGCATCCTTTCTGAGCTGCAAGCCTGATGTTATGCATCAAAGTGCGTGTTTGCTAAAGGAGGAGAGGAAGAAGTCTTTGACCCATGCAAATGGGAAAAAGGAGTAACTGATAGTTTAGTTCTACTTGTTTTTTTTTTTTTCCCCATGGGATATCACTGTGAATGCATGAAAATGTCAGCATTGAAAGCATGTGCATAAATTGAACATTTTGCTCTTACAGCTCCAAATCCATTTAAGTTTTCCTTGTAACTTAACCTGGAGATTCTGACATCTGCTAAGCACATTAAATGACCTGGTGCCTTTCTGTCCTGTGTACAGTGTATGTGAAAAAAACCCATTATGACTCTCTCAAGAGTACTCTGATGAATTTCTAGAAGGTTTATTTTCAATAAATGTCAAAAGTCTACAGAAATGGCATTTTCAATGTATCTTTCAGATACCTTCCTCTACTTCTCTTTTTTTTTTTTTAATATTTCAGTTAATTCCAGCTTGCCATGTAAATGCCACTCTTCAGCACTGGTTCATTGCATAAAAGGACTAGATTACTGTTCCAGGCTCCAACAGTCAAGACTTGGCCACTGAAATTAAGGAGACAGTGTGTGCCAAGCCTTAGAGTTAATTGGTGCATTATATCTAATTTAGAAAACATTCAGATGAAAGCCTTAAAACATGCCAGCTAAGTCAGGTGACTGTACAACATATAGAAAAAACATACCCTAAAAATGGTAACAATTTAGCTACCCCACTGCCTCACCTTAAATAGAAAATCAAACTATGCTGAACTTTCCAGTTTTGTTCCTAAACAATTCCCACATGCAGAAATAGAGGAATGTGTTTTACTTTTGTTTGAACTGAACAAAACCGCAGAAAGCAGTGGAATATCTACTATAAAATGGAGCTTCCAAAGCACACAGGTGGAAGGATTTCTATTCTATTGACATAAGAATTGGAGTATTCTCCTACAGTGAGTTTGGATGTCAATATTAAGGGTATATCCAAGTTGTGGTTTAATCCAAACGTTCTAGTGACTCAAGGGATATTATAGATTTAATAAAAAATGAAAATAATTGAGAAGTCCACCCCTCATGAAGAAGTTCAGAGAAAAGAAACACTTTGCCTATCCTTTCCACACTTTCCAAATATTAAAGATTTTCCCCAAGACTGGTTTTATGACCTGTTTCCTCCATGCTGATTACAAAGCTGGCTACAGCCAAAAACCAGGGGTTTAAATGGATAGAGAGCACTCTACAGTTTCTATTCAGACAAGTTTCACTGTGATCACCAGACAACCCTTAAAATTCATGGAAATTCAGCCTTTTGTCCAGGAAAGACAGATTTACAATAGGGAAGACCATGTGTGTGAGAGAAAGGAAGATACTCAGCACAAACTGAGGAAAAAACATACAAACGCATGTCCCCAGGTTGGTTCCATATCATCCTGAAGCTTTTGACTCATTCCTGATCCATATTAAACAGAGTGAGCTGTAGGCAGTTCTTCCTCACACAGGTACTTATTCTGGCAGCACCATGGGGAACAGGCTTTGAGCAACCTTACGGAGACTCCCCCATTTGGGTCTTCTTTTGGAATTCCACACCACTCCCTTCTTAAGACAAACATCCCTGCATTTTCTCTTTCACACAGCCCCAAGATGTGGTGCCTCCTCTTTCTGCTCTGCTCCCAAGGAATTGCCTTTTCAGCAGGAATCACAGCACCCTGCACTCTGAGTGTAGACACAAGCTCAAGCAAGAAAACTCGCAACCCTGAATGCTTTATGAATGTTGTAAGTTGGGTCACCTTCTCTCCCTTTCTTTCTAAAGCTTCTCTCTCAGTATCACTAACAGTAACAGTTGCTGTTACAAGGCTAAAAGTAGGTTCCCTTCAAAAGGGCGCCTCCAGCATTGTGAGCACCTGCCTGGAAAGAACTTGATGCTCTTCTCCAAACAGTCTGAGTCAGAGAGAATTCCTTTAGAGTGGAAGCAAAGGCTGGTTTCTAGTCTCAACTGAAGCAAAGGCCTACCCTTCCATAACAACCTGTACAGTGGTAAGGCAACTTGAAACCCTTCTTCAAACAGCGGACTCTCACAACAAAAACCCCAAGACCCCTTGCTCTGAATCACCAAAGATTTCCTCATTGTGGCAAGTGTAATAGGTGGTGCTGTGAGTGAGTCTGTAATAGGAGATCCACCCTACGTGGCTTGCCTAACCACAAGAAAGGATTGGCAAGAAAGGATTCATTATGGACCAAATAGAGATACTGCTGCATGTTTACTCTCTAGAAAGATACAACCTCTATCAGCCTTGCAAAACATGACAAAATATCTCCAAAAAAGTTAGTCGCTCAGTACAGTTCTTCTTTGTCCCCATAATAGGGGGTCAAATACCAGACAATTACCATCTAAGCAAGTCTGAAGAAGTCTTTGATGCATTCTGCTACTCTTGTAAGTCTGTGTAGTGCTTGAGTACCAGTGATACCGCAATTACTACAATTTGAGTCATACAGCGCAAAGTAGTGTACATAAACCACATCACAGAAACACATCCCAACTACTCTCACTGCTGGGACTCCATGGCTAAGGAATGGCATATAATGTTGGATCATGTATGAAAGAGAGAGACGTGTTTTGGTTTTTTTTTTCCTGCAGGAATCCCTTTTGGTGTACCTTCCTACCAGTATAACACACAGCAGTAGAGAAAAGCTAGTAATATGTTATCACATTTATATTCCTGGCATATTCTTGGCTAGGTTCATGTTCCTGGACAGAAGCAGCCTCTAAACACCTGTTACAGCAATATCTACACTGTAAATGCATCTTAATAAACTGTCCTTTGGTTTTCCACAGAGTGAAATTATCAGGTATCATGGATACCCCACCGAGGAATATGAAGTTACAACAGAGGATGGATACATTCTTGGTGTTTTCAGAATTCCCGCTGGAAGGAATAGACAAAATACAGGTATGACAGCTGTAGGACATAAGGAAGGTCTGAGAGACAACTCTTACATGGGTTCACCATCTTTCCCCTTTGCACATGCAATAGCATGTTTCATACCTTTCCATCTGAGGAAAGGCACCTAGTAATTCAGCCTAAAATGTGGCCTGAATTCTGTACATGGGTTAAAAAACTCCTGCAAAACCAGATTCTGTACCCCAGTTTTAACTACGTATTAGCTACTACTACAGCCTACGAAAACCTCTTCTGTTACAGGGAAAAAGCCTGCAGTCTTGCTACACCATGGTATTCTAGCAGATTCTATTCACTGGATTTCTAACCTGCCTGTCAACAGCCTAGGCTTCATTCTTGCAGACGCTGGCTATGATGTCTGGATGGGAAACAGTCGAGGAGACACCTGGTCTTTAAAACACAAGACCCTTAAGCCCTGCCAGAAGGAGTTCTGGCAGTACAGGTACTCCATGGAAAAACAATTACTGAAGAAAGTAACATTCAGAGAACTAGCAAGATTAGGTGGTTACTAGCGAAATGCAGAACATTTTTCCCTTCTGGTTATAAGAAAAACATACCTTCTGAATTATAAGAAAACACTACTGTTTTTCATATAATCTGACTTCCAAGTGGGACACGCAACATCTGAAATGACTAGACCAACTCTTTTCCACAGATGCAGCCAATTCTGGGTTTGTCAGGGGCATCATAAGAAGGACTACATGATCTGGATGGGCTCTTTTGGAATCAGCACATACAGAAGCAAAGCTGGAAGTACACAGATCACCTCTGTCCATACACCATGATGGTTTCTTTGGAAACAGGCTTCCAAAACTGGGAGGCATCTGTAACCTTGAAGTCTCCCATCATTACCATGTCCCAAGTGCAGAAAGAAGACTGATCAGCTCTGTTGAGAAATCTGATCTACCACAGATGATGTTACCTGGGAGAAAAATAATTCTTGTAACCCATGCTCATGAAAGCATTGATTAAATTCAGTTCCCCAAGGGCTGCAGCTGTCAGGCTTAACTGGCACCTCCTCCACAGAGAGACCAAGGCATCAGGCAGCCTGCCTGTACAGCTGTGTCCCTCTGCCCACTTCCCCAAATCAAGCAGACACAGCCTGCAACCTCATCCTTCAATGGGTCCTGCTTGGTGCAATGAACAAAACTGACATTCAGTTACTCACACTGTGATGGCTGAATTATCTGCAGGCTTTTTGTGTTTCTCTCTTTAGCTTCGATGAGATAGGAAAATATGATATTCCAGCAGAGCTGTACTTCATCATGAATAAAACTGGACAGAAGGATGTCTATTATGTTGGTCACTCTGAAGGCGCAACTGCAGGTAATGTTAGGATTGTCTGGGTACAAAACATTGTTTGTATTTATGATTTATATTTAAGATATGTGAGCAGACACTCGGATTTATTCCATGGTGTACTGTTGTCCTTTTAAAAAAATAAACTCGGAAACAGAGGGAAAAATGGGGGGAAGTGGCATATCACCACATTCTTAGACAATTGTTTACCTTTCTTTACATATGTGCATTCTAAGCGTCTTTTTGCAGAATCAATAATTCAGACCAAGTCACTACCTTCTTTGTCTTTAGATACTTATGTCAACTGGTCAAAATTCTAACACAGTCCATCAGTGGAGAAATTTAGACATGTTCAGAAAACAGGATGGAATGAACCCTTTTTGATTTTCATTCCTTCCTTCCTTCTTGCCTTATACTCGTCCTTTATTTGTGCATTCACTCTCACACAAGTATGTGCTGAGTTACAAGTAAAAATTTTATTCCTAATCTTCACATAATTATTGCATTGCTGCAGGCCAGCATAAACATATAGAGGTTTTTAGAGACTGCAAGCCAAGAAACTAATTATTTTATTAGAGTTTGGGGAACTTTAAAGAGAATTTGAATTTAAAAAGATCTGATTAATGGACCTTTTCCCCCAAAAATAGCCTTAACACAAAACTGTCAGTTCTGTGAAAATTGGTATCTGGACATGCTCTAATGAGCTTATATCCTTAGAATTAACTCTGCCTTCCAAATAAAAGTTTCAAGCAAGAATCAAACATTCTCCTCAGGTTTGCAGGACAGAAATGAACAGCCAATCGAATGCTAATCTTGTCTCCCTTCTTTGCTGCCTACAGCTTTTTTATTTATTTGGTCTGTGGAGATCTCTTCATTACCTTGACTCTTCTTCTATGCTTGCAGGCTTCATAGCATTTTCTACTTATCCTGAGTTGTCTCAGAAGATTAAAGCCTTCTTTGCTTTGGGACCAGTAGCCACAATCACACATGCTACCAGTCCTATGGCAGCATTTACACGTCTTCCCCAGTCACTGATCAGGGTATGTAATTTCTCTTTCTAGAAGACATAATATTATCTGCTTTGTCTTTACTGGACTCATTCAACCTGAACTTTTAAGGGGTGATGAGTTAGAAGTGAATTCAGTGTATCAGACTGCTGACAGTGCCTGTAGACTTCAGACTTCCCACAGAGCTAAGCAGCAAGGCTGGACGTGGTATCTCTTTTGCAGCAACTTTAAGGTAACAGACATACTTTCATCATTATTTACTTAAGTCAAATACTTCTGAAGGAAACTGACAAATATGAGAATGAAACAAATCTAATATAGTTTACTAGATCTAGCCTTAAGCACTAACAAAAAACTCCAAATAAGATATTTCACATCTTAATTTTATTAGATATGCATTTCATTTATGTTTGTGAAATATTTACTTATAAAGTGATAAAACTTAAAGGGAATTTTCTATTTCACATCAGAATGTGTCAATTTCATATAATTTGCTTGGAATGGTGAAAATCATGCATGCTATACTTTATGTCAAACCACAGGAGCACATCCTCTTTCTGTCCAAGCTGTACCCATTATGTGACTATAGAGCATCCAGCTCTACACCCTTCTCATTTGTCTGATCCCTCTTTCCTTAGCAGGAACACTCACAGTACAGTTTGTGCACCTGCCTGGAAGAACTATTAGGGCAAAAAGGGACTTCTGTATTCTGCAGTCATCAGTGCAGCCAACTACCTTTCTCACTGAGATCAGTACACTAAAAACAGATGGATAGTGACTTCTGGGACTCATATGTGATAAGAAGCAGGAAGAACATGTGGTATACCCTTGGGAAGAACACACTATAGATGATAGTGGGATGGCAAGCAATTTCAGCAGTCTTGCCTCTAGTTAAGAGGCAAGGCTATTAAGGAAGAGGGAGCAACAATTTTCTGCATTAAATAATCCTGCAACAAAGAAAAAACTTCTGCACTTTTCTTCCCTCAGTTACTACTTGGCTGCAATGGAGTTCTTCCCCAGAATGAACTGATGAAAGGACCTCTAACATGCTTCTGTGGATCTCTGGGTAAAGTTTGTGGCAGTATCTTGTGTCTCATAGCTGGGGGCAGGATACAAAATCTGAACACGGTAAGTATGTCCAAGAAAAGCTTAACACAAGTAAATCTAAAGTAGTTTTGTAGGAAAAACAGTTCTGTTGCCTGTTGTCTACATATAGTTGCAAGGACATAGAGCAATGTGTTGGGGGCATCCTCTCTTCTGGGGCTAAGCCAAAGAAATGTTGCACAGGTACCAAAGGTTTTTTAAATGGACAACTGGATGAAGAAAAACCTTTTTCTCTTTTGCACAATTCATGTATTTTCCTTCCTAAACAGGAAGATATCTGGATCATCTGAACATAAGAGATGGTTTCTTCTTACTTGTTACACATCAAAACATTTCCAGTCAAAACTCAAAGCTGTTTCTTCACACTTCTTCCAAAAGCAAGATTGCATTTCTTTACTCCGGCTGCCACCTGTTTTTCTTACAATCTTAGACATGTTTGTTCTCCAGGGACCTTCTGTCTCTCATGGGCAGACTATTTAATAAGTTTTCCCATAAAAAGCTCTCACTCATGTAGCCTCATTATACTCCTCTACTGATTATGCACAAGCATCAGATGAACTGTAGAAACTGGGCATAACAAAGGCCATACACACAAATGATATTTTCCATATGACTAAGGGCTAATGTTGAAAAGACTCTTCCCAGAGGTTTCAAATCCTATGTAATTATTCCTGCTATAAACTCGCATATTTCTGAGTATTTCTTCAACTTGCTTTTACATATTTGAAGAATATTCTGTAAAAATGGGATTTTAACAGAGCAGCAGGGCCTTCACAGCTTTATTCTGTCACAGCCCTGGATCTCTGCCTTTATAATTCTTCTGCTTTCTCTCCAGAGTCGAACAGATATATTTATAGGACATTACCCGGCTGGAACATCAGTACAGAACATTATTCATTGGCATCAGGTATAACTGTGAACTGACATACAAACGGTCTCTTACTAGTGCTTTTTATGCAACTGACAGCCTACAGGCAAGTCCAGAAGTGATGGATCTGGGAATCTGCCCATCACACCTTCTCACCCACTCCTGTGAACACCTGTCGCAGAGGGAGTTTCCCATGGCTCACCAGATCATTCCCTGAATTGCCTCTTTGGTACCAGGCTCAGATTTTCCCAGGGTACATCACACCTCTCCATGTTGGGCTCTAATGGCATCCAGCCTTCATTCTTATTTATAAAGACATTTGCCTTGAAAGCTGCAGAAGTGAATGCAAGTGTGGTCTAGGCACTTGGCAGGAAGCAGGAGGATAATGAAAGCTTTAGCAGCCAGGGGATGATCACAAGGAAGACATCTAGGTTAAAGCTTGTCTCCCAGAACGATCACCTCCTGAAGCCAATTAACTGCACAAACTCTTCTGCTGGCACAATGGCAAAGAGAGGAACTGCCTCTTCTGCTGGATCTCATGCTACTTTCAGACTTAAGCTTGTTCTCTCTGTGCTCCAAATCACACCAGGGCAAGAAAGCATTGGCTCAGAAATACATCACTATTATGTGCACACAACTGTGCCAGCATTTAAATATATGTGTGCTGCTGCACACGCCCCCTGCCTAAAATTCCTAGAATCCAAACCACCAGCACTCAGAGCCAGAAAACAGAGACAAGCTAGCAGATTTCTCTCATATCCTCAGTTACTTAAAGGTATGGATAAAAAAAATGCACACACATTATCAGTAAGACAGATTCATCTTTTATTATTTTTATTTTCATTTAGAAAAATCACATTCAAGAAGACAACAGCTTATTACACCCTGCTCCCCATAGCCAAACTTTTGTTTGTTCCAGAGCCTCTGGAATTGTCCTCACTACTGTGAGCAGACCAGGCAAAACTGACACAAAAAGTCAAGGTGTGTGAGGAGGCAACACATGCAAGTAACAGTCCTGACACACTCCTACCTCACAAAGAGCTAATCTAGCTAACTAAACAGCCAACTAAGATAATGCAGCAAGATTTTAATAACTAAACATACCAAGAGTGGTGGCTGAGGATCAGGAGAGAATGTTAGCACGGGGAAAGGCTTTGAAAACACTTACGCTACGATCCATCCTCAGTATCCCTGGAATCCTTGTCTACTGCTCAAGACTTGACTTCATTCACATGCAAGAAAATAACTTCTGCACTCTGCTCTGTCTCTTAACACTCACCTTTTATCTGTCCTTGTTACAATATTAACAGCTAATAAGTGCAGACCAATTTCAAGCTTATGACTATGGCTCTAAGGAAAACATGAAGAAATACAATCAGGTAAGGCAATATTCATGCTTGGGTCCTGGCAAAACTAAGAATAGAAAAAATCATACTTTAGCCCCTAAAGTGTACAGAAAGAGGGGGGAGAGTGGTCTCAGGTAATGTTTCACCAGAATCTATACTCATAATTGTAAAGTTCATTCACAGACATGTCAACTTACCTGCCATTCCCAAAAGCCTAAGAGCCGCATCCATGTCCTAGGACTGGATGAGTGCAGCTCTTCAGCTCTTCATTCTCCAAAAATCCTCAAGGTCTGCCTTCCAGTTAAACACTAAACTGGAGAGAAAAAAAAAAAAGTGGAAACACATACCTTGGTTTTCAGAAGCTACTTACTGCAAAGGCATTCAGTGCAGCACAGTGGAGACTGCTGTTGTGGTGAAGTATCCTGTGTGGAAAAAAGGAAACAGGCAAAACTTGATCACTAGGAGCTTTAGTTACTACCTAGTCAACACTCGGACATGCTGAGCTCCTCTTGAAAACACTTGCCTGATTATTTTTTGAGATTTGATCAGATCAGCCAACTTGTGAATCAGCCAGCTTTGTGAATCAGGGCGGGTTATTTTATGGGTGGCGCATTATTTTACAGGTGGAGAAAGATTCCAAAGACTTCTCAAACGCTTTCCATCCACACATGTGGTCTTTAAATACCTGAAGTTTGAATTTTGGAACGAGTAATGTTTTATTCCTAGTATTTTATTTCCTATGGTTAGGAAACTGCCCAAAAAGTAGTGAAGAAGAAAAATAGCAGTACTGCCCTTTGATAAAAAGAATCAGTTTAGAAACATCTTGTGTTTGGTCCCTTAACATAATGTAGACAAATAACCATCCTGCATTATGTGATTTGGCTCAGATCTCAGATGTTCCCCATTTTACTCTTCTGTATTTCTTGGTTTCTTCTGTGGTGATGGGCAAGTCAGGGAATTGGGTTAGGGCGACAATAAGAGGGTGGCCTTCATCCCTGTGGCTTTACTGTAGGCAGTGCAGAAGGGAAAGAGAAAGAGAGATGCTTGCACAGAATCCTCCCCTAAACGTAACTTCTCATACAACATCATTTCCTCAGCCTTCTCCCTTTCTTACAGACTGCTCCTCCTGTGTACAAGATAGAGAAGATAACTATACCAACTGCTGCTTGGAGTGGAGGAGAGGACAAATTTGCAGATCCAAAAGACATGGCAAGGCTACTCCCTCGGATTACTAATCTCATTTACCATGAGCATTTTCCTGCATGGGGACATCTTGATTTCCTCTGGGGCCTTGACGCAACTGAGAAAATGTATATAAAAATCATTGAACTACTAAAAAAAAACACTTAATGTGTCCCAAAAGGAATTAATTAATCCAGTAGAAAGCCCAGATATTTCTATTTAGCAATAGAATACTGGTATAGGGATAGGTGTAGAAGTTTACAAGCCACTGTCAATTGGTTGCAATTTTTTTACATTGCTTTCCATGGTGTTACTCTATTTTGGTGACTGCAGTCTTTCTGAAGCAGTTGAGGTACACGGGGATGACCACTGAAAATACAAAGATTAGCTGGAACACTTCCAGGATCACTTGTTTTGGAAAATTCCAGGTTTTATAGGAGTGATTTTGCTAAAACTAAGATTTCATTTTCTGTTTCCTTGTAGATCGGTACCACTTATTCCACTTCAGACAAAGATGTTATCCCATGAAAACCCAAAATGGGAGATAATTTCTCTGTTGAAGTATTACTGAACTTTGTGTAAATTAAATAATCTCTCATCTTGATACAGTGTTTCACCTGTTTCCTCTCCTCACATTACCAACAGCAGAAAGCCAGACCCAAAAGATCTTCACTTGTAAGACTACCTTGGCATCTAAGCAGGCAGAAGTTGGCTATTATGCCTACATGCAGAGAAATCTAACAGCAGAAAATGTATGTCAGAGAGAAATCACTTGATAGTTGGACAGATGCAGATACTCTCTTGCCCTCACACTAACTAACGGCTTGACACTAACTAATGTCCTTGTGACAAAGAGAACAACTGTCTTCATGCTCATAACCTGGCGACTGAGGATTGAGAAGATGGAGGCAGAGCAGCAACCTGCACACAGAAAACAATAGCATCCATCTCAATAAATATTCCTGCCACTATCAGTAAAGAAGTTGTTTAAAGTTCCTCTAGGTTCTTAGTTCACCATGTCAGTGTCTCCCACTTGCTCACCTACAAGACTAGTCCAGGAGGTGAGAGATCACATCCAAGGGCTCATCATTACAGGGTAACACAGGGCAGCTCAGGCGCTGTGGGTGTTTCTGGGTGGAGACATAAGCCCAGATTCCTCAATCAAGACTTGTGGAAAATGAAACCCATTTGATCGTAATCCGGGAGATAGACATCAATGTATAAACAAAACATGTTTGTCTCATGCAATACAGAAAACACATGCAAAGGACATATTCATGCAAACACATGCAAATGACACACCTTCTCTAGCAACCTGTGGTACCAGTGGGAGCTGAGTTCTCAACCTCTGGAGAGGTTTGCAGTCCAAGACACAGAGTGGATACTCTTGGCTACACCACATTATTTATAAATCCCAGTGTTCTGACCACCCCAGAGAATTCACGATAGGCCTGGCCCACCTCCATAATGTAGCAGGGCAGACCTGGCACAGGCACAACAAACACTGCACTTAATGCAGACAAGAGCCCTGGTCTGAAGACAGGGCGAGTAAGATATAGAATTACAGCTTGCCAAAAAGGAAGAGGGTGCCTCTTTGAAGTGTCTGGCAGCAAGATCCTTCACCTCAGCTCCCATTCACACATCTGCAGCACCATTCAACATTCAGACAACATACACAGGATGAACCTGACAATGTGATGTTCCACAAAACGTATGATGGGAGGGGAAAAAGGAAAATCACAACAGCAAAATCCTTCCACCCGGACCAGCTGTGCCTTTCCCCTGCTACAGAATCAGGGCTAACTGTGAGCTGGAACTCAGATTCTTCATGAACCAGAGCACATAGCTCTGCCCAGCTGTAGAAAGTAGTGGGCAGACACTGGGGACTGCCCTTTTAGGGAGGTGAATGAAGGTGGATCTAGCAGTGCCTCAAAATCTGGTTGTACGGACATGGATTTAAAATTAGGCTTACTCAGCCTGGAAACAGCCACCAAGGGCCACTCCAGGACATCAAGTTCAAACTTTTCTAGAGCATCTTCCTGCACTGTACATCAAGCAGCCACAGACATACCCTGCAAGAGGTTCCAGGGAAGCATTCAGGTCAGTGACCAACACTGCTTGGGAAAGAATGCAGTGTGCAGTGTCTTCAATACTGAACATCTAAACCAGCCTAACATCACCTCTGACCTGAGTTTTTTAAAGGATTTCCAGTTTTTTAAACAGAAGACAATTTCTAAATACTCATTAGATAGGCTCTGCACTTACCGAAGTTTCCTACAACCAAATCTTCTTATTGCCATCCATCAGAAATGCAGTCTCCTGTCTGAACAACAGGAATATCCACTCTTTATACTTCACCTTGGAAAACTGTAAGCTACCCCAACAAAATCCTAGCAGCACTGTAAATGCCCTTCCATGTCTGCTTCAGTATGGGATTAACGCAACAACCCCACTGAAACCTTTCCACGGAGCCTCTATTTCATAACACATTCAGCCAAATCCAAGATAACAGGGTAAGTGTTCAAATACACAGGACTTTTGATGCTTGCCCAGATCAGTCCCTCCTGTTCTTAAAGCAAGACCAAGACCTGTTGCCACACTCCACAGCCACCAGCACCAAGAGTGGTACTTCAAAGCTGGGATGCCCAGCACCCAGAACGGCCTTGCACACAACAAAAGGACTAAAAGGGAAATGCCCTTACCATGTTTAGGATTGTAGGATGAGCCAAATACAGGTATCTTAGACCACATCTAGACTTCCATGTCCAGGTTTGGGCCCCAGGAAAAACATCAATATGATCAATATCTGCTGAGCAAGTTCAACAGAAAGACAACAAGCATCTTATCCAAACTTATCATGGCGTGAGTAACTGCTGTGTTGGCAGGACATTCCCATCAGAGATCTAGGCCAGCCCACAGCACTGCCCGACTGACTTCCTCAGAAACCCAGGCTGTGACCCCCTACCTCCTCTGCCTTAGGGGAGAAAGTTTGTCCTCTCCAGCATCCCTCTTCCCATGTACCACAGCCCTACACCGACCACTACACCTTCATTTTAACTTTCCTCCTCTTCCTCCTTGTCCACAGACAGCCTCCTCAGCAACGCTGCTGACAGCGTTTGCCATCAGTTAGCCCGCTGCAGAGTTCAGGAGAGCCCAGGTGAGGCGTGCATACCCTCCGGCACGCAGGCATGGCCGGGCCGACACTGGGACGGCGGGAAGTGCGGCGGGGACACACGCCAGGTGAGCAGGGGCCACCACGCTGCACTGCCGGGCCCCTCTGCCCGAGCTCGCCGCCCCCTCCAGCGCTCGTCGCCGCTCCCTCTCGCCCCCGCAGGGCTGCAGCGGCGGCGGCCGGACCCCGCGGCGCAGAGCGGGACGCGGCCACGCCGCTCGCCCGGCGCGGCGCAGGCTCCTCCCTTCGCCCCGCACCGTAACCCGGGCGGCTGCGGCGGCGCAAGGCTCGGCTCCGCACCTGCCGCCCTGCCCGCGCCCGGCGCTCCGCGTCCCGGCGGGGCGAGGCCGGCGGAGCAGAGGGAGGACGAGGAGGAGGAGGAGGAGGAGGCCCAGGCCGCCCCGCCGCTCCTGCCGCCCCCGCCCCGCGCTTTGTCCGCGGCCGCCGCGGCGCCGCTCACGCGGATGCCAGACCCGGTAAGCGGCCGTCGCCCTTCCCGGTGCGTGGAACGCGGAGCTGCCGAGCCGCCGTCTCCCGTGGTCTCCCGTCTCCATCCCGCTGCTCTGCGCCAGCGGTCCCTGCGGGAAGAGGGCGAAAGGGGCTGGTAGCCCTTCCGGAGCCGGGAGACGGTGGGAGCCGGGGCCGGTAGCAGCTTCCTCCGCCGCGCCGCCCCGGCCGGCGTTCCCGGTGCCGAGCCCGCCCCGGTGTCAGGTGCGGCGACCCGCGGAGGCCTGTCGGAAACAGCCCTCCTCCGGGCAGGGCGGAACTTCGGGCGGGAGCGGCCCCGGGCGGGAGCGCGGCAGGGAGCGGGAGCGGCGGGCGGTGCGGGGATGCTGCGCGGGCATCGCGATGCCGCTGGGGGTGTGCGGGAGGCGGGGGGCTGCGAGACCGGGCCGCCTAAAGCTGCTGACTCCGCTGCGGCTACGCAAAGAGGTGGTGACAGGTTGGCGGGGAGCCGAGTCCAGGGTGTTACCGTGTTCCAGGGAGAAATCACGCTGATAACAATATTCTGGGTTTTTTTTAATGATTTCCATATACATGTGAAAGATGATCATCGGAATAGAAAGCGAAACAATGTGGAAAAGTAGAAATTGTGTTTGCTGGGTATATGTTTCTGCTCTGTACTTCATTTTGTACCTGCCTCCTTCTGACCTCTGTAGGATCGAAGGTGTCCTTCCGAAGTGCATGGAGGAACGTAATTCACTCCTCTCGCACAGTCTGCCCTGTTTCAGAGTGATGCTTGAAAGTCTCATCTGGGGGAATTCCTCGTGGTCTGGAATTATTTTTATTTAATATGCACGTGGTTCTGAATACTCGGAGAAGTCATGGGCAGGAAGAAAAACATCTTTTACTGACAATGGGAAGCGATGAGATTATGAGGTCTTGGATGGACGGTAGTTCCGAGGGAGTTCATTCCCGAGGGGAAGACCAGCTTTGAGAAAGTTCTTCACCGAAGTGGGCTTTCTGCTCTTTGCAAGCTGAGGTGGATGACTGTCCAAAGCTGTAGTTAGCGTACATTGATTAATTGCCTTAGACCATCAGGTCCTAGAAAATAGGATACAGACCCAGAACTTCATGAAATATTCCCAGGCGAATGGAGTCTAGGTTTGTTCTTATGGGTGCTGCTCAGGCATATATTGTGTTACTCTGAAACAGGTGGATTTTCTAACATACTAAAAACATGTCTGCTGGTATTGTGCATGTCTAAGTGCTAAATATTTGAATAACTAAACTGAAGGCCAGTGTTGACAAGTCTGGTGTTCCATATATCACAGGAGACTGTAGGAATCTAGGACGCATTCATCCCAATTTCTGTATAATTCTTTAGATACAAATTTCATAGTTGGGGAGGATGTTTATAGTATTTCAAAATGGCTACAAGTGCAGGGGAGTTATTTGGTAGCGTTACTTTTAAGAATAGTTTTCAGTGTCTTGATCAGTCCTGCAATCATTTGTGTTACTTGGTACTGCTATGCAAATACTGTGAAGGCATTTCTCCTGTGGTTTTCCTTATGTGCATGAAGCATGCACAAGTTCAGGCCTTAAGGCGTTTTCTGAAGTTAATCACCAAGCTGAGGAAGAGTGTAGCTCAAGGTGAGGGGTCATGAAATCTTCAGCTGCTGAGGGAATGGCACGAAGATGCTGAGAAAACGTTGTATAAAAAAATATATTCTTGGTTTCTGTTTGCTGAACATGTATGAACACTGGTTTTTTTCTGGTCTTATCTGACTCCTGAAATTTGATTCTTGCATCAAAGGTTACACCTTCAGTTTGTATTCTTAAAAGTAGTTTGCTGCCACATAAAGAAAGTCTTTATCTATACAATTTTAATAAAATTAGAACATTTGGACTTTCATGTCAGGAAACATATATTTTGGTCATAGTTTCTATTATAAATAGAGGTATCAGTCCATAAAAGCAAATGATCTTGCTTGTACAGTTCCTGAATGTTCCATATGTGGTGGGTTAGTACTGTTGTTGCACAGAAATCCCTTTAATAAAAATCCAGCATTTTCAGTCTTGCACAGCTGATGATGCCTCTTGGTAATGCTGTGAGTCAGTCAGCTCCTCAGACACAACCCGTTGCCTACCACTTCCTACTGGCAGCTCCAGATGACTCACAGTTCAGCACACAACATACGGAATTGCATTATGGAAGCTGTGGGCTCACTACATAATCAACGTAGGAAGTGTCTTCCTCTTTTAGGATCTCTGAACCATTGTCAAAAGGCCCTCAGAGATATCTATTGCTCTGTATTGATTTGGAAAAGAGTTTGTATAGGCTGCAAAGATCAATGGACTCATCCTGAGAGGAAAAGCAAATAATTTGAATATAGACTCGAAGGTAGTCTGTGCACAGCTTCAGTGGGATGGATAGCCTGGTGGCCTGCAAGCATATAAAATGTTGCACAAATCGTTGCACTTAGCTTTGATATTCTGGATAATTCAGCTGACTGTCAAGCAGCCCTGTGAGCTGACTGTGTTATAGATCACTGTGCTGCTATAAAACTTGTGCCTAGTATTGTCAATCTTAGCAAATTTACATAAGAGAAATTAAATATTGTAACTATCAAGTAGAAAAAGTAGTCTAAATTCTCCTCATAGAGCCATACATTCCTGTTGTTTTTCCCATCTGCTCATAGCATGAGACATCCTGAATGATCTAGGCTAGGGTAGGAGGTCAAAGATTTCATTATGAAATCAACTAACTGTATTACCTTAATATAAGCATCGTACTACAGAAACATGCCAGATTAAATGGTAGGTATTTGTACTGGTTGATCACATTTCACCCTGTAGGTAATATTATTATTCATTTTTACCCACCCTTTTATTACTTAACCATTAGTGTACAAAACAGTCAGAATCCTTGGAACCAGTGCCCCAAATTATTTTTCTAGATTTGAGGCCACAAGACAAGCTTCATTCTTTATAGGCAATTTAACAGGCTTCAGATGAACTATGAATTTGTATGTCAGAAATGTTGAGTAAATTTGGTTCTCCTTTATTTTCTCTCCTATATTATGAAGCATAAGAAGTAAGATGGAATAGGAATTTGTCATCAGATAGAAATTGCTTGTTGCAGCTGGTTACACACTCAATTAAAAAGTGTCCTTTTTAGAGGCTGTGGAGTCTGAAAGTGTTCACAATGAAGTAGCAAATATTGCCAGAAAAATCATTACCTTTTATAGGAAAAAACAGAAGATTCTTAACCCTCCTAGCCTAGGGGAGGAGAGTTTCTTCTGAGAGAAATAGGGCCACAGGCAGATAAAGCTGGGAAACCTAAGACTTTGCAAGGAATCATGCTTTCTTTGTTTCCTGGAAGTCTACGATGTTGCAGGCCTCTGTGCTGATTTTTAGCTTCTCATTTGTTTCCCTTAGCAACACCGCTTCTTGTCTTCATGGTGAAAGTTAGTTTCATCAGTGATGTTCTGTATTGCAGGTATCTCCTTTTTTTCAGTATTTCAGTTGAATCATCAAAGAACAAATTACATAACAACAGCTATTTCTTTTATTTCTGCCCTTTTCTGGGTTACTGTGTCCTGGTACACTAATTTTGATGAGGGATTGTTGTGGATTTCCTAAAGAAAGGAAATGGCACTGTTTTTCTACACCATGTCTAGAACATGGTTTTAATGGGTCACTGGAAAGATGCTGTTCTGTGTTGCAGAGGTATATTTCACTGACTGCCTAAGAAGGCTATTGCTTGTAATCCAAGACATTTTACCATTGGTGATACTTTATCCATTATTTTAAAAATGCTTTTCTGATGAAAATGAAAGGTGTTACCAGAAAAGGGGGAGGGAGAGGGATTGTGTTTTGTTTCAACACAAAAAAACACAAGAGAAAGAAGTGTTAGTTCACAAATGCATGTTTGAATGTTCAGTATTTCCAGTCCATTTTTCAGAACATTGTCTTAAAAATAACTAATATTTTTTGTAGACAGAGCATATTAATAAATCAGGTAGCAAGCCATCATCAAGGTGTACAGGTCAAATGCATAGGCTTATGTTATAATAGCACAAACATACTAAATGTTGATTTCAAAACAGTCTGCATAAAAATGAGTGAGAAAATAGTTGAAAGTCAGAGGTCTCTGTGCTTTGAAGCAATAGGCAAAGCTTGTAGGTTCTGCATTCACATATTCTCTAGGGAGTAAAAGTCATGTTCTTGCATGTGCCATCTTGGATGTTATTTGCATATTGCAGTGGTTTATCACTCTTAGACCCAGTAGCAAACTATTTTTATTGACATAGCTACTTTATGCACTAATATTCATATCTGTGCCAAAAGGAAAACTGTCCCTAGAAGACAGCCAGTCAGTTATGTTCAAGGAATTACATTGACTAACTGCAGTCATCCAAATATTTGCAGACCAACTTTAAAAGCCTTCAAATAATTATTCTAACTTCTTTTTTTTTTAACTGTGGGAAAACAGAGCCTTGTGCCACCCACTTTTTCTTTAGATGAATATAAAGCTTAGTTTTGTAATGTAAGATACAGCACTGAGTGGACTAACCATATAAGCAAGGCTGGGGTTTAGCAGATCTGTGCATGGGGGATCTTCCCTGCATGTGATTTCTCCCTCTTAGCACCCAAGCCAATGAAGGTGCTACTGTCTATACTCCACCAACACGGTTTGCAGAGAGAGATCTCTAGGCAGTGTGGTGGGACATGGTGGCACTGGTCCTTCACCAGTGAAAAACAGGAAATAATCTTGGCCTGCTTCTAGGAGAAATGATTGTATAGCTCAGAAGTTGCCTCTGAGAGTTAGTGGTGCTTAGGAGGAAGTCTTGGCAATGCTGTTTAAGTGAAGCCATGGAGCTAAGGACCAGTGTTAAAGTATGAACTGCTCCTGAGATGGGCTTTTCTAGAGCCAAGCTTGGTAGCTCCTACTGTGAAGAGCAATTTCTCCATTGAAAGGTGCAGGGTTTCTGGGAAGCGACTCCTTGCAGTGCTTCCATTCACTGAAGGCCATTCTGTTGGGTTTTGTTGGTTGGGTATTTCCTCTGCACAAGGGAAGCATCTTGCCGTGACATTCAGTGCTTTGCTGGGTTTTTTTGCAGAAGAGACTGCTTACTATACCAGCTGAATCACTTGCTGTGATTCTGAACGGTTGTTACAAAAAGCATGTTGACAGATGAACAGGCTGTTTCTTTTTGAAGGGAAACAACAGACGGCAGTTTGCTATTTAGGCTGGTATTTAGCATATTTATATATCAAACCCAAGTGTGTATATAAATTATTATATGCTGTGCCAATACATGGCCTGGCATTTCAAAAAGAGCTGAGTGAGGTAGGTGACTGTATTTCTAACCTATTTTTCACCACATTGACTTGAACATAAGCTTCCAAGTACAGAAGTATCTGCTTAATGGGTGACTTACTGGCATGAAACAGTCCTTTACCTTCATCTGGCAAATGCTGACGTGCCCTATTTAAGGTTTGCTGGACAATTTAGTCCCATTATGGGTAATTAAAAGGTGTTATTTGCACTTACTAATTTGACTGTTTTAATGAGAACTGACCTCTTTATGGTTTGAGCTGCATCTTTATTCTGGGATTCTGTAATCATCACACTTCCTAAAATAGTGAATTGAAGTATATAACTGTGTTAACTTCTCATGACAATATTAAAACAAGCTTTTTCTTGCCATGGGATGAATGCAGAAAAGTTCTCTCAAAAGCAGTTTGTAAAAAGTAGAACTATACCACATTTTAGCTCTTATTTTAGCAAGTATTTCTTGTAAGGATCCTGATCCCAATGTACTGAAGTGAATGATTTTTATGGGAACCTGATCTGGGCTTTACATTCCACCAAAATATCAGACAAAAGGATGAGAAATTCTGAAATAATCCACTATTAAGAATATGCAAAGAATAAATCATTGCATAAGTAAGCTCCTGTTATTCTTAACAGAACCTAATCCTTGAATAAAAAAGTGCTTTGGAAAATTTTTCCAGTGATATTTAATGCAGCTTTTAGTAAGACCAATAGTCAAAATATTGACAAATGTTGATGACAGCAGTGAAGTCTGTGTTGTGAATAATTCCCTTAGAATTTAAAAATGTTACAAAGAGGAAACTAATGTTTCAAATTAACTAATAACAATGTTTCAAAGTAATCTTAAAGAGTGAAACTAATTATTAACCTAATATTTATTGAAGTTAATCAGTTACTTGTTTAAAAATCCAAAAAGCTGATTCAACATTTAAAAGCCTCTTCTGAAGAACTGAAGAAGGAAACACAGCCTCCAGATGATCACAAGGTGCTGAAATTCAGTCCTCACAGTCTGCAGTCTCTGAGATCCTGACACTGAGCTGTTCTTTGTGCCTGTGTCCTCTCCAGAAGGTTGGAGCACACAGCTCCCGCTGGGGTGCCGCCATCACTGTGTGCATCCTTGGGCAGAGCGTGGTCGTGCTTGGCTTTGTTGACTTTGCTGGTACAGGCATCTCACACAGTCGGGTTGTATCAGTGGAGGACATGCCATACTAACCAGACATCTCAGGGTCTGTTATAGCAAGGTGTGAAGGCAGATGCAAGCTCCTGCCCAGGCTGTGAGCTGGCTCTACTGAAGGCATTGCAGACACAAACTGCAGCTTGAATAGCTCATACTGCACTTGAGCTGCTAAGCCTTGCTGTGCAGCCATGTGTACCACCTTGCACTATCACACTGCAGTTACGCAGCTTGGAAAATTAGCAGGGCTGTGCCTCTAGGGCTCTGAGAACAGGCAGGGCGGCTTGTTTGTCCACATCCATCCTGGCAATTGTTTGAAACATCATCATGCAGCCAACTGTGAGGGCATTGGAGAATTGTGATGAATTGTGGTATTATACCTCTCAGAAAAGCAGGAAAGTATGTGCATGCATTCCCCAGATCTTCTCATACAACCTCTGCGTTATTACCCTAATCCTAAGGTACTTGATATGTCTTGATATATTCTATCTTCATGTACTACTATTTGCATATACTTTCAGTTAAAATTGCTCTCTCTGCTTTTCACTTCCCTGGTGCTTGATACCATGCTTGTTAGCTTGAACAGAAAAATGACTTTCAATGCCATTTTCTCACTTTGCACTGTTTCCTGTAGCTGAAGGACTTTGATTTAATAAAGCTGGGTTTTTCAAGAATTAATACATAGCATAATAAGATAGATCATATAGGAAAACAAATGGGTTCTGAGGAGGAAATGGGATTTGGTGAGGAGTGCTATACCAATGAAGTTAAGAAAAGTTTCTTAATTGTTGAATGGATGTTAAATGATTATATTCTGGTAATGACTATCAGAAAGCTCATAATTAGAAAAACTTGATTTGAATTATAAGCGTCCAGGCATTTCTTCTCAAACAAACATTACTTAGGTCTGTCTAAGTTGATTGAAATGCCTGAATTAGTAAAGCAGAAAAATGCATATTTACTCTTAGAATTTAGAGCACTTTACAGTCTAATAGCCTAAGACAGCTCCAAGCTAGTGTTGCTATTTGTCCCCTCTGATTGTGATTGGAGTATAGTTCACTGTATTAGCATAACTATTTTGTACATTTGAGTATGATTAGTTTCAGTTTACAGAGTGGTTGGGTATTTGAATTTATCTTTGCTCTTGTAAAGTAAAATATAAGTTTATTTTCAGAAAACAAAGAGTCACGTGTCAGGACTGGGCAATTTTTGTAGGTGCTGTACAAGCTCTTATGGTGCCTTTTCAAAGCCAGTTTATATCAATCGAGGACAGCACTGCCTCAGAAAGGAACTAATCTGTCTGTTTCACTGGCTTCATGGTTCTGCCTCCTCCTTTGCATTTTGATTATGAGAAGAAAGTAGTTAATTTTAAAAGTCCATTTAATTTTAATTTGAATTAGCTACAACTTGCCTTGAAGTCACTGAAGCCAATAAAGTTAGAGTACAAAGAAATGTGGTGAGGTTGAGGTGAGCCCCTTGGCAGTGTCATGCCCTTCAGCTGGCTAAAGGTGACTGTGAGGCTGTGCCATGAAGAACATTGTGCACAGAGGCCTTCCAGGGAACTGGGAGACATGCCTGTGGTGGTGTTTTTAGTAAAGCTTGACTTTCTGCATTTTAATCATTCATTATTCTGCCAGTGTGTCCACGTATTAAGGATAATATATTGAAGTGCTGTCATAAGACAGCCAGAGTTCTTTTAGGATTTTTTTCTTAAGTTACACTGCCATCTGTAATAGCTAATATATTTGAGTCTTATTTGAGGTTTTTGTAAAAGTGATACAATTTCATCTTAGTATTTCCTCTTTATTTACAATGTCTGGTTTTTAAAGTGTTCCTGAAGCTAAATTTAAAAAGTCTGTTTCCTCTTTTATTTGCAGCCATTCTTCTGCTAAGCTCTTGCACTGTGCCTTGTCTTATGTTCTGTGCGGAACTTCTTCAGCCTTTCCAGGCTCTGAGATAATTTTGAGGAAGTATGAGTTTCTGCTATTACCAGATGTCTCCTCTTTAAAATACCCACTCTTACACTTCTTAAAATTAATGCTATTATTATTAATGCTTCTTTAGGTTAAAAATTCAGTGAATTAACTGATGTTTATAACTTCAATATTCTTAGAGGAAAGCAAGTTGAGAAATAATTGCAAGTAAAGGGTTCCATGATGTCTCCTTGTGCCATTTTTAAAGAGATTTTGACTGGGGAATATCATAGGCTTCATTAACAAAGATCTCTTTGGGAATACTGGTCCTCCAAAAGCAAAGCAAACCAAACCACTAATTAGCGGTTCTTGTGTTTGCCACTTGCTGCACCAACTTTTTTCCACTTGTCTACCAGCTCTGCTGAGTGGTAATAGTTGAAAAAAATGTTTGATCAATATCCCATGTCCTCAGTAGGGAAGCATCTCAAGAACATTCTTAAATGTCCATTTCCTCACTAGACTTTGGTGAAAGTCTGTTGAGGGAGAAAGTCTTGAAAAATGGTTTTCTTGCTCAGAAGCTGCTAACTGAAATAAGGAGTTGAACAGAAATTCATTTCTGCTGCTTTACTTTTGAACCAAAATTTTTTGTTATTCATTGAGTGACTAGAATATTTTGCAGTTTTTTATGCTTTAGATGTATACTTTAGACCAAATCCGACCTTCTATTCAGGTATTGTAGATGTCCCAGTTGCTTCTAGGGGAAATAAAATAAAAAAGTCAAAAGTAATGGATAAGAGAATGGATAGTTTTAAAATATATGCTTTTTAGCTCTTTTTTTTTTTTTTTTTTTTTTTTTTTTTTTTTTTTTGCTTGCTTATTTGTTTGGCTTGGTTTGGTTTTCAGTTTTTGTTCCTGAGCTGCAGAGATCATGTGAATGCAGAGTCTCTCACTGAAGATTTCATTTCTGCTTAGAGTCTGAGCTGCATGGGCAGAACACTAACATGAGCTCTGCGCTGCTCAAGCTTTTAGCCCTCTCCTTTCACAGTCTACTTTATCTCCAGTGCTTCAGCTCAAGAAGGGCTTCAGGTGGAACTAGGCGTAAAGCAGAATGTTTCCTGGAGTAGGCTAAAGCAAAAATATTTCATTATTGCTGTCCCACGGGGCCTTTCTACAGTTTGTGAATAGGTAATGAGTAGGCTCTTCTGCCAGGCTGATCATTTGTGCCAGAACTCCATGTATATAAAATTGAATTGTTTAGGGAGCTGTTTCCATTAGCACTGCAACCACAACTAAGATTGCTTTCTTGGGTGTATAAGCTATGTTCCATTTTTTTGGTTACAAATTGTGCAAGCAGTTTTAATACCTAAATTTCCAAAAAGCAGGCCTTGAAATTGAATTCGCAGATCCGTGCCGTACCTTATGATGAGAATAAAAATCTTGAAAATTAAAAACGTTGGTATAAAGGCGGTCAAGAATATACTCATTGAGATCAGGTCATACATAAAAATGGAGTAAGATTGATTCAATAAGGTGGAATGAATATACCAGCAAGGGCTTTTACAAGTAAAACAGCATGATTCTGACTATTCTAAATAAAGTGTATTACTTAAATGAATTTAATGTCTCCTATAACACTAATGATTAAAATTTAGGACAGATCTAATAGATACAGTTGATTTGGGGAAAAAATGAGGAAGGCACAAACACAAAAATCAATACTTGAGAAATACAGCCAGCTAAAAACACATTAGGGTTGTTCTTCTCTAACCCAGAGTCCTCTAGCCTCTAGAAAGAGGTAGGCTGAAAGCATATCTCTGCTGAACCCACTCTATGCTTTTACAGAAGCATAAGAATACTTATTTCAACATATAAAGTGCCTTTGACATTCAGGATCAAATCTGTTTAGACTGAGTGCATAGAAGGGGAAAAACATACTAGAAACTTAATTTTCACATTTCCTGTGTAATTTAAATAATTCATTCCTCTTTCAGTGTTGGGTTTTTTGGTTTAGGTTGAGTTTGTTGGGTTTTTTTTCTGAGGACCACAGTATCTAAATACTTGTCTTAACTTAACTGCTCCTGTGCAAGGAGCAGTTATTATCAGTTGACTCATCAGAGTTCATCATCTTTTGAGTGTTGTTGAAGTCAGCAAGCTGTGCAGGTGGAACACATGTTGCTTGAAGTATTTTCTCTGCTTTATATCATTGATACAATTTTGTGTGTAAAATTTTATTTTTAATTACAGGCTTAGCAGGAAATAAAGATGCCAGATTCATACTGTTCATCAAAACATATGCTCAAGGAAGCACAGATTCTATGATTAATCCTTGAACTTCTGAGATTTTCACTTAATGCTTGAAAGTTGAGCGTTTTTTAAGTTGCTTTAAAAATTGTAAAAATAATTTGTTATATCATGTTCAAACCCCCTGTAATAACATTAGTACAGGTCAGCTAGTCCACAACTGCACTGAAAGCCCCCAAGCCTTCCTGATTTAAATTCTAGATGCCTGCTAAATTCTAAATTATTATTAAATATGGAAGCACTGTGTCATCAAAGTAATGAGTGAGTGCTGGCATGTAAACTTATGTGACATTTGAATGTATTTCTAATCTGAATGACTTGTCTTATTTTTTCCAGCACAGAACCACAATCAACATATCTATTTTCAAGTTTCCCTTGGGCTGTTAAACCCTGAGACATCTGGTTGCAAATACTGAGCACTGGATTGATATTGCCCTTTTCAGTCAGATGGAGACTTTGGAGGAAAAGAGCAATCTCCTTGGTTTGCAGGCGGACAACAGCATGGAACAACCATTCACTGTCAGCTCATTGGTGCGTATGACAAAGAAATGCTTCAGTGCATGAGCAACTCCTCTTTCAATATGAAATCAGTTCAAGAGAGCTGTTCAGCAGTGCTGGCTGTCAGCTCCATGGGTCTCTTCCTGCATGCTGCCAGTTCCTCCCACATTCTGCCTGATGGCTTTGTTGGAATTTATTTTATTTCTATGTGTGTGGTTTATGGGGTTTCAGCAATCAGGTTTTTTAGAAGTTGAAATGGACATTTTGAGTAGGAAGAGAAAAAAATTCATCAAAGTAAGAGGAAACAACTAGCACTAGCCAATTATTTAGCTACTTAACAGGAAGGTAATGACCACAATAAGCAGCTATGCTTCTCCTTCAGTAGTTAGTTCTAACTTATTTAACTACCTCATTTAAAATTGGAAATTAAGATTTGAAGTGAACTGTTGACTGAATCAGGGGAACTTACTGCACTTTGTTACCTGAACTATTCCAAGCAGCCAAAGCCTATACATCATGCAATAGGAGTCTGAGTATTCAGGACCTCCATCAAATTATTTTAACAACTTAAGACAGATCCTTATAGAATTCATGTGTGTGAGATTCTAAAGGGTTTTATTGTCTTTGGTAGTTTCTACCAAAAATTTCTACTTAATTTTATCTTCTTTTTTTTTCTTTTTTTTTCTTTCTACAGGAGTTTTCCTAATTTTGTCTTTTTTTGGGTGGGGAGAAGGGGGATAAGATCACTTTTTATTTTAATTGCAATAACAACTTATTTTCAGTTGAGAAACATGTTAGAACATTTCAGCTGTGGGTAGCGGTGGGGAAACCAATGCCTATTATAAGAAAAAATTAGCTGAAGATTTCCCTTGTGCTTCTTGACTGACACCGCTTACTGAAAGTGAAACGGAATATTCTCTTTGCTAACCAGGCCGTTTCTTTTCAGAAAAAGCTCGTAGCTATTCCTGACCACACAGATATCTCTGTGACTCCAGAAGAGAGAGTACGTGCCTTAAGCAAACTTGGCAGCAATATCACAATCAATGAAGATATCACTCCGCGCCGTTACTTTAGATCTGGAGTGGAGATGGAGCGAATGGCGTCGGTGTATATGGAGGAGGGAAACCTGGAGAACGCTTTTGTTTTTTATAATAAGTTCATAACGTAAGAAACCAATTGCAGTCTTTACAGCTTATAATTCTGAGTGAACTGAAATGGAGAGCTGTGGTGAAACCCCTTCAGATGAGGAGGAAATTGTTTAGTGTGTTCTTGCAGAATAGCTTTGTTCTCTGGAGATGTTTATGCTAAGCACAGGCTTTGTTAAAATTGCATCTCACCTGTTCTTATGGTAGTCCTACCCATCTCTTTACTGCTAGGCATGAACTAACCTAATATACAGAGGTTGGAGTTTACTGTGCCAGGCCATACCATGAGCACTGTTGCCCACAGACTATTCTGTATATATCAGCAGGTTGGTTAAACTTAAAAGGCAATGTTTAGATAAGATTTCTGAGCCTTCAGTAGTTATGCCCTAAGAGTGTCTACTGATCTTAAAGATCGTAATATTACACAGCACTTAAAAAACACGAAAAAGAAAGGCTTTTGGCTTATTTTTTACTTTTCTTCCCCAAAAGGATCAAGTTTCTTACAAGAATAAATGCAAAATCTGTATTATATGTTCATTGTATGATTATTCTCTGCGCCCCAGAAAAACAAATCTGGCCAGATTTCATTACAACTCTCAAAATAGACAGCCAAAAAACATATCAGTGGCAGATTTAAATGTTCAACCTAGCTAGTTTTGCTGTAGTGTTGCTTGGTTTGTTCTACTATTTCTGAAAGGGTTTTTTTTTTAAAAAAAAGAGGTTTTTTATGCATATTCTATATGCATTATATATGCATTATAATAGGAAACATCCTTCCTCCCTCCTTATTTTCCTCGTGCTCTGAAAACTAGACCAAACCTTTCTTATCCCACTTGATTTTAAATTCATCTATGTCTATAAAAAGAAGTTATGGAGGTGAACTTGTGCAACTTGCCAAAAGGATGATAGCAGCTGTGTATTTCAAACTCTTTGCACCTGAGTGTTGCCATAATTTATCTGTCAGGTAGCTGTGCAGCGTGGTCTGGTAAAAATAACTGCTTTAATGATAGTCAGTGCCACATTCTACCATTTAAGGATCAGTGTTTTGGCTAAGGACAGGTAAAGACAGTAGAAACAGTGTTTATTAATGCTGAGTAGAGTGGAGGGCACTTTTAGTGGATATTTTAGGTGCTGCCTGCTAGTTAGTCCTTTTTTTTTTTTATCAAATCCACTACTAATGAAAGCCAAAATATATATCAGATGTGGAAAATAATCTCCTGTCCTTATCCTACACATCCCATACAATAATGTGTTATTTTAAACATGTGTGTAGAAAACCTACTCCAAGTCATCTGGAATTCAGTGTTTAACAGTTATGTGAAACTGATTTTTCTGCCAGCATAAAAGCTGTCGTGCATATTTCTCTGAATTCTGAGGCAAACACATGCATGTTTAATTTTCTAGATTATTTGTAGAAAAGCTGCCCAGTCACCGAGACTATCACCAATGCGCAGTACCAGAAAAACAAGATATTATTAAGGTAGGGTTATGGTTTTCTGGCATTTAAGAAATGTTTTGCACAGAATCTCTCATTTTTTCCACAGCAGTCCTTTTCCCCCCCGTGCACACATAGTCTGTGGCAGCCACCACAGCGTGAATTTCTGATACCTTTCTCCACTAGTCATTAATGTTTTATTTTGGTTCAATTATTTGATCATTACTGGAAATTAAACTATCAATATAAAAGGTGAATGAGAATGGTTGCTAGGCTGTTGGAAACTCAGGTACATCTATTTCTGAAAGTTTACCTATTAAAAATATACTATATTAACAGTACTTAGTTTGATCCTGGTCCCAGTTATGTGTATGGATAATGGTCCAAGCTAATGAATGCAAACAGAGGGAGAGATATGTGACATTGGTGTCTGTGCAGTATTTGCTTACTCTGCTAAATAAGGAAAGTATATTTTTGCTTTCTTTATTACCAAATATGTATTTACATAGTTTTAACCAGATTTTTTCCCTCTATTTCTATACAAAATAGTTTTACTTGTTTTTTTCCCCTCTCTAGAAAATGGATTTCAAATGTAGCCTTATACTGAGCTTTAAACAGCTGGAGCTGCCCAGTGAGAATTGTTAGAAGGAGCACAAGTGTCTCTTGCTTCATGCTCCCACATTTGCATGCTTTTTCTACTGTTAAAGATGAGTGTTATATTCAAAATCAAAACACTTTATTCCAAAGTTTCAACTGTGGCCACAATCTAAGGAAAACATCCCTCTTGAGAAAGGGCATGCAACATGCCTCCCCTATGGCACTCAGTAAGATTAAGCACATGGTCTCTTTCCCTCCCTTGCCTACAGCCCCTGAATTATTTTGTAGCAGCCTTCACAGTGGTAGAAAACACTGGACATTGGTTTTGTTTTACAAACAATATTGTTTTGTCTTCCAGGGCTATCACAGAAAGCTACAGGGCTCTACAAAGACACGCTTTTTTTCCCCCACCTGGAAATAGGCATATTTAGACATATTTATGACTAGGAAGTCAATGCAATGATCCTACCTGAAACTTTGAAAGTTGGCCTTAGCTTTTTTCATAATTTATGCTTACAACAAAAACGTTAGTCACCATACTCTGTTTGTTTGAACAAAACAGAGATAACAGATTGCTAGTAAAAGAGCTGATCTTTCCTTAAGATAAGAAGTAGCCATGTCACATCTTTCACTAATATAAATTAATATATCTTTATTGAAATCAGTGTGCTACAGAAATTTCATAAGCTGATGATTTAGTGTGTATCTCCTCCTTTTTTTTTCCTGGGAGAAGACCAGGGTTTTTTTCTGTTTTGTGTTTTTTTTAAATCTACTGCAGCGCAGTTGAGTTTGTTTTCCAAGTGGTTCTTATAAAAAGTGAAAAGTAAACTTACCTATCTTTCTCCCCCATTCCACCTCAAAGAAATTGAAGGAGGTTGCATTTCCACGGACAGATGAATTGAAAAGAGATCTTTTAAAAAAATACAACTTAGAATACCAGGAGTACATGCAAAAAAAAGTAAGTTTTATATGGTTATTAAGTAATGGTTTGCATGAATATTTTTCTGTCATATAAAACTTAAAAATTAAGCAGTAAAATGCCAGGTCTGTAAGAATCTAGGAATTTTCTGGGCTGATTAGTAATGACTTTTCATTTCTTCTTTAGAATCAGTTTGTCATTTGAAAATAAGTAATGCAAGTGCGTGCTAGGAAATACATATACTGTGATATTTACTTAATAACTGTCTACAAATATCTGGATAGGTCTTTGGTACACTCTGATTCTGTTCCATGAAGAGGATTCAGTTGATATTTATATCTGTATGTGGAAAAAGTCCCTTGACTCCAAATGTTCTCAAGTTTGAATTGAGTCTCTAATTAACTGTAAATATCTGCATCTTGTGTTTTGAAGTCACTGAAAACAGGATTTATAGTTAAGAACTTGTCTTGGAAAGAGTGTCTGAGAAAACATATATTTTTCTTCCCCTCCCTTAAATACTCATTATCTTTTCCTTACTACCTTTGGGGGGTATAGCTGTATTTTCCAGTTCATTAAATAGGTTCCAAAAGACTTCATTTTTTATGGCAGGATTTGATGGCTTTATTAAACTGCTAGATTGCTGCTTTGCGTTCATTTTTTGTAACTTTTTCTGTGTTCTGAGGATGCCATTATATTGCATATGTTTCAGAACAAATGTAACACTGAAATTCTGAAGAAATTAGAGCATCAAAAGCTAATAGAGGCAGAGAAGAAACGAATTGCACATATGCGGCAACAGCAGCTTGAATCAGAACAGTTTCAATTCTTTGAGGATCAGCTTAAGAAGCAAGAACTAGCTCGAGATCAGAAAATCAAAGAAAGTGTGGCTATGTCTGAACAGATAGATGGAAGTATGCTATCTTGTGTTTCTGTACCAGAGAATAATTCCCTATCTACTGCAGTGCTTGAGAAAAAAGAGAGGAGCGGCACATCTGGCTGTGCTGGACATTCACCTCCAGTAAACCGGGTCTTAAAGCCAGCAGCTACTCTAAGTGCTGTTCAGAGTAAGTGCAGAGATTTCTTTTTTCCCCTATTTTTTTTATCTAAGTACATATATATTTATTCACTGTGAGGATTTCCATAGTGAAATAAACCAATTAGTGTACACACAATCGTTCTCTATAGTTTCTTCATTTTAAGAGAGGACATTAGTTACAGTTTCACATTTTCCAGTTGAGTACCAATGGATGGATCTAGAGAGGGAGACTTAGTGGTCCTCTGGAATGAAGTCTGAATCTTGCCATGGAGGCCTCAAGGGGGCAGAGGCAGAACCTGCAGTGGTTGACTCTGAAAATGCCTGGCCTGGGAGATGGTATCAGCTCACTGTCACCTCAGGAACAGGCTAGTGAGTGTATCTTACAGGCTGGCCACTTCAATTTAGATTAAGTGCCTGTGCTGCAGATTTATTCTTATTAGAAGTCTATGATGTGGTAAATATAATTCTTTCACCTGTAATAATAGAATATAATATACTTGGTCTATTTCCTTATTTTAAGGATCTTTACTGTGTAAGCTGTAATTGCCTTTTTATCTTTCTCTCTCTTTTTCTTTTTTTTAAATTTTTTAATTTTTTTATTTTTGGTTAGCTCAACTGGCCGAAGCACTCAGAGGTGTCATTTTGCCCAGGGATCTCTGTCACAAATTTCTGCTGCTAGCAGAGGCAAATACAGTAAGAGGAATAGAGACATGTGGAATTCTCTGTGGAAAACTGGTACAGTTTAATGCTCACGTTTGTATGGGGAAGACATATTTGATTGTACTGTGTTATCCTGTGACGTGTTGATTTCAGAGTAGATCTAAGTGATGAGTCTTTAATGTAGTGAACTTCGTATTATAGTCTGAGTGATCACTTCAGCATTGTGGGCTTGATTTACTGGGGAAACATTTGATCAAAGTACTCTGTAGCTGTTATAAAATGTAGCAAGTTTTTCAGCTGGTGTACAACACAGGCTTTTGCGAGTACTTTCTCTGGCATTCATCTAAGGTAAGTGAGGTTTAGTTACAGGACAATGCAGTGTAAAGACTGCTAGAATCCACTGGAGTCATCAAATTCATAGTGCCACAACAAAAAAGAAGAAGAAAATCCCCCTATCAAACTGTAGAGCATCTGATTTTCAGTCTGGTTTTTTTCCCTTTGACCTAGATAACACTTAATGTCCTTCAGAGCAGGGAAAGATGTCATGGCTAATGTTGGCATACAAAGAATTTTAAAGATGATCCCAAGTGTATTTGAATTGTATGGAGAGAAAGAATAGCAACAGTAGTCATGTTCCAAGTTTCACAGAAAATTAATTATAGTTTTCTCAGACCTCTTGTATATGTTTTTAATTATTTTAAAGGATAATCTTTTCACAGTGGTCTCTGAGAATATTTCAATACATCAGTCTCATGTTGTGGCTAATGCTGCCTAATGCTGCCCTATATGCTTTTATAATAAAATGCTGAAGCATATTTTCAGGTACAGTGTCTTAGTAGAGCCACACTGCAATCAGTGGAGCCTATCCTGTTTTGTTTTAGCTGATAGGCTGACATCTCTCAGATTCTAATTCAGCATTTATTCGTTAGTTTGTTTGTTCCATTCTAAGTCAACTTTTGTTTTACAGACACATAATGAATTTACTATTACACATGTAATAGTGCCAAAGCAAACTGCGGGACCAGACTACTGTGACATGGAGAACGTGGAAGAATTATTTGGTATTCAGGATCAGTATGATCTCCTCACTTTAGGTTGGATCCATGTAAGTATGATACATAAATTCTGGCTTTTCTATATTGGCTCTAAATACTGTGTGAAAAAGAAACCTGTAAATAAACTAAAGAAACAACTGGACTAATCCAAATGAATTTGCTTACTTAATTCTAATTGTAGTGATATAAATGAGCGCTAATGTTCTCCACGGAGTATTTCTTAATGCAGTTGAGGCATCCTGTTGACACAATGGGCCTGCCCTTGCCAGTGCAACTTTTGTTTATATTTAGGGATATTTTATTACTTTCTAATGCCATATTCAAAATTTGGGGAGAGGAGGTATTATGTTGTTGAAACTTTATATTGATTTCACTCTTATGAATTTTGTACAATTAAGGAATTTCCCTGTGTCTTGTGCTTCTTCTCTCAACCTTTCCCTCCCCATGATCAGATAACTGCTTATGTACCTGATTGTGAATGTGCCTCCATGAATCTCATCCTGAAGAGCCACCCTAACAATATAGAAACTGGGTTAATAAGAGCTTAAGAAACCAACCTGGGAAAGTACTGATGCTTTCACTTGTCACAAATTATTGTTCATTCTTGAATTTATGTTGACCTTGATCTGTAAGAATTATTTCATAACATTAAGTTTTCCCTTTCTTTTTCTAGACACATCCAACACAAACTGCATTCCTATCCAGTGTTGATCTTCATACTCATTGTTCTTATCAGCTAATGTTGCCAGAGGCCATTGCAATTGTTTGTTCACCAAAGCATAATGAGTGAGTTCTGATTCTTTTAAAGTAATATTTAGACATTTTTCCCAGCTCCTTCTCATAAAATTTGATCAAATGCAAAGAATACATACCAGCTCAGATGAAGGGCATGAATGTGGAGTTGTGTATTTGTTTTCTGCAAGTAGCTCAGACTTGCATTTCAGTCAGTCTCTATGCACAGCATTGTTTTTGTTTTCTCTCTCCTCCTCCCTTCCTAGACCCAGCTTTTAAATTTTGTTTATTTTTATATTCTGCTCAACAAAGTAGTAAGGACAAGAGCTATTCTTCTCGAGTCCTCATTGCCAGTGGCCTACCAAGATCTATCTTTATTCTATCCAGTTAAGGAAGTGGAGGGAGATTAGACATATTTCTCTAGAATTATATGAAAATTGAAGTTTGTGAAGCAGAAGGATAAAGATTACTTTTTTTGATAATAAGAGTCTATTTTTCTATTTCATAAAATATAAACAATATATATCTGGGGGAAAAAAAAAAAAGGAACACATTACTGATGTGAAGGTTTGTAATAGAACAGGTTGCCCAGAGAAGGTGTGTAATCTTAATCCTAGGAGATATTCAAAACCTGACTGGCCATGGTCCTGGCAACCTGCTCAAGGTGATTCTGCCAGAGCAGGGGTGTTTGACCAGGCAATCTTCAGAGGTTCCTTCCAACCTCATCAATTTTCTGATTCTCCTTTAGTGTGCTTGGCATTTATTTCAAAGCACCAGGGTTAACTCCATTGTCTAGACTGTGCATTTCTTCAACCTTTTTTTCTGGCCTTCTGCCTCTTTAAATTACTTCACTAAATCCTGTCCTGGATACGTAACTTCCTGTATGGGCCATTCAGGTAGCAGAGCTGTGAATAAAGATTGAGTGTCAAGAGCACAAGCACTAGGTTTTGTAACCTTGAGCACATCTGTATACCTTTTCAAATTTCTGATCTTCCAAACTTCTTTCACACTTTATGTTGATACCCTGTAACCAACTGTGACCTGTAACATTTATTATCAGGGCTGTCCTGCTGTTAATAGGTATCAATCCTCTTTACAGAAGGGTGGGGTTTCTAACATTTTATTCAATACCAAAAATATTAGATCACACATGTGCAGCAGTGCATTTTCTGGCGCTTTTTGATTACCTAAAGGAGTGGTAATCACCACTAGTCATTTACTGCCTAATGGAAGTAGCACTACTACTGTGATTATTTTTTTAACCCCTTCCCCTCATCATCTCTTCCTTTATAGGAAGGCAACTCCCTTTGCTTTAAAATTTAAAAAAACAAGTCATCCTGGGCTCTTGTGTATCGAAGGTCACCAAGTGCCATTCTCTTGTCCTTCTCTTAAGCTAAGCCATTTGCATGTAAAACCTTGGACATGTATTATGGGAGCAGTGTGTAACAGGAGTTTCTTGTTTTGCTTTCCAGCACCGGCATCTTCAGACTTACTAATGCTGGAATGCTAGAAGTATCTGCTTGTAAAAAGAAGGGATTCCATCCACATACAAAGGACCCTAGGTTATTTAATGTAAGTATATAGTTCCAACACAGTTTTGACTATTTAAATTCTTGCCCATGGATCTGCTATGAGCAGAAATCATGTGTGCTTGAGGTTAGATTTCTTAATAACTTTCCTGCTGTCATAATGATTCATTACCCTTAGTTGACTGAGTAAGGTGGACAGCAGGAGACTGCTTAAACAATCAATAGCAGCCATGAAATGAGTGTTACGTGCTGCCATTTAATTGCTGGCTAACCAGAGGCAGTTACCATCAATCAACACTTCTTGCCTGCTTTCTGAAGGAGCAAAAGCCACACTTTCAAATGGGATTTATTCCTGAGCTCTTCAGATTATAAATGAAGAATCAGTTCAGTTCATCTCTCCAACTGTAGTGTCCCAAAAGAACATCCCACCTGCTAAAAAGTGCAGCTATGAGTAGGTTAAGCCCTATTTCTTTCATTGCCCATAATTTCCCCCTGGCTACCATATCTTTTGATAATAATAACTATGTTGTAATAACATAGTAAGCTATATGTATGGCTCAACAGTAGAGTCAGTCAGAGTTGTCTTCCAGATAACAGTAATATTTCTGTTAAGTCTTTACCTTTGAATAATTAAGAATTTGGGGGTTTTAAATAGGCCTGACTTTAAATACAGAAGCATCTCATATAGCTCCAAACAAATTGACCAAATACAGAGAAGTAATGCTGAGAGACAGTGGAAATTACTTTGTTGTCAGACTTTTGTAATGTCAGTATTAGTCCTCAAAAGAAGAAGTCGGGGTTCTTTGTTTTGTTCTGTTCTTTTATTGTTCATTGTAGGGGTAATGAGAAGATAGTCCAGCTTGGAAAATGTTAAGATTTTTTGTTCCAAGTGGGCCCTTTTCACTGGTCGTTTACAAACCTGGTTCATGGATGAAGTTACTGGCTATTTTACTGAAACTGATTTCTGTCAGTAATGGGTTGACTTTTTCTGCAGCCATGTACCCATGTGGTTGGGAAAGACATAAAGATAATTGTGCTGGATCTGAGGTGATACGGATGGATGATACTGATGTTCTACAAAAGGCCAAACCAGAAAAATGGATTCCTGTTTTTCCTACATTTTCAAAAATTACTTTTATATTTATACATTTTAGATTGAGTGGTTTGATATTTATTGCTCTAGCCTGTTTTGGAGTTATTTTGTTGCTCTGTCAAGGTGGACTTCAGTGGCATTACCCCTGAATCTGTAAACCTCACCTATAAAACACAATAAAATGAACTTCAAACAACAGTAACTGTGTTGAAATAAGTAGTGTTTCTTTTATCACTTGCTGGAATTAATTGATTTCTGAGAATCAGAGATTTTTAACAGTCATTGGCTTTTTGTGTTTTTCAGCCATGTACATCTATTCAGTGCTCCAGTGAACTTACATTATATGTAGTAGAGGCAAATAGATCAGTTTGGGTGATTCTTTTTTCCATCCTTTTCCCCATTCCAACTTATTGTATAGGTCAAGTTTCAGCTAACAGAAAACAGGAAAACACAAATTCTTTACCTGAGAGCTGACCCTCATCACATCTTGGGATAGCAGAGATGCATCAGAGTCCTTTGGAGAAATGTGTCTCCTCCAGCAATCCTCTAGTAGAAACTTTCAATTTAAAGACACTTCTTATCCTGCAAAGGATTCTCTGGATCTATCTAGAGTTAGATAAAAGGATCTAGATAGAGTTAGAAGGAAGAAAGAACCACACAAAGTTATTTGGTTTTACAAGAGTTTATTTAGTAGTTGTTCCAAGAACTTAGATGACCTACACTTTAAATAACGAGGTTAGTACAAAGAGGTTTGCAACGTGCTAACACTCAGAAGCTTGACAAGATCTGGAACCCCGGGGTTATGCAGGTAAATAACAGGTGCTGTAGCAAAGAGCTTACAGTTTGAAAGATAACAAGTAACCAGGCAAGTGAGATAAACTATTGAGTTTAGGGAGGAAAATAGGTTAACAAAAATAAATAGCATCCTTTATCCTGAACTCTAATGAATACAGATTGCAGCAAGTTCCTTAGAAGTGACCTTTTTCAGGTCTGTCTCAGTGAATTCTTTATTTATATATATATACTTTTCAGACAGTATTACTGGCTTCAGCTTCTATGCATATGCTTTTAACTAACTATCAGTTTTGATGTATTTAGTATTATAAAAGAAATCAGAAAAATCACAGAAAAAGAAAATTGTCTAAATTATTTTAGCTGCTTTGATTACATTACTCACCCCCGCCACCCCCCCAGAAAAAAAGTTCTGAAGAGAAAGTGTATTAAGCCAGCTTAATTACTCTTTAGATCTTGCTAGAAATCACAACATAAAAATAATAGGCTGCACTCATCCTGAGGGCATATGTTCAATCTAATATTAGTGTTTAGATATGCTCCCAAAGGAACAGGTTTTGTTTCTTCAAAGAAAACACAAAAATGTTGTGGTACACATTGTACACCTCTAGGCCGTGTCCTGTAAGCAATTAGCTTTTCCAGCATGCCAGCTGTGAATTAAGAAGTGATGTGGAGGGATAATATTTCGGGATAGAGCAGATGCAAAGCAGAGTGCCCATGCTCATCCTGATATCGAACATACGCTATGCTCCTTTGGTACTGCCCAGAACTTTGGAAAAATCACAACATGTTCTGTTTGCAGATTAAAATGTTTTCTGAGGCTGAACTTTGAGAACGTGCAGCCTGATAGGTAAGCATTTTCTGGCATTGGTATCACTGAGCTAAAGGTACCACCTTTTCTGTTAAGCCCAGTACAGTGTAGTAACAAATTCATGTCACAAGGTGGTGCTTCAAACCAGCTGTAACGGCATCTCCACACATGCACGGCTTGGCTTTTGGTTTTGTTTTTTAAACAGGAGCAGCAATTTCATAGCATAATTAAAATTTATTTTAAAAAAAATACACAGTATCCAATTAATTAGATAATTACGATGAAGTATTTATGGAATGAAATTATAAGAATGTATTTTCCCAAATACATTCACACGAAGGAGACATATAAAAATAAAGCAATTTAAAAGCATTTGCGGTGAACAATGGATGGGCCAGCTTCATCATATTCTTGTTTGCTGATCCACATCTGCTGGAAAGTAGACAGGGAAGCAAGAATAGAGCCTCCAATCCACACAGAGTACTTGCGTTCAGGAGGAGCAATGATCTGTTTAAGAAATAAAAGCATTAATTACAATTGTCTACTGTGAACAACATGCATTTTTTAATACAAAATTAGTAAAGCAATGATACATTATATTAAGAAAAATACTGTATATATGTCATATATATATGCTAGTGTCATCCCTGGCATTACAGCTAGCTGTTAACAATTTGTTATATAACTTTACACTTTCAATTTCTGTTCCTGAGTCAGTCTCCACATTAACCCCTATTCTTGATGTATTTGTGTACTCACTGCCTCATATGAGAAAAGGGAAATAATTGCTCTGGAAACAAATAATGATAGTCCAGGAGGACTTGGAAAAACAAGGAGGAGGACAATTGGTTTGTCAGAGTCTCCTTTTTTGAACTTGTAGGCCAAAGACAAAACCAGCATTTCCTCTCTGCCATGTTCATCAGATAAAAAAGACTAAAAAAAATTTCACAAAAAGCCCCAGAGGAAAATTTATGCTGCTGCATCCATTCTATCCTTCTTTGCCCATGTTAGGACAGTTGGCAGAATTCAACATGAACAAAGAAATGAGAGATGAGAGGATGCTCTTCTTCCAGCACCAAAATTACCAGGAGAGGATTATTTGCTAAACAGTTCACGTGTGATTCAAAATACGTTAAAAGCAACTTACTTTGTAAAGTGTCACTATATTTCACTAGATATTTGAGGACTTTGTAAATGTCAGCTTATATAGTCTACAAATTATTGCATACCTTTATCTTCATAGTGCTAGGAGCCAAAGCAGTTATTTCCTTCTGCATCCTGTCTGCAATACCCGGGTACATTGTAGTGCCTCCAGACAGCACATTGTTGGCATAAAGATCCTTTCTGATGTCTATGTCACATTTCATGATGCTGTTGTAAGTGGTTTCATGAATGCCAGCAGACTCCATGCCTGGGGAAGGTACAGAAGAACACTGAGGAAGCAGCTTAATACAGAGACTTAAAATTGTTAACACAGAACATGAATTTCAGCATCTCTTTAGAAGACATCAATCTTCAGAGCTTTGGAAATCTGGAAAGTCATTCTGCAGTCACCTAAATTATTTGCTTAAGACTTCCTTGGTGTACAGCTCTCCTCTCCCCCTTACGCACACATCTCCTCCTTAAAAAGAAAGCTGGGGGTGTGGAATAGTAAAGTTTCCACTTGGCTTTTGTAGGCAATCTCAATTGTACTAAGAATTCCTTATACGGTCTTGGAATAATTTGTTTTCTTTTTTCTTTTTAAATTAAGTTACCTTAGACACAGAACAGTCAAAAATATGTCCTAATACCTCTAGGTATGCAACTACTTTATGTCTGAGCTGAAATTCTGCCGATTGGCAGAACTGACATTGGATTTCAGTATGACCTAGTTGCAAATCTGCCTTCATGGATGTTGATTAGTATGGCATTGCCTTGGCTTTGCTCTGAAAATGCGATGAACCATGGATTTGGGATGTGGAGCAGTCTTTTGGAAAAATAAAAGTAGGTCTCCTGCCTGCCTGCTTTCCCCTGCCAGCCCTCCCCCCTCCCAGCAAGCACATTCAAACATACAAAATGGCACCAGTCCAATGCCAGGAGCCAGGAATAAACATTGTGGGTTTATTTTAGGAAAGCATTTTGCCTAATTGTTTGGCATGAGGTTCTTCCCACCGTATTAATAGTGCTATTCTGAAAGATTATTTTATAATGGATGATAGGACAACTTGTGTATAGATCTGAGTGAGTTAGTAATGGAACACATTCAAAAGAAAATAGGGACTTGATATTTTTGTGCAGTTTACCAAGGCAGAACAGTCATTTAACTTACCAATGAAAGATGGCTGGAAGAGGGTCTCTGGGCAGCGGAAGCGTTCATTTCCAATGGTGATCACCTGACCATCAGGAAGCTCATAGCTTTTTTCCAGAGAGGAGGAAGATGCAGCAGTGGCCATCTCATTTTCAAAGTCCAGGGCCACATAACACAGCTTCTCCTTGATGTCACGGACAATTTCACGCTCCGCTGCCAAGAGGATTCAATCCTTAGAATTGCATTCAGGAAGGACCCAGACATACTGACAGGTTATTTGTTCCCAGTCATCCTCCAAGACCCTCCCCATATTTTAAACAAATCTTTGCTAGTCTTGCAAGGGGCTTTCATGTTGAATCCTTCTCATTCCTGTTTAACTGCAGGACCACTGCTGGTCCTTCTAAGGCCAGTAGAAATATTGCACATTAAAAACTCTCCCTCTCGGTCAGCAGCATGTCCTTACCAGTGGTCACAAAGGAGTATCCACGCTCCGTCAGGATTTTCATGAGGTAGTCTGTCAGGTCACGGCCCGCCAGGTCCAGACGCATGATGGCGTGTGGCAGGGCGTAGCCTTCATAAATTGGCACATTGTGGGTGACACCATCCCCAGAGTCAAGCACGATCCCTTTGAGGAGATAACGATTCATTCCCACGTTGCTCATCAACACACATAACCACTTCAAAGTCTACGTTGTATTCCCCAGAGACCTACCTGTGGTACGTCCAGAGGCGTAGAGGGACAGAACGGCCTGAATAGCTACATACATGGCTGGCACATTGAATGTCTCAAACATAATCTGAAATGCAATGAAAATAATTGTCTTAATACTGGAGGGGTTAGCTTAGTTGAAGCAATTGACTGAAAGAGAGGTAGAATACAAGATTTTTGTATTTCTCAATGGTTGGTAAGGTTTTACAAGGAAGTAAAACACAAAATCTAAATCAAAAAATAATTGTCCCATAAGGTATCTCACTTGTATTTGGCCTATATCTTTAAGGTATTAATATAGACACATGCTCATATTAAAGATAATCTTGTAATAGTCCTGTGCATAAAAAGAGATTAAGATGTCATAAAGCTTGGACAGACTGAAGTACTCACATTTGAAGTGGATACACTGATTTTCTAAAGTAAATGTAATAATATGTAAATACAACAAGTGGTCACTATGCACTTTCCATCTCCCATAACAAAGAGAGACTACTGACAACATGACTAACTGAAATGATGAAGGTCACATCCTGTTGAACCGCAAAGTTGGATTATTCCACAGCTTTAGTGTGAGCTCACCTGGGTCATTTTTTCACGGTTGGCTTTGGGATTCAGTGGTGCTTCAGTCAGCAGAGTCGGGTGTTCTTCAGGTGCAACCCGGAGCTCATTATAGAAGGAGTGATGCCAAATCTGAGGATAATGGAAGAAACCAAAGGAAAGAAATACCATCATCCAGCAGCTCAGGATCACTTCCAGACAAGTATTTTGCTCCAGCACTCTGCTTACAGTCCTAGATATAGACTAGTGATGTTTCTCATGCAGTTGTTCTTACTGCCTTCATAGAGATTACCAGAATAAGTATAGAAAGAAAAGCATTTTCCTGAAGTTTTACTACCAGTAATATATGACTTACTTTAAGGACACATAAGTTAATGAAAAGTGATGTTATTCTTACAACAGAAGAGACAGAGCAGGACAGACTTGTTTCCAGCAATGCTATTTCAACTACTGAAAGTTAAACACTTCCAGAACAACTCTAAAAAATAGATAGAGTTCAACAAATAATAGATTTCTTGACAGTTTCATCTTTTGGCTTGTAGAGGCCAGCCCAAGAATTCATAAAAATGGTTTGTGGGGTTGAAAGTCAACTTGTGTTTATCACCTCCACACAACTCATTCCTACAAGCTGTAAAAATCTGAGGCCAAGTGGATTGCAATGAGGAGGTTAAGACATCAATAAGAAGTAAACCGACCAGAAACTTTAGTCTAAAGGCCAAGAAGTTTTTGCTAACCTTGTTTTCAAGGTGGTGGTGATTAGGGATCAGTTAATATGTTTGGATCTAAAAGGCTTTGCTTTCAAATAAAATCTACGGTACTGTGACTCCACATATTTACAGTGTGTTGCGATGTCCTCACTGTTCCAAATAGCTCTATTTTCACAGAACAACATTAAATGGAAATACCACTTTACAATCACAGAAATTAAATTACCTGTACAAACTATGACTGAACACACAGTTCTGAAAACCTTTCATCCAAATACTGGCTCTGAAATGGATGCATTGCACTGCAATATTGCTAATCTTTCAAGCATTAAAAAGTATGTGTATAAACAGTGCCCTTCACATACACACTTTGCATTTTTGCGGAAACAGACACCTTCTTAATTTCCATTTTCTTACTAGCAAATTGATATATTCCTTTTCTTTCTTTCCTCCCCTCTTTTCCCTCTCCTTACCCTGCTGCCCCACTACCCCCCAGTAATTAGCAAAGATCAGATGGGAGTAAAAGAATGACTACTTTAATGGACTTTTAGTGATACTCAAGCTTTAGATGCAAGTTAATCTCATTAAACCACACTGGATAGCACGACACTTTGATATAAAATGTAGTGAGTAAATATTTGGTTTAAGTGGTTTTGCTTACTAGTGATACATATGAACTTTTCAAAGCTGAAATACCTTCTCCATGTCATCCCAGTTTGTAATGATGCCATGTTCTATGGGGTATTTCAAGGTCAGGATTCCTCTCTTACTTTGAGCCTCATCACCTACGTAGCTGTCTTTTTGACCCATACCAACCATCACACCCTATAAAATAATACAAATTGAGTTAGTCCCTCAGAGAGAAGTGTCACAAAGTAGACAAAACATTAACTGTGAAATAAATCCAGTTGCCAGTTATGCTAGTTACAACATACTTTACGAATACCAACAAATACAGACTTATTTGTTGCTCTTAAATTGCCGATATTAAATGTTTAGTTCACATAAATCCCTGGAGTTCATGTTTGCACTACAGTTTAAGTAAACAGAACAAGTACAATATTAAATACATCAAGATAAAGTGGAAAAATAAAGTTGTTTTAATGTTCATTATTATTTATGCATTAACTGTCTGCTAAATTATAATAAAGTGGAGTAAAAGCAGAAAGTGATATTGTGCCATCTAAGGGTCAAGATGGAGCAATACACACTTTATATTTCCCAAAGCTTAAGTTTCAATATTTTTTAATCCTCTATTTGAACACTATAATACTGTAATTAGAGAAAGACAATTTAAATCTAACGGTGCAGGCTTTTTTATAGGTATTTTCATGGATCCTGTAGTCCTAGCTTCTATACTGACAGGCAGATATTTCTGCCGCCCTGAAGAACTTAAAATGCATTTGCTGGGTATATAAAGTGTCACGTGTTACAACCAGCTTGTTTCTTTCCACCAGGGCCTTAGGTGACATAGAAGCAATTAGGTGGATCTGCTATTATGTGAGTTAGTTTGTTGTTGCCTAGCCAAGCTGCTCTAGTTCATGCTAATGATGATCCATCTTATAAACTCCCTATATTTAACAGCTCAGGTAATAAATGTATTTTGCAAACTATTAAAATATAGTGGAATGCATCATATACTCAAATGTAAACCTTGAAGATAAAGAAGCTCAACCCTAGGCAGGTGCCCATTTCTGATACAACTAAGTGAATAAACTCAGGAAGGTTAGTAGGAAGCTGACTAAAAACTTCTTCCTCCCTTAGTTTTCCACACATTACCTATCATTAGCTTTAAGGACAATCAGAATTTCCAGATATTTCTCTGTTGGGCTTACTTGGGTTTAGGGTTGTTTTTTTGTTTGTTTTTGGTTTGGTTTTTTGTTTGGTTGGTTGGTTTATTTTGTTTTTTAACTAGCTGTACTCACCAAGTTCTCTGGTTGATTCAGAGTTAAGGGGCATAGAAAAGATGGTATAGAAGGGAGAGAACAATTTTAGAAGGATTTCTCTCATAAGGCAAGAGACTTGTTTTGACTCAGGTGAGTGCACTGCTGGACTCATTTTGCCTTGAAATACTGTGTTACACAGATCACAGCCAGCCTCGACATGGGAAATGGTGAAGAGCTGGGGTCAGGACAGCAAAGCCTTCTACAAGTCCAGTAAGGAATAACTAAAGTAGTTCATCACCTGGTGCCTGGGACGACCCACAATGGATGGGAAAACTGCTCTTGGAGCATCATCCCCGGCAAAGCCGGCTTTACAGAGCCCTGACCCATTGTCACACACAAGGGCAGTGCTGTCTTCTTCCTCACACATCTTCTACGTCAGCGTCCTCTGGCCCTCCAGACAGAAAACAGCCCTATTAAAACAGCAGAGAAGAATTAAAACAAAACCAAAAAACATACTCAGGTATCAGACCCCCACCTTGAAGACAGAGGTGGCTGTATGAAAGCAGCCCGCACAGCAAGGAGGGGCATGGCCCCGTCTGGCAATCAAGGGCTGCTGGGCTATATGAGGGAATGGGCTTCCTTTTGAAAGCGTGAGAGGTTTCAACCATGTCTGCCAAGGGGCTGTGTGCACTAGGGATTATCCAGGGAATTCCAGAGGAGACTTCCAGCCCTGCAGCATGGACAGAGAGATCAAGGAGCAGCAAATGTTTATCTAAATTTGGTCACAGAAATCCACAGCTTGGGGTGGGAGATAAAAGAGAGCACTGAACTGACAGCTGCAAAAACAAAGATCCATTTGCATTGGATTCAGCACAACTTCCCCCCACTTTTCTATGACCCTGATAAAATCCTGACACATGTGGAAAACTGTCAAAGGTAAGAGCACTTCATCTTTCCCCTTTAGTCCTGTGCTTCCCAACAACTAACCACATGAAAACTAGGCATGTACCAGGGGTGTTTTCCTGAGGCAGATATTAACCCACTGGGTGAAGATGGCCAATTAACTTTGTGTTTAACCTTTTAAAAGAGAAGAAATGTTCTAAATCAAAACGAAAAAAAAAAAAATAAAAAAAAGCAAGCATTTTTTTCAGTCCTCCCCTAATCACTCAGAAAAAAAAATCCGACTTTTAAAATGAAGCCAGAGACAGTATGTATTTTTAAAGCCATTTCATATGCTCTATCGTAATTTCAAAGCAGCTAATAAACTACATTTGTAGAGTGACAGAGCAATTTATGTTGGCTCCTTGACTCAGTAAAAAGAAACTGTTTTCTTCCTCTTGCAATAGGATGATAATATGGGTAATAAAAATACTTTGAAGGCTTTGTATTAAAGTCAATTACAGAAACAAGCACTGAATACCAGGACTCAAGAAGAACTATTTGCTTGCAATTTATAGTGTGTTAGGGAATCACTTGGCTCACTCCAAGCCTGTGCTTCCATGCAGAGTTCAACAAATTGCAATGTGTTAACAGCTAAAGGAGACAGCTGTCATCCACGGACCAGCTGGCTCCACATGCAGTCAAAACCTTCTGCCACAGGAATACTGGAAGCGCAGGATGAAGTGGCAATGCAGTCAGCAAGAGCCATGGCCAACAGGCAAGGGAGTCCACAGTCTCTTCATCCTCTACCTGGATGGAACAAGCACGAACAGTTCTTCCAAATGCTTCATTTGAGATCCTCTGCCTCTGCCCAGGCAGCCACCAGACATGGCTGCAACCCTGCTCCTGCAGGATGAGTGGGCAGAATTCCCAGGAGAAGACACAGATAAGGAAATCCTAACTTTGTGTACTCCAGATATTTTATCATTATAACTGAGAAAGTAGGTTGCAATTTCTTCATTTATTAAATTCCTGGGGAAGCAGGCTCTTTATATTCAAATATTTACTGAATGGAGTACAACTGTTATCTAACATGAATGAACAGACTGGTTTGGACAAACCATTTCCTAATTAGGAAATAGGCTTTTCAACCATCTGTTTTTGGAACAGAGTTCGAGGTCAGGGGGTTTGTTCAAACCAATGCAGCTAATGCAATGCCAAAAATCACTGGGGGGAGGGGAAAGAAGGGGGCAGGAAAGACTACATTTCTGAGCCTAGTGGACTCTAAATGAAAACCATATTTAGTAATAAAGCACAAAAAGCTGAAAAATCAGACAGAGGGCTCTGCTGCCAACCAGCGAGTTACAGCTCAGGACTGCTCTGGTATGCAGCAGCAACATCTTAGAGCAGCAAATGTCACTGAGTACTGTGGAAGACAGGACATTTTTCTCCCAAGTAATCAGTAGTCTTTAGTCTCTTCTCCTTACTTTACTCTTAAATATAATCAATCACTTCACCAATCTCTGCAACAAGCTATTAAAGAGAACTCCAGCTCCACAAGAAGTCTGTGTGTGTTCCTTGGCATTTTACAGAACAGTCATTTCATATACATAGAGATAAGGATGAATACACACACATCCTCATTTTATCCTATTACACACTGCTAATTTGCACACTTCCAGCTCTTCTTGCAGTCACATTCCCCAAAGCACTCATGTACGTTACACTGGGTTAACAGCACTGGAGCAAATCTGCTAAGAAACACTACTGCATACCCCTTCAGGAACTTTGTTCTGCCCCCAGATAACACCCCAAGGTCATATGAGTTCATTTAAACCTGAACATAGCTGTAATTCCAGCTGTGGCATTACACAAACCATTTCTTTATACAATTGCTGAAGTGCTGGTAGAATCAGCAAAATTATTAGGCAGAACTTTTCTGTCCCTTTCAGAAGTGCTACAAAATAAAGTCAACTCAGTATAGATACCACAAGTATTTTATCAACTCAATTCTAATAAGCAAGTTTGCTAAAGCAAACTACAGCACAGCAGTACATCCTCCTGAATAGCTTCCATTTGACATTATTTAATTGAAGTCCTCCAGCAATCTGTAAATCATACTATTGGTTCCATGCCACTTACCCTGACAGTGCTTGGCTGGGGATAGCTGCTCTGGGATGGTGCACTCTGTATCTGAAAGCTCTGAGGTTATATAGACCCTTCAGCTCTTCTCCTCCCACTAGCCTCCCAAACAAGGAGCAGAGACAGACAGAGACAGAGCTGAAGTCTTTAACAAAACCATATAGGGACCTTAATACAAAAAACTCTAATCTGGGTGGCCACAGGCCCTGGGTCTCTTCCACTGCATTCCAGTGTAGAGCTCATAAAACAGGAGACTTTCAGCTGTGTAATATAAACACTTTAAAACTTCAGGAGAGTTGCTAAAATACAGAAAGTCAGAGCCTGCCCACAATAGACATCTTCTGGCAGGAGATCATGTGTTCAAACAGGAGAGGTCCAGGACTCCACAGTAACATCCAAGAGGCAGAAGGAGAAATTGAAAGAGCAGTCATTTATAACAAGGAAGGTGTTTTTAAAGAAACACTTCCCTGTCCTTAAAGATTTTCACAAAAACAATGAAAATATTTCTGGCCAGCTAAACAGCTTCTCAGTTTTTCTACAAAGTCTCTTTAAAAGCTTGGCATTTTGCTTGTATACTGAATATTGCCCCTAGGCTTAAGGTTAGGAAAAAAGTACCTGCTGCTTTTTATGGTTCACAACCTTTGGAGGTTGTGAAAAAGTTCAGTTAAAAGATTGTTATGATCCCCTCTGGATTATGATGGGTTAGAATCCATTCTCTTTCTCAGACAGCTTGTTTTTCAACCCTAGAACCTGCAGGCCAAATATGCCCTAGTGCTACTTCACGGAAGGCCACAAGTCTGGACTGCCACAAACTCACATCTCAAATTGTTTGTAGTAAAGGAGTTGAATTTTATAACTCCAGCTAGCTTTTCCATTGAACATATTTTTAGCAAATAAAGGAACAGTTCTCCCTGTACAAGTTATTTTCATCACAGGCCTCAATTTTTAAAGCTGTAGCCAATTGTTCTCTGGACAAGCTAATTCTAGTGTAGCAGCCATTTCATAGCCAACATTTTGTCATTAAGTTTTTACAAAATATCAGAAGCAGCATCTCCTAACTCCAGTGCTAAACCTTACAAACTCAAAACTGGTCCAAGCACACAAGCCAAGAAAGATGTGAAAATCCAAGCGAGATCCTTGCTTTGTGAGTCTTGTTGCAATAGGGAGAGGCATTTTGAGTTTGCTTACAGAGTGCCTAATTGAGTAGCTTTAATACAAGAAAATCTCCCACAAAACCACAGTGAAAGTTTTTCTGATGTGAAAATTTAAGGAATAAGCTACTAATAGAGATAGCAGATAGACAGAATTATGGATTGAAGACCAAAAGGAATTTAACTTTTAAGGAAAGGAACTTTGAAGGAATGTAACTGCCTTGGAGAGTCAGAAACAGAAGCTATCAGATATTGGAACATGAGCCATGCAAAAGCTATTTATTATTTCACATCTAGCATCAGGGCAAATGACAGAAATATTAAAAAAAAAAAAAAATTAAAAAACCCAAACCACCAAGGTAAGCAACCTAAAAGAGAGGATCTCAACAGGCCCTTTTTTTGCATATGTCCAACTGACACTCAAAGGACAGCCAAAACCAAATTCTTTGTTTTCAAACAACACTCAGTAACACAGCTGAGAAAACATGTACACCTCATATAGAACATATGGTATTAGATCAGTGAACTTTGGTCAAGGGGAAGGAGAATTTCACACAGCATAACCCTTCAATGCAGTATCATGTCTGCTTTTGATACAAACATCAACTACCTTCTAGATTAGAAGAAACACAATCCTAGGTTTTCAGAAACATCATCAACTACTACTCCTTGGAAATACCAAGACTGGGACAAAGATTCAAAAGAATCCAAACTTTTTGTCTTACTGAGCAGAAGTTTACACTCCGAAAAAAAACTTACTAGTGATGATGCTATAGTGGACACAGCACATATGAGATTGCAGAGCCAAGTAAACAACCCTTCAGTAGAACTGATACATCATTCACACTGCACCTCAGCATAACTAGAAATACAGGCAACAGATTTCTACAAGAGGCCTCTGTGAACATTAAGGAAACAGTGGCCATGCAGATACCATAGACTTGTACCTTTATTAAGCTTCATCATGATACCTTAGTGCACACCACAATTCCTGTTGGTGGCAATGACGGCAGCAGCAGCACCTTCGCTGCGTTGAGGAATGTTTTTTTGGGTGGGGATCACACATCGCCTTACCTGTCATGGGCACCAAAGATGTAGGTGTCCTAGTTTTCAGGGTGCTCATGAAAAAGATACAGTTGACAGTTTCACTCAGAGCAGGTAGTTGTTGATATGGTGACACAGAGTAAACACCAACTGTTTGGAAGGACCTCCTGTATGAAGGACATTTGTTAGAGACAGACATAGGCCGAATAGAAGGAAGAAATAAGCCAGAGGCTTGATAAAGCAGTAGTGATGGATACACAGAAACAGCACAGGAAAAGTGTAGAGATGCTGCCCAGCCATGCCTCCAGCACACAATGAAGAGCAGTGCTCAGCAGGCAGCTTGTCTCTGCAGTGTGATGTTATGGAAAGTGCCAGGGCAGGAAGGAAGGCAAGTAAACAGGTGAACTATGCAAGGAAATTAGGTCAGTCCAGCTCGAGGAACACTATAGAATGAAAGGATTCCTTTTTTTTCAGTGAGTCCCCACTGAAGTTATGATCACACAGTTATTACTAGACATAAAAGTACATCAGTAGTTTACACCTTTTTTCTCAGCAACTTAGGTTATTGTCAGAAGGGTAGGGAAGGAAGGGGAGAATGTACTTGGCATGAAATATGAATAATAACTTAAAGAGAACTGAATAGAACAAATCTTCTGATAATCAAACCTAAATGCTGGGGATCAAAACCCTGAACTCTCCTCTGCAGCTATGGTCACAAAAGAGCTTAGCCCAAATATACATATATCTATATATGTATGTATGTATGTATGTATATTATACATATAAGGTAGGTTGATTTTGTTTGTTTATTTCTTTCTTCAAGAAAAAGTACATACCACCATTCCTGAAAGTAGTTTACCTTTTCCTCTGGAGGCTACTTCCATCACCAGTTTCTTATCTTTCAGTCTTTATGCCACTCATTTGTATACAAACCACACAGCACAATTGCCTGGTGTGTCTCTATCCCAAGGTTCCCATTCTCTCTTAATACCCTTTTCCCTGGTCTCTTTACAGAGATACTAGCAAAGCTCCAAAGCCCATTAGAAAATTCCCTAATGAATTCAAGCATCTTTCAATCAAAGTGGAAACTCTTAGCTACACCTTCCTTAAGTTCTTTCTTTTTCAGTAACTTGTGCAGATTTCCATGTGGGCCAAAGTGCACTTGGGACTCCACAGCAGCTGTGCAGCCACCATGCCTGGGAAATGGGCTCCAGCTGGCCTGAAGAATGCCAGCTCAGAGGCCCCACACCAGTGAGGAGATGCCATACTTTTTTGGTAAAGGAGGACAGAAGCTGCAGGCTTATCCCAACTGCTATAGAACACTGTGAATAAAGTAAACCCTTTGCTTTACTTTATAAGGGAAAACAACTTCTGAGATGTGCGTGGAGACCTTCCTGCCTGCATCCAATTGGCTGTTTAGGAATGAGGCTCTGCTAAATATGTCTCTTGTTCCTTTTTATTTGGGGATTCCTTTCATCTTCGTAACATTAGCAGAATTTCTAAATGTTTTGGTTTGTCTGGCTTCAGGCCCTCTATCTCATTGATAGGCTTTACACTTCCCCACCCCACACCCTCACACACAGCCCCATTTTGAGAAAGACAGGAATAAATAAGCTTTAGGGAGCAGAAAAGTTGCTCTAATAGTCTGATTCATTGCAGCTGTCACACAGTACGCATCTGTGAAGTGTCAGATTAACCATAAACTGTCAGACCCATACATTAGCTTTCTCTATGATTGTCAGGCTCTTGCACTGGTGTCTCTAAGAACTAAGCCAAAATTACTCTAATCATTCTCAAATATGGCAGTTTTCAACCTACAAAGTTTAGAAAATAGTTTTTCCACTGCTGTTCAAGAGCTAGAGAAGCCAGTGTTTGCCTCCTGGGCCTCTTGAGCACGGTGATGAAGAACGTTAATTCACAACCTTCCTTCATCTTCTTGACAAGGTATCTTCCTCTGTGATAATGCAGTAGTTATCCTTCATTCAAAATCAAAGGAACACATTCAAAGTAAAAATGAGATAATGGCTCTCTCCTCATTCCTTCTTAGATAAATAAACAGAACATAAGTACAAGCCCTGCTGGGTCAGGCTGATATCCATATAGCTCAGTATCCCCTCTCTCAGATTTCCTGATAGCAGATCTCAGGAAAGAAATAGGACTTCTACAGTGGTAATTTTTTTCCTATAGCCTTTCTCCTTTCATATATGAAGCAGAAGGATTTTTTGAGAGAAGAGTTTGTACCTATGTCCTTAGGCATAATAGATGCAGACACATTTTTCCACCATAAATTTGCATAATTTTAAACACATAGTTTTGAAAGCCCTTAACGATTTTTTAATTTTCTTTTTTTTTTCTTTTGTAGAAGTTAGCTCTACATTTTGTCTGCAAGGCATCACCCATAGTTCACACTCCAGCTGATATAGACGTGTCTAATATTAGAAAGAAAACCTCAAATATATCACAGGCATAGTCAAAGGAACACTGTCTATACCAAGAGCTGCAAATCCACCAGAGATCCTGGATAAGCCCTCAGGCCACTGGCCAAGGCCAAGCTCTGCCCCACTGTGCAAACTATCAGCAGCGCCTCAGTAGCTTGCTCTTAGTTCATGATGGCATATCTGCCTGAAATTACACTGTAGATAAGGCTTCACAGTAATGTTACATTGGCATATCTCCCAAGAGTTACAGGAGAACAGACTCCCTTAGATGATTATCAGAACCTCTTCAGTAACGTGCTGTCTAAATTTGTCAAAATGTAAATGAAATCTTCCCACTGTGGAAGACAAGTCCTGTACTTCTAAGGAAGTCAGACCTACACTACATGTGTGTGGGACAGGCAGAGCACAGCGGGCCTTCCTCCACAAGCTCCCCAAACAACATATTCCCAGACTGACAGCAACAAGGAGACCACTTCCCAGCACATTTTTGCAAGTGACTTTCCTGTTATTATTTCACCAAGAGCAAAGTTTCAAGGTGAGCTTGCACAATATAAGAAATCAGATGGTTCCCATGAGAGAAATTTGTTGGAAGTGAGTTTCATGGAGCTATTACTTACAGATCAAACCTGTGGGTTCTGCATGCCTAGCTATATCACAAAACCTCACAAACTCAATACCTGTATCAACCAATTTGGCTGGCCCTCCAGCAAACCATAAGGAAATGGACCTCCACAAGGTCATCTCTCACTATTTCACTAGCAAATTTAATAACCGGCTGGAGTGCCAGAGTTTAACTTTTTGTAACCAACACATCTTCTTTGCCCATAGGCTCTGGATTATGACAAACTGCAGAGTCACTCTCAACACAAATGTCACCAAGCCGGTACCTGCCAAGGGTTCATCTCTGGTCTCCAGCCCTTTTTTCCTGGCAACTGGGTTGAAGCACTCGGAGCACTTAGGTGTCGCTGCTGGGCAGGACAAGGAGATATGACTCTGCTGCAGCTTCCTCATCTTCTATATGAGTCACTCAGCACAACCTGCAAACAACTGAGAGCATGGCTGAACTGTTTATTTTTTTTTTAAATCTACACAAGAACCACTGTATCACAATGAAGGAATGAGCATTATGTGGCAATAAACCCAAGAATGTACAAAATATACAAGTGGAAATCTACCACTTCTGTGACTAAAGTGAACATATACTTTTAAAAATACCTCAAGATAAAAAGGAAACCTACTTTTGGAACTGGCACGCCATTATAGGAAAGTTTATGTTGTTATGTGCAAGAGTAAAAAGTAATGTGGCAAATGCAAACATGTGCATTTTCCGGACCAGGAAAAAAAAAAAAAAAAAAAGCTAGAAGTCAATTCAAAAAATTGCAAACCTGTTTGTGTTTGTTTTTTTTTTTAATTTCAACTCCACTGCAAGAGGGTGCTAAAAGAGCAGTAAATTTGGGCATGCACATTGTAGCAGGTATGAACAGCCTGCATCCACACAGGTGTTCCAAAGAACAGGCTTGTTCTTTGGAACACCTGTGTGGATGCAGGCTGTTCATACCTGCTGCAATGTGCATGCCCAGAACAATTAACACTTATTTTCATTGGCCCTGAAAAATGCTTGAGGGGTTTTCCCCAGGAAGAAAGGCAGTTCAACGAAAATTTCAAGCATGTAATGAAAAGAAGTAGCTAACTACAAACTTGCCAGATGAACACACCACTCTAAGTCAACCTATCAGAGCTGCCAGTACAGAATTCAAATAATAAAAAATAAAATGAGACAATATAATAAACATTGATGAATAAGGCTTTATAAAAATGGCTTATTGTAAACCTTCCTTAGAGGAATATTATAAACACAATTGTAAAAGCCCACTAAAGCCTTTTATATTCTAAAACATGAAATAATTACAAGTAAAGCAAATGCAGATCCAACATATTCAGAGTAGCAAGAGAACTGTCCCTTAGGCTGAAGCCTTTCAGCACAGCACAGGCAAATCACTGCTGAGTGGCCATGTTTCTGTGGGACCTTCCCTACCCATCACTGGCCTTCATCAGTGATCTAAGCAATAACATAAGTTACAGAAAAATGTCACAGATAAAATGTGTTTTTATAGCTTGCTACAACCTACATTATAGATCTAAGATACAACAGAGTTCTCCCCAACAGGATCCTGTTTATAATATGAAGCCTTGAGAAGACTCTTTGCATCTCTGATCTGTACAAAAGAATCCTTGCCCCTCCTTACACCCATGGAACTTTTGCTGAATGTCATTTTGGTTAGTGAAAACAAAGTGCAGACAAACATACCTGACAAAGTGGTGCCTAACACTGCAGCCTGCAGGAAGAACAGGACTTCACTGGTGCTCTCCTCTGCCTCATGAGCAGTGTCACCCTGCCTCTGTCACACCATCCTGCACATGTCCTGGCTGCTGCTTGGGCCTGGAAGACCATCCTGCTACCTAGTATGATGCCCCAAGAGACTGACAACTGACAATTGTTGGTCACTTAGCCAGGAGGAACTTATCACACAGCTATTATTCTTGTTCTAATATATTCAGCTTATAAACTACTCCCCAAACAATGCTAAAGGCTCACAAGAAAACTGAAGCAGGCAGGTTTTTGGTCCTTGCTTTGCAGATGCATCTTAGTTACATAAGATAGTTTCTTCTTCCTCTTTCTTACAGGCAGTCATAAGAACTATGGAAAAGTACAGCTAACATGCTATTTTGTTTAATAATTTGGTTGGTTTTCTGAAAGTGTACCAGTACTTTCCAGTCAAACTCACGGCTTTCTTTTCCTCTTCCACGAAATGTGTTTTACGTGCCCCACTATAACTGTTTGCTCAGATTTCCGTCTCAAGCTAAATAAAGTTTTGTTCTTTCCCTTTTTTGACTGTAAGGAAGACTTAGATACACAATTCTGAAACAAACATAACCATCTTTCAGAAATACAGAAAAACTCAGAATTCTTCAAAGCTTTTCCTCATTCTAGCCCATTTCAAGACCAAATTTTACCACTGGTGTCATAGGGGATGAAAACTGTCAGCACTCAGGTCTAATCTACCTATAGCTCAGTGAGAGATTTCTGCAACCTCAACTGCTTTTTGATCCATTTCTTAACCTGGATAAGATCATATATACTGTCCAGTATTACACACACCCACACAGTGTTTCCATAGGGACTAGTACAGATACAGCTCTCCATTCCACAGACAGAAGGCTAACATCTCCCTGATTTCACTGCAATTTTAAGGACTTCAAGAATATTCCAAGTACCTTCAGGCAGAAAATGCTAAACTCTGATAATTCATCTTCTGTTCTTCTTGCGAGTCAGTAACAGCACCAAAAAAAAAATAATGTCTCAGAATTATAGTTTCTACCATGTTGTCAGTCCTGTAAGTACTTCCCAAGTTTCTCTCTCTTTCAGTTCCTTGCTAGTAACTTGTTGAAAAGATGTAGTAACTCCTTTCACTGCTACAAAACACTTTTGTCCAAGGATCTTTAAAACGACTGGATAGTTTCCACATCAGGATACCAGAACTACACAACTCTTCCAGCTTCTTAATTAGAGCCTGTTACTTACTGCATTGTATTTGGCCCTCTCTGGAAACTCATTTACAAGGTCAGACCTCTTCAAAACAATATAAATCATTTCCCTGTACACTGATTAGTCTGTGCTACACAGCATGAACACATTGTTTAATGCCAGGAGAAAATTATGCAATTAGCAGATCTTCCGCTTAAATACATTCCCCTTTCTGAATTGCTTTTAAATAAAATAGTGTTGGTAGAGTGCCACTTGAACTGCAAATGACCAGGCCTTCTCAGAAAAATGGGTTTGGAGAAACAGGTGACAATCACACTTGGGAAAAAGGTCTGTCTTCTTTTATTCTGCATACACAATACAAACTACTGTTTGCATAAGGGCTAAACCTTCCCTATTGCCTATATTTTAGTAACTTATAGTTGTTCATCTGTAAATTGTTTTTGTCAGATCTTGTTTTTCAGGTAGGCCCCCTGAAAAGAAAACGTGGGGTTTCTACCAGGTCAGTCAGGAATAATGGAACAGTAGATGCGAGGGCAAAGAACAAGTTCCACTAATCAACAGCTTTTCACTGAACCAAGATGAGACACCCCAGGCTCTGCCATGTGGTTAGCACAGGGCAGGCTGGGCTGCCCCTTCAGTGAGCTGATGGAGAAGGCGTTGGTGGCCAGCCCTGCCTCCCAAAAAGAGGGAAGTCCCCAGATATCGATATAGCATATCTTTACATATGCTTTGTGCACGTGTATGAAATCTTATCTTCAAACAAGACAACATCAAAATTACAGCTGGTCTCAAGTAAAGCGATGGCTCACTGAAGTGATGAAATGAAAGCTGAGAATTCAGTCCAAAACCTCTACTTCAAGAAGGTAAGACAATCTCCCTATATTACTACAGTAAATGGATGTGAGTCCCTCTTCATTTCTCACATGAAACTGAGGAACCGCTCTCCTTTCAGCTGGCTACTTCCAGGCAGGGAGGTTTCTGAGTATCCCCAAGCTGGGAGAAACACATGGGAAACCTGTGGTTGTTAAAGCTGTGGCCTGCACCGGCACTAGACTCTTCTGTCTATCCCAGGGAACCAGAAGTGCACATTCTGCTGTCCATCCCTCTTCAGTCCCTCATCCAGTTTTCTGTTCCTGCATCCAAGCTGGCTGACAGCAGGAGAAGCAGCTACTGTGCAGGCTACCTCTTTCAAATACTTTCAAATACTTGTCTTCCAAGAAGTATCTGATAAATTATTCAGCTGAAAAATATCACTAACACCTTATCTGGGAATTTAGCAGACTGCTTCAGACAGAAAACATGAATGTATCCCCTTCTTATTATGAACACCCTTAGAGATACACAGCTTTCTAAAGCTTATCACTTAATTGCTGATGCGAACTACTGACAGAAAGCAACAAATTGCATCTTGAAAGAAACATGAATCAGTCTGTACTATATGCTCAATTCATTTGCTACAGCTCATAAAAGCTTACTATGCAGTGGGCTGTGCAGCTGAACAGAGAAGATATGACTCACTCCTGTAGCTGCATAAGCTACCCAAGCCTCTCTGCTGTTTGTGCACATGTGTGATAGAAATGGGTGAGTAGGTGAAGGTAGGGAACAGCCATAGCCCCCTCACCTCCAAACTTTGTTCCTATCACAACAGCCTCTCTCTACCAGGATTTAGCTGTTAAATATCTACCTGAAGTTCAAGTCCTGGTTAAAAGCACACAAGCAGTGCCCAGGAGACAAACATTCAGAGCAAGATACAGTATCCTGTTCTCACTCTGAAGAAAGTTTGATGTCACAGAGGATGCTGAACTACATCTGAGATATCAGTGGGAGGGATAAAACTTTTCACATCAGTGTCCTGTCCCCACCACCCCCAAAGAATTTCAAAGGTTAAGCGATATCAAAAGAAACCAAAACAAGACTGTTTGGAGTCTCAGCCACAAGGCACTGCTTTATCTAGTTTCACTCATCAGATGATATCCCAGAAAGAGAAGCATGACAGTGCAAAGCAAAACAGTGGAACTGAATCCCAAAGACATCATATTTCTTACAATCTCAGAAACTACACCATGCTAAGATCCTTTAAAATGTTTCCTTTAGCTTCTCCTGCCCACTATCTAAAATAAAATTTGTCTTAGTTTACTTTCAAGTTATAATGAAAACTGTTTTCCTTGACGGGCAGCTGTTTGGATGTCACTTACTCAACATCAGAAATAAAGTCATCTGGTACACCTGTTACTGTCATCTTCAGATTAGAGGTTAAAAGCAGAACTAAAAATCTCCTTTTACTCACATGTACCTCTTAACTACAATCTACAGATTTCTCTACAGATCTTCCCTCTTGCATCCTTGGTCCAAGGATTCAGTCTTGGATTTAACTCACAAATCAAATCAGCAGTGCTCTGTCCAGGCAGTGCCTGAAGGAAAAAAGTTTGAACACTTCTTCATCTCTGGAGACAACATCCCTAGCACATTATCTCAAAAGCTTTTACAGCTCATCTGTTACACGTTTGACAGTTAGCATTTGCTGTATATCAAGCTTCAAAAGTCCAAAGCATAATCTTAGTAATAGCATCCTTAAAAAAAATAAAGACCAATTAGCTTGAAGAAAGAGAAAAGAGCACCAGCCAGCCTCTGAAGCTAAGCTGCCTGCTGCAAGATCTGGATGGAGACAGAGCTCTGCAAAACAATTAAGAGATGTATTTACAGTCTGTCAAGTCACATAGTGAAATTTGATTGAGCTCCCTTAAGTGAGCCCATGTGATGTGTAAAAAATACTTGCTAAATAATGCAGCATTCAGTATCTCAGCACTCCCTGGTACAGTGCACACACAGAGGACTAGGACAGGATGGTCCCACGGCTAAAATAAAGTCAGTAATCAGCTCTAAGATAGAAACACATCTACATTTATGGTAAGGTTATAGTGATTGGCTGTAGGAGCCACCAGGCATCCAGCCAATTTGCTTTTCCAGTCTAAGGAAATGCTCGGTTTGTTTGAAAAATGATTTTTTTTCCCTCTGCTGTGAAGAATGCATTTACGTCATCTGAACTGGGTCTGTTGAACAAAAGCATGGATCCAGGGTTGTGTCAGGAAGTTGAGCTATGAGAAAAAGGACATCCGTCTCTTTCAGCTTTCTTTTTGAGGGCCAGGGACTATGCCCAGTTCTCCTTTATCACCTTCTCCAGAGAAGAACTGCTGAAGGGGAAAAGGTACTTGATACAACTTTCAGTTTCCACTGGTTTGTTCTAGTTTGTTTGGGTTTTTTGTTTCCACTCTGTTTTCTTGCTCGTGTGGGATTTTTTTTAGATTAACATCTATGGCTCTGCGGGCAGGTGTATCAGACCTCTATTATTTTAAAACAAACATGCTGCATATCAGAATTTCCTGATCTGATTTGATGTAACACCATGTGGCACCCTTATGAAAAAGCCCACAGGGTCTTCATAAACCTCTCTGCTCACACTCCACTTTCCCACTGCTATGCTGTCATATCAGCTTATCCACACACAGTGTTTGGTCTACCACATCGTCTGACCAAGAACCTTTCACTATACCACAAACCCAGATGATATTAACTGTAATGAAAACAGGGGGAAGGGTAACCTCCAATTATCAGAATCTGGCCACACCACACTGCAACACAGAAGCCAACAGTTACAGTGGTTACAAATCTTTTCTGGTCTACAAAACTTTAGAGCAAAGGTGCAGCTGGTGGCTGGAGGTCACTGCTTTAATGTTTCACTGAAGATTTGGAAAACAATAAACCCATCACAAAACTACACTGAGTAAGAATGGATTATTTAAGGACTGATCCCACCCCAATAATTTCCCAATAGTATAGGCTGATGCTTGCGATGAGAGTCACATAACAGAAGAGGTTTGAATCAAGGATCAAGGAGATGCAATAATGCTGCACAAGTAACGGATTGCTCATTCTAGTACTTAAACAAAAAGTCAAAATTAGATTGGTTGTTCTGGACCAGAGGGAGGGGAGAGGCAAAACAGAAAAGCAAACTAAACCAAAAGGCCGACAGAAAGTGCAACAAACAATTAAGCAAAAAACAAAACCAAAACCAAAAAAAACAAAGACCTTGGGTCCAATTATTAAGTGTTCGAGCTTTATCTTCCTTCCCTTTAAATTTCAGAGTATTTAAAAAACATGAATCGCATAACAAAATGTATAATTTTAAGCATCTCTAAAATATACATTCTGCGTTCTCTCCTATTTTCGTCCCTTTCCAGCCAAATCAAGTTGCCCAAACACAAAAGCTGTGTGCCCTAATCCACATTTGAAGGCAAACTTATTATGTACTAAAAGACAGGGGAATAAGTCAATATATACAAGAAAAGAAAATGCAAAGTTAACAGGAAGACAAATGTAGTAGGGATTTCCCACATTTATTATATCAAGGTATCTAGTGTAAGTCTTCTGTTCAATAATAATCTTCTAATGCATATGTTAGGTCAAAGAAGAATTTAAGTTTGACATAACTACTTTGGTTAAGTTATACTACATTAATCTAATTGCCCAATCTTAATACAAAAGAAGTGTTAAAAATTACCAATATGCCAAAATAAATCTAAACAAAATATTAAAAAAAATCTGTAACAATTTAACAGAGAAGCAAGTAGTAGAAAGCAAGTCAGATCTTCTGCTTCCTTCTTTGTTACTTTCCTTCTGGAATATAAATATGGATTCAGCATTCTGAGATGAGACCAATACAATACAAAGGGCTCTGGGCCCTCAATTACATTTTATTGCACCTTGACAACTTTTTTGTTTACCTGGAGAGACTAATTAAGTTAACCCTCTCAAAAACTTAGCAATTCATAATGTCATAATACCCCAATAGAGGTAGTTTCTCTAGGTGCAAGTAAGTTTCTGGAGAGGAAAGGAGAGGTTTGATGCCAGTTAAGGCATGAATACAGATCCCAACTCAGCAACTCTGATAGTCAGAATAATGCGATCATGGGCATTCAGAATTATTCCTTGGGTGTTTTTGCAGATACCTTGAATAGAATTTCCTATGACCAGTGTACATATCTGGATATAGGACAACAATCACAAGGAAAAAACCAAAACAACAACAACAATAAATCCAACCAGCACAGTAAAAAAAATAAAAATAAAAAAATTCACTTTAATTCTAGAACCTTGCATTTTTAAAGGCGGAATTGCAATGGAGCTAAAAAGTGTGAGTTAACTGTTCCTCGGGTTGCATCTCGTCCCGGTCTGATCCCTCTCCACGCGTTAGGAGAGGTGCAAGGCCATCTGCTGGCAAGAGAAATACCGCAACGCCTGTACTGCTTAACATGCCTCTGTTGACACCCGAATTAAGCTTTAGATGAAGGTTGACTAAAGACAAGAGTCAACGATACAACTTTCATCAGCCAAAAAAAAAAGCTGCTTGCAACCCAATGAACACAGAAAAGAGCAAAACACTGACATTGTGCTCACTGATACCAGCTCAGGATAGCCAAACAACAGCCAAAAAAATCCTCCAAACACATTTCTCTTTCTTCATTATATATATAAAACCCCCAAACAACTACGTAAGGTATGACTGCAAGCCACATTCAGACACTGCTGTTTTGACATGAATGTGGTGGCTTCTCAAATGTCTCTCAAAGCTCTCTATCAAGACAAAAACACTCCACCGCAAAACAGCTACATGCACACAGTCATCACACCCCCGGGGGGGGGTGGTTAGGGAGGAGTGCAAACCACATGCAGCTAAGAGACATTAGCTACATTAGCGGAAGATATTGGATAACTGGGGCAAAGGACATACCGAGGTGTTACCCAACACTAAGCAATGCCCACTGAGGGCCCAGCCACACACGGTTTTGCTTTTAGGACAAACACAATCCCCCGAGTGATGAATTTGGGAATAATTTTACCAAGCTTTCTTCTGCAGCAACCATCCAGATACAGACAAGGTTGCTTGCAGTCCCTACTCCACCCCTACTTGCACTCAAACTTCCGCTGAAAGTAGCAGCCTCAAGTACACATGGATTTGGGTTTGCCCAGTAAGAGCTACAGACATGTAATCCAGGCACTACACCCAAGAGAGGTGCCTCTCATTCCTTATATCCCATACTGCCATTGGGAAGCCAAAAAGTCGATTGTTCAAGGATACTCCAAAGGTAGCACCTCTAAAAATGTGTCAGCAGTACATTTCGGTTTATCCGGAAGTGGTTAAAAAGCCCGAAATATTTAAAACAGCAGCTATTTTTTGGTGATGTTATAAACCCAGCTTATCTGTATGGCAGCTAAGACCCATACCAGAAGAAAAGCTGAAGAGTTTCTGAAAATCTGAGTCATAAACCACTGAAAAATGGTGTTTAAAATGAAAACGCCAGCTCGACTGCAACCATGTCTTCCCAAGGCAACAGCATCATGTCAAAACCTGAAAGATCAGAACACATATCGATAACTCACACCATCATGTTATTTCTAACTACAAAGGTGGCCAGGCTACCAGCATGTCAAAACACTGAAATCTTGCACAAAAAACACAAGTGACTAGAAAGCTACAAAATGTCACAGGCTTGAGCAATCCTTTCAACACGACAGCTAAGGGCAGTACTTTCTGCTGCAGTGGGTTTAACCTGTTCTGAGAGACATCTCCACTGCTACTGATTCGGGACTCCCTGCCCCAGCCAGTCCTTATCAATACTGCAAAAGCGGAGTTTCTGCACTCGCTGGGGAGGAAATTGCTTTGCCCAGCAACTAGGACATGAAGTAAATTCCTCATTCCCAGCCCAAAGTCCGTTGGCTTCGTCACCTCGGGGCTGTGCTTGGCATTCACAGGCTGTCGAGTGGGTGTGCCTGACCAACAGCCGCGGTCCGCACGGAGCTCAGGACAGCCGCCGTGCCCTCGCTGTGGGGCTGTGCCGGGCCGTGCCCGCGGGCTGAGCCGGCGGAGGGGACCCTGCCCGAGCCCGGTTCACCGCACCGGGCACCTGCGGGGGCGTGGCGCCACTACCCGACACCGCTGCCAGCCCCTCCGCACCGCCCGGCCCCGCGGCGGCGATGGGCCGGGCGGTGTTTGCCCGCATATGGGAGGAGCCCGTGGGCAGGGCCGGCTGCCCTGCCGGGACGGGGGGACTGTGCTGTGCCGGAAGGTGCGGGGCAGGGCCGGGATGGCTCGGGGGCTCCTTCCCCTGCTCCTCGTAAGTGTCCGCCCGGGCGGGCAGCGGGCCGGGCGGCGGGCGGTGTCGGGCAGGGCGGGGGGCGGCAGCACCAGCCCGGGCGGGGGCAGAGGGGCCGGGCGGGGACGCGGCACAGCCGGGTGACAAGCGCTGCCCGGGAGCTGCTCTCCGCCGGCAGCGACAGGCTTCTTACCGAGATTCCGGCTAATTCGTTTAGGCGATGTTTTAAAGGGAAAAAGAAAACCCCCACTTTCAGGTTTAGGCACTTTATGATGTTACAGCCACTTCTGAGGGTGCAGGGCGAGGGGAAGTGGGTGTTGTGGAAAAGCGGACGGAAGAAAAGGGGGATGGATGCAGGTGGCTGTCAGGGACACCGAGTCGTGTGCTGGAGGTGGGGGGACCCAGGGACAGCTGTGGCTGGGTCCGCTCCGCAGCAGTCGGTGGTGTCCGGAGGCGCTGGAAGGCAGGTTGAGCGCCTCGCACCACCAGCACGGCGAGACCCGGCACATGCCCGCGCTGAAACCACGGCAGTGGGAGCTGTCTTGCACTGCGCCTCAGAGCATCCGTAACACAGCGATCTGGTAAAGCAACTTAAAAGCGAATACCCGTGGGGGAGGAGTCTGAACCACTATGATAGTGATCCAGGAAAAGCTAGAGGAATAGTCCAAGCCCGGCGGCATGGTGTGCAGCATTTACTGGAAGCAGTGGAGCAGGGCCTTCCCCTCTTGCCTGAATCATCCCTTGTGCACACAGTATGTGTCCCTGCAGCTTCAGAGCTTTGGTCTCGTGTCTCACTTTCATTGGTTAAGTTACCTTCACAAACACGCATTTTAAAGGGCTGCTGTCAACAGGAAAGGTAAGGAGGTGTGTCAGTGCCCAGCCCAGGGATCTCCACTAGTACAGGTGCCTTAGCCCAAAGAGCTGTAGTGGCAGCAAGCTCCAGGGCAGGAGACCTAGGGACCCATGGATGCCCTGGCTCAGCCTGCACTCTGCTAGAGCCGTCCCCAGGCAGTCCTGCTCCCAGAGCCCGGAGGTGGGATAGTGGAGATGAGGCCCGTGACAGTGAGCCCTGCTGCATAGCAGAGCCTCCACCTGCCTGGGAGTGTGGATACTTCCCCAACCCCAATTTTCACCTGTTTCAGAGACAATTCACTGCAGCTGCCATTTGAAGTCTCTTTGCCGTGTGGTTACATTGCTAGCAAATGCAGTTTGCTTTGCAGTTTGTTGGGTTAAAATCATCTTAATGTATAAACCATTCAAAATCTGATCTGATTTACTGTATAACAGGTAATAAACTATCTAAAATGTTTCAGAGAGTTCTATCCATGCCCCTGCACAAATCACCAGAGCTTAGTTAAATACAAGGAAGGATTTTCATCTGCTGACAGAGAGTGTATTATCTGTTCCTCTACAGGAGCAGCAAACCCCTGGCAGAAATATCAGTCTGGCTTGCTGTGTTGGAACCATTCAGAATATGTATTAAGGTTAAAAGTATTTTCTATCTTATCTCATTGCTCCCAGAGAATATGTAATTTGTATTCTTATTTTCCAATTGTTTCCATATTTCAGTACCCCTTAGAAAGACCATAACGCTCCTAAATACTTTTTTTTTTTTTCATTAGCATGTTGCTCCACTACTTATAAATCAGTAAACGTGGTCAGGGTTTGGCATGTTGTTTTGGTTAAACCAGAACATGAAAGCGGTTTGTTGAATGAGACCTCAATTTTGCAAGGAGCTCTATGCTGCACTAAAGTCACAGGGATAGTTGTGCAAAAGTAGCAATGTTCTGTGTAGTTAGAAAAATCCAAGTTCTCCTTGTAAAAAAAGTCACAAAACTACATACTACTCGGAGACACTTTAAAGGATCAGAACTGAAAGAACTCTGAAGAGAGTGAAGTGTTATGTAAATATTTTTCATCTGATATGACTACAGAGCAGGCAGTTTTCTGGAAATTCAGAAGACATGCCTTTGAAAACAGGACTCTTACATTACAATGCTGATCCTCCTTTCTCATTTCATGGGAACAAATACACACATTTACATGTATGTGTATATGTACATGCATAAACAGCCCTAAAATGATAGGATGACCCAAGATTCAAGTGAAAAGTATAAGGGCCCCATTCTGCAAACATGTCTGGACATGTTCCCACAGCTAACTGCCTTTATCTTTGAGGTAATTCACTGAAAAAAAGAGAAAGTCACAATAAGAAAACGTTATTGTTTACAAAAGCAAAAAAGAAAAGAGTTGCTGAAGTTCTGTGCTGTTCAGCTCTTATTCATCCTTAACCACAATGTCAAAGTGAGGTGAGAGCTGTTAATATTATTCCAACTCTCCCAAATTGTATTTACTAGGTGTTCAACAGTATAGTACTCCTGAAAAACAAAATTAAAAACCAAAACCCAACAAAATAACAAAGCATACAACTCTCAGTGTATTGCAGTAATTTGCACGTGAGTCAGTTGAAATGTGAAATAGTAATGAATTGAATTTGGACAGTGACTACTTTAAGAAGCTGGACAATAGCTGAGACTTCTTGCTTTCACAGGCACTGAACACATGCCTTTTCAAAATTTAAGAAGCTCAGGATGTTTCTAATGGTGGAGAAATACCAACTTTCATTGCTGGGCTCCAGAAAATGGAACTGGTTTCTTTTGTCCTTCCCATAAAAGATTTTAGAATGTGCAATACTATTTTTAGAGGTTATTTTGGTGCTAACTATGAACTGCAGCCTTAGTGGGAGAAAAAATAAAGAGTTGGAGAGAAAATTATACTGGAGATTTTGGAAGTAGAATTTACTTGTCACAGCAAAAGAATTGGAGTAGAGAATCCTCTTAAAAATACTCTTTGAGTGAAATTATTCTTTGAAAAAGCTATCCTGAAAGAGTTAATAGAAGGCAGATTAATTACAGAGAAAATTGTATTACGATGGAGCTAACTCTAGCAACCCAACTTCCACTAGGCAAAAAAAAAAAAAAGCAAGAAAAATCCCCCTACCCTTTTTTTAACACTTAGAAAGCCCCTGGTGAGCTCGTGCACCTTACTCTATGTAGCAAATGTGTAGTGGGAAAAAAAAAGGCTATCGAGTTCTGAAGGCGTCATCCTTCTCATTCACTGGCATCTATGGATTAGAAATGAGAGAAGTGGTTTGCTAAAAATAAAATGCATTGCAAAGATAACAGGAGAAAGCAGAGACAATTTTTTTCTCATTTGTAAAGTTTTAAAAAGTCCTGTATGCAAATCAAACATTCACAGACTTTGAAAGATGGGATTATGTGCCTATAAACTATGTCTGCAGAAGCTTATCAGTTGAAGTGGGTTGACATGTTACGAAGAATACTCTGATAAAGGAAGAACTGGAGGCCTGAAAATCCCAAAATGACATGAATATTCAAAGAAACTAAAGTTCTTGCCATTCTGCCCTCGGAATGCAGATGAAAACAGGTTTTATAAGTCTCCTTAGCAAATAGCTGTTGGTGAAAGCCTTTTGGAGGACTCAGTTGGAATGAAGGAGAGGGAGCAGGTAGAAAACTCTCTTCATTGCCTGGGCAAGGCAAATGGAAAGAAACTAGAAAATTTGAGCTCATGTGATAATTTTTACGAATTCTATTAAGGTTAGGTGTCCTTGACTGATTAATCTTCTTCCCATTGACTGGTTAGTTCAATCTAGGTCTTCAGTTTAGATATGAAAACTACTTTTCTTTTTTTTTAGGTTAAGAGGAGAGAGTTAAAAGAGAGCCTCTGTGAGTCATTTTAGGCTGAGAACATACAGCTGCTGCTTGAGTGTACAGATCACAAAAAAGCACCTATCATCCCTGCCTGTATAAAAGCCCCTAAAGTGCTTCCCTTCTGATATTAGTGTTACTGCTCAGTGACAACAAAAAAAGCAACTAAGGTGTGTACAGGAAGCGAAATGACTATTGACTCTTTTTTTTTTTCCCTTTAAGAAACACCAAAATTTTTATATAGAAAGAGGATTGCCTTTAAGTGGGTGAGAAAAGGAGAAAAAATGTTTGAAAAAATTAGGGGTTTGCCTTGAAAAGAATCTCCACAGTTTTATTATTATTCCTTTTACTGCAAGCAGAACAATGTAGGTGTTTGCTGCTGCTTAAGTGTCAGATTCTGAGAAGTGACCCCCACTTCTTGTAAGTGTACCAGGAAGTTCATCTCCATGAGCAAGAGCAGAAGGGCTTCCATCTAAAAGTTTATGGCTCTGTAGCCCCTCACTGTACCAACACAGGTCACTTGTGTAAGAGCATAAACAGGAGGCAGACAGGTTTGTTCATGTGAGGGAAGATGTGTCTCTGCACACTCCGTGTTTGCAGGCATTTGGTAAACACCCCAAAAAAATCAGCTAAGTTTTGCTGATATTAGCAATTTAGAAAGTTGTTTCTTTCTTTCATTATATCCCATTTCCTGCATGACTCTCTGGACATTTTCTTCATACTTCTTTAGGGAAAGCCAAACCAGAAAGATTGTACATCCCTGACTACATTTTAGTATTTACTTTTTAATTGGACTTTCTAATCCAGTATTTAGTAAGACAGTTCTCCCAGGCAAAAGGAAAATGAATCACACTAATTTGACCTGTCCATTTGAAAGCTCCTGTTAAGGCCTTACATTGACTTTAAACTTTTGACAGCATTACACTGGGATTCAGAGAAGAGCTTCCTGAAAGCTTTGACAGCAAAGGAAGGGAGAGCATTGATCAGAGGAAGTGATGGGCTGAGCATCTATACCCACAATTTCTCAAGTACAAAACTGCTCTTTTAGCTGTTGAAGCTTCTCCTCCAGGTGCAAAGAAAAGTCTTTTTAATTTCAGCCTAGTAACTAATATTATATACATTTTTAAACAGATGGCTGCCAAGAAAATAAAATGCTTTTCACTGTCCCATCTCTGAATAGTCTAGAGGATCAAAAGAAGTGGCTACTTTTAGAAGTCAGCAGACAATGGTCGTACTGGTTACACCAGTTATGCAACAGATAACACCTCCTTCACTTGAAAGACCAGTTTGATATCCAAACCCATTTTTCAGTAAGTTAACATAAAGAGTATTCTGCATCTAACTAAAGTAACAGTCAGCATAGGGACTATTGATAAATCTCCTACTGACTAGTAACAGAAAAAATAAATGCAAACAAACAAACAAAAAACCCCAAGCACTATGCAATTGAACTTGACACTGCATTCAAAGAAATTCAGATAAATGGATCAGCTGTAAATTAATTTGAAAGGAGAGTGCCTGTAGAGGTAGGGTTCGTGGCTTTGAGTCTAGTATAGTCCATTAAATCTTCTAAAGTAATGAACAATTTTAGTAAGCAGGTACATATCAATATGTTTAGCTACAGAGTAACACTTCTGATGCGACTGCTACTATTAAAACACACATACAGTCCTTGATAGCTTTTTGTCTAATTTGCTGTTCTTCTCTTCTAGGTGGCTGTCTTAATTATTGAAGCACAGTGCAAAAATGATACTGAAGATCTCATACACACAGATTACAACAGGAGGATCATTGCCAGGAGGGAAATTAATTGTAAACAGGATGAATACGATTTAGATGGTCAGTGTTGTAAGAAATGTAAAAGTGGTGAGTATCATTGTAAGATTGTGTTTGAGAAGTCATTAACAGCAGAAATCATAGCATGGACAATTTCTTTGTGCTGGAATAAGTGACATGAGATGGTTTCCTAGGTGCAGTGCTTAATTCTAGCTGTATCTTTCTTTGTTACGGGACAGCAGCCACTTCAAAAGTATTTCTTGAGCTCAGTGCACCAATAACTTCTCACTACAGATAGTAGTTCTTACATAACATGCTTGTTACAAAAGAGACAAGAATTACACATATTTGAAAGAGGTTAAAAAAGTGAAAACACATGCCTTTGCCTACAAGATTCCATATATTCATGGTTGTTCCAAATTTGCATGTACAGTTTTGTTTGGTGTGTTTTCCTTCAGTCCTAATTTGAAGAAAAAGGAGGAATAATCAGGTCTTACATATATTACATTCCTGAAGTGCATATACATATGCATAAAGAATATAGATTCCATATTTGGAATCAAAAAGTACTAGGGAATAAAAATAGAATTTTGATGAAAGTCTTATAGCTGGTGGCTTCTGTCCATATTCTTGTTTTTCTTTCTCTATAGGTTTTGTTAAAAATATCTCCTGCCCAACAGATATTAGCAAACACTGTGCTCAGTGTGAACGTGGAAAGGAGTACACAGATCACCTCAATGATTTGACTGAGTGTAAGAGATGCTCTTTGTGCGACAGCGTATTTGGTATGTCTGTAGAAATGGCAACTCGTAATGACTCTTCTTTGATACAGGATTTCACTGAAAAGTCTCCACAATCCCTGAATAGTGGGTATCATGCAGATTCAAAACTTTTAGTGGTAGAACATAAATGGATTCATAAGAAAGTAATGTTTATCCTCCAGTTCCCTTTCATCAAGCACTGAGTAGGAAGAGGAATAGTTGGTTCATTATTTATCCTTATATCTGCCTTTGCTCAGCCAAAGCCCAAGTCCTTGCAAAGCAGAAGCTATACAAACTGGTTAGAGGCCAGGAAGAAAAGTTCTCCCTCTTCTTCGCACTCTATTTAAAAAAGGAATGTAAGAATAATGATGGGAGAATTCCCAGTGGTTTGTTTAGTAGTCTTCCATGTAATTAATTATATTATTTACAATTGCTGGAGCGGATAGATTGTTGTCTTTTATACATTCAAGATGCTGTGTGGGACATAGGGCAAATAGTCTCAAATTATGAGACTAACTGCCCTACTGGGTGAGACCAGTGGCCCACCAACCCCAGAATTCTGCATTCAGCAGTGGAGGCAAGAGGTGCTATTTAGAAATAACACTAACACTTTCCACTTTCTATGGTCTGTTCCCTGCAAAGTCTATCAGCATCCACAATTGTGGGAAAGGACATTAGAAGATCCATTCCTACCTAGTCATTTTAGTGTCTATTTATGAGCCCTTTGTGCATGAACCTGCTGGGTGACAGCAGATTCCAGAAATTCACTTCCTATTTCATCATCACAGATTTTTTTTTTTCAAATCCATTAAACTTATCTCCTACCAGTTCTACCAGGTGTCTTGTAGATCTAGGATACCGGGATTTAGGAAATGATAGTTCTTCATTCCTCATACCCAAAATCAAGTTTAGCGAGTGGAGAGATAGCTCTTAACTCCAGTATGGTTTTACTCAGATCAGCTGCTTTAATATCAATCTCCAGTGCCCTCCTCTTCCTGTAAGACCTCAATATGGATAAAAAATTTTCCTCTCATTTGCTACTATAAACAAGCATTTTTGCATGGGTGGTGAAGTTGACTAGAGCTAAACAATTCAGTATTTTGTACAGTGCCACAAAGGACTGAAGGGTTTTAAACTGAAGGGAAGAAAAGGGCAATGGGATGGCTAGTCACAATATTCCATGGATAATAATGTAGTTGAAGACAAGTCAGTAGAAAACCTTAGGCAAGAGGAAAATTACCACTGAAGTTCCATGAGAACCATTCTTAGGATTATTCATGTTTGCTATTTTCATGAGTTGCTTCAGCGCTGGTTTCACAACATCAAATTTTGAAATATAACATGGTTTCCCATTATAGGGAATATAGCCCATTCAAGGCTCTGACTGTAGTAATTAAATTTTTTTTCTGTTTTTATATGCCTAAGAAAATAGCTTTCATAGCAGGTAGATACTTACAGTAATTTTTAATGCAGAAATATTTTTTCATAGATGGAGGTGACATCATCATATACACTGAGGATAGGAGAAAATTAATTCATTTGTTTTGATACTTATGCAGAATATTTCTCAAGAATACGTTAGGTAAAAAGAGAGAGTGGAATTCCTCATCACTGGAGGTCCAAAAGAAAAGACAAAACTTGTTGTCTGTAAGGGAGAGTAAAGAACCCATCTTCAACATTAAGTGAGGAGATGGGCTATGTGTTTTTCTGAGTTTCCTTCTGTCTTTATACTTTTGAAGGGGAAAAAGAAGTTGGGATTTAGCAGAATGAGTTCTCTTCTGGCAGGAACTTTATCATGATCAGTTTTCTAAGCTCTCGGCCAGCAGAGGTCTCTCTGACAGCTCTGAATTCCCAGGGCTCAGGCAGCCCAGCTCCTCATAAAAGCTGTGTATGCATGTTCTAAAGTTAAGCCTTGCCAGTGCCAGCAGTGGTAGAGCAAACAGCACTTACAATCTTGTGAGCAGAACCTGCTTTTTCGAACTAATACACTTTGAGAAATTTATTTTAGGTTTGGAGGTGGTAAAGAGCTGTACCCCAGAAGAGAACACGGAATGTGCCTGTGTAAAGAACCATTTTTGCAATTCTGTAGTATGTACAGAGTGCACTGAATGTGCCCCGTAAGTTTATGCCTTCATCACTACATATGAAATTGTTAATATCATATGTTATCACACTTTTTTTCCAGCTAGTTTCAAGACAGAGGCTAAGGTAATCTATAACCTAAGGGAAAGCATACTAGTTTTCCTTTGCATGTAAGACAATGTAGTCCAGTCTGCTCAGTTTGCATCCATGGAGGTTTTCCAAAGGCATGCAGAAAAACTTATATGTCCACCTAGACTGTATATACTTTTCAAAACATGTAATAAAATATCTGAGCTTTCCTGTTGTTCTTGTGTGCCCTACTGTTACATTCAGAAAATAATTGCACACATTCTCCCACTCCACTTTTCCATGCTATTTTCATACCTTTCATTTTAATTTCTAAACTCCAAGACCTTGATGTATTAAACATTTAGCTAATGAAAAGTGTTAGAAGATAGTGATTTGTTCTTTTGACTGTTTATAAAGAGAGAAAAAAAAACCATAATAATTTTTTTTTCTGTTTTCTGTTATGCAGATGTGAAGGTGGCGTGATTGAAAAACAGTGTACTTCAACTTCAAACACTGTATGTGGAGTAAAAGGTACCATTTTAAAACCAAGCAAGATGTACTACCTGCTGTGTTTTGAGAGGCTATGGCAATCATAATTTCTACACATTGGTCTGCAGTGAATTCTGACAGCTAAGGGCATGATACCTCCTGGACTCTGTACTGACCTGCGGAGTATGATTTTCCCTTGATCATGTTGCAGATTTAGGAGCTATTTATCCTTTTCAGGATTAATATTAAACTCATGATTAACTTAGTCTTTAACTAAGAGGTAGCTTTTGCCATGAGGAAACAACAGGAAGGTTTTTCAAATCTCACAGTCTTGTTTAAAATTTAGAGTGTGTTGCTGTATTGAATTTCTTGAGTTAACTTTCATGTAAATTTTCCAATGTTCCAACAGAAACAGGAATGCCACTGTGGCCCGTTGCTTTGCTAGCTGTGCTAGTTGTGCTACTAGCAATAGCTGGAGCAGTGTTCTGGTGTAAGTGATTCCCTATTCCTTATTCCTATCATACTCTCAATAAGATATTCAGCTGCTTACTCAGATGTAATTTTATATTCTTGGGGTCTATTGGATAGATATATTGTCCTTGATTTTAAAAATGTTCTTTTTTTTTTGTTTTAGGGAAGAGAAAACAGAAAAGCCTTACAACCAAAGAGAACCTAAGTGAAGTAGTATTCAAAGCAGAGCCTTCTTGTGTAAGTATTGTGAAAACTCAGCTTTATGCAAGGAACTCTGTTCCATTTCAATTACGTTGGGACTCCCCAAGTGTGTGTGTGCCTCCCTTCTATGACATTAATTAAGTAAATTTCACCATGAGAACTCTTTTGAGAGAAGTAAGATAAACCCTTTGTTATTTCTTCAGGATTTGTTGGCATGCTTTCTAAGTTACATGACCAAGATCAAAACTTCATAAATTATCAGGCCTCCACTGACCCAGGGTATCTGTCCCCCTGCATAATTTTAGGCAGTAGCAATTGTGAGCTGATTCCCCAAGCTCACTCAAGCCAAAAGAGGTCTCTCTGTCTGATCTGATTCCCTCACGAATAAGGTGGGGGAATCATGGAGAAAAATAAAAGAAAATTAAAGAAGTGTCATGAAACGTATTTATCCTTATACAAGGTTGGTGTTTTACAAAACGTGTTTCTACTCATTTCTCTCTTCCTTCTCTTTTCAGGAGAATGTACCTCTGATAGGCACAGGTAAGAGACAAGTAATTTCTCAAAATTTAGTAGAAAAAAAAAGTGATACAGATATGTAAATCCTATGTTAAAAAAAAGAGTATTTTTGTGTAGACTGCTGCTGTCCAGACCTGTCATTCTAGCACAACAGTGAACACTTACTAGAGAAATACCAGCTCATATTGTGCTCATTAAGGGATTTAGTGGTATCATGAAAGTTTTGCCTGAGGAGGAATTTCTGTTGTATAGGAAGCAGTTACTCATTGTTAGCAGGTGAATTTCAGTTCTGCATGGGGACGTGGACAGAAACACTAGGAGAAAACAAGCTGCGTTTCTAGAATCATGGATAATTATGATAAGGGAGTAGTCCCACACACAACAGTGGGATTGCAGAATCACAAACCTACATTATGTTCAAGGGCACAGTAGTAATACCCAATAGGAAAAGAACATGAGCTCCAAAACTGTATCACAGCAAGAGACCTGTCCTGTTCCAGGACCTCTCCCAACACTATTTTGAGAAAAACAAGTTACATGAGGGGTGACCAGACTTCAGTGATAGAGACAGAATTGGTTACAGAGGGAACTGATATTCTAAGTGGTATAAAGCAATGTGGATGCAACCCTAGATCTTTGAAATACATAGCATTTGGTAGGAACATGGCAAGGCAGACCTGATACGTATTATGAAAAATTGCATATAAAACAAACTGAATCGTGAATACCTGAAACTGGTTTGGATAGGAAAGATATCAACTCTGAGTGCAAGTGATAAAACCCAGTAAGATATAAGTGACAAGTGCATTAACTTTGTTTTATGCTCCTAGATGCTGACCTGAGCAGCCATATTGCTGGTATTGTGGAGGAGATGACATTCCAAGAAGTCTTGACATTTGTTCGTCATCACCATGTACCAGAACCTGCCATAGATGAAGTTATTCGGGATTGTCCTGGTGATACATCTGAACAGAAGATTAGGCTGTTTCGAACCTGGTATCAACGTCATGGGATAAAAGGAGCCTATGGAACCCTAATAAGCAGTCTGAGACAGTTAAAAATGTGTGCTGCAGCTGATAAAATCGAGGAAAAACTGAAGGCAGCTGTTTCCAGCTGTCAGGAAGGGAGACAGTCTTATAATGGTGACACTGAGCAAAGCAAAACCTGTACTCAGGAAGGTAGAAATTCTTACAGTGATAGTGCTGAGCAAAGTAAAACATATGCTGTTAGTTTGGAAGAGACAGCACAGAGTAATTTGAAAATTATTTCTAATTTAAATTAGTATTTTTCTAATAATGTAAGTAACAAAGCTTTAAAATGGCATTTTCATTGGCAGTTCTGATTGACTCAAGGAAGTTACTATAGGAACAAGGAAGAATTATGATTTTTGTAGCAATATCTTTCCTTTAAAAAAAGTTTTGGCTTTTTTTGGTTGGTAAGAACTGGAAGTTTTATGACTTGTTCACTAAAAGGTACAATATAAGACTGCAGCTATAGCATTCTCTACAAGAAGAAAGAAGTAGTCATTATTTGAAGAAAAGGTACTGTTTAAATGGATGGTTCTGCATTACTTAATCGATGTAATGCTTTGCTTACATTAAAAGTTTGGGATGTTGTATTTCTCAAAGTGAAAACTTGTGTGTTATGAGTCTACAAAGTGTACCAGGAAGAACACTTGAAAAAAAAATTACCTGTTATACCCCTGATTAATTTGGAATAGGTGTTGCAAGTGTAGATTGTACACTGTTGCAAATGGGATGTCTACCTTGTATAAATGCACCTCTCTGTGTGTTGTATATGTGTGTATATATGTGCAAGTTTTCTATTCAGAAGCTCCCAATTCTAAGTAAAAATTTTTATTTATATTGTAAGCCTCTTCTAATGTTAAAACCCTTCAAAGAAATAGGAGCTGAAGCAGCACAACAGAACCATGATTTTTGGAAGGCAGCCTGCAGAAGGTATGAAGATTTTCTAATGCAGAGACTGGTACAATGAAAACATCTTTGTCATAAAAAAAAAAAAAAAGAAATCACAATGCATAACTTCTGTCTTTCTTATTGTGCAACACAGAGATGTCACATTAAGGTTTTCTTTTACTCAAGTTAGTGAATCACAAAAAAGGAGATCACTCTCATAAAAAATCCACCTCAACTTTCTTCCATTCCGAAGCAGAGAGGACTCAGCTCCTAAATTCAAAGAACTCCCTCTCACAGACCTATTTGTGCAAAGTCTCCCAAAATCTTTTAACAGAAGAGGAGACCTTGCTGGAAAGGTTTGGTTTTTCCAGGTCACACAGTAGGAAATGTTGCTTTCTTTGTCTTTGCCATCGGTTATATGCACCCAGTTATGCTGGGTGCCCACAGCCATGTGGCAGTCCCCCACAAGGCCACTTTGCTGGAAGTGAGATTCCTGGGAAGGCAGTGCATAGCCCTTGAGAACTTCAGGCTTCTGCCATCAGATGGTTTAATAGACCTGCACCAGGCCTGTGCACCCATGGACTGATTAAGACTTCGTCTTGTATAAATGACTTGTGTGTGTGCACAGGTCTGACATGCAGTGATGATGTGTTGGTCCTTGCTATGTTTTGTCCAGTCTCCGGATATTGAGGAGAATAAAATACCTGCCTTTCAGAAAAGCAGCACAGCAGTGGTGTAGGCTGTGTCATCTTTCCTAGGATGCAATTGTGTAGAAGCACAGGAAGAGAGGGAAAATGGAAAAGGGAAAAGGGGAAGGCAAGGAAGAAAGAAGGCTCCATGCTCTCAACAAACCCTGGTAGACAGGCTGCTTCCTGTACCATGTCCCACCCAGGAAGGCATGAATGTAGCTTAAAGGTATGTTGGCAGGTGCTTGACTTGAACTTTGGCTTCTGGCTTTATGTCTCGAGTGAGGCACCTGGTGAGCAGAAATTAAGGTAGTCCATCTCTCAGGGTTTCAGTGGGTCAGTTAGTATAACCAATCTGAACTATGCAGATCTTAAAATGGAGGCACCAAACCTCATAAATTTGTGACAGTGAAATAAAATGAGAATTTTTCTTTCATCACACCGGAATTCCCCAACCTCAGTATAACAAGGATGGTTAAAAAAAAGTCCCTGAGCAATGAGTCACATTTTCTTTAGGAGATGTCTGCTGAACTCAAGACTGCCATTAACTCTAGTGGTTAGCATACATTATAATTTTTTCCCCTACCTGGAACACAGTGCATCAAATAAGAGGATTGATCTATTGTGCAGTTGTTTTTACAAAGGAGGGCCTATGTGTCTACACTGCCGTCAGCTGCGTTGGTTTTGATCACAATTGAATGAAGTACTTGGACCAGAGACTGAAAGTGATTTAGTTCTGCTGATCTGCAGTAAAACAAACAGCTTTCCACTGTCTCTGACATAATTTTCAAACTAGGGCTGCATAGGCAAAAAAACTTAAACCAATCGTCTCCTGTTTTATGGAAACTCAGTATCAGAAAAGCAAGTGAAAACTGAAACAGAAACTTGCCCAGGGAATGACTTGTCACGTTTTGAAAAGCAGATTACAAAGGAGAAGCTCCCTCTTCAGGAAGCCAAGACTTTGCAAAACAATTGCATTTGTTATTTAAATAGGAAAACCAAAACACTTGTTATTTACAAATAACTACAATAGGACAGGAATGTAGAAAAAAAAAGGCCAGAGAAATGATCTTACTTCAGTTCCTTGCAAATTGAAAGTGACCACGTGTGAGGGGACTGTTCAGAAATTCCATGGGCTGTTTTGCTGTGCATGCCCATTCCAGCTGCTCCCCCATGCTGTAAACTGTAGAACAGTTCCTGCTGCCCTGCAAGCAAACCAAACACCAGCCAGATGACAGAAACAAGATCAATATTACAGTGTGGTATCAGAAGAACCCAGGAATGGTTAAAAACAGCGCAAGTATACAGGACTGCTGCAATATGAAATAAATTATTTTCAAAGTTATTGTGCTGGCTGACGGTTCTTGAAAAGATATGTCTGAAAAATGAAGTGCTGAGACGCTGTGCAAAGGCTCTGAAGCACTTCTGCACAGATAGTATGACAAGCATGTTAAAGTGTGAGAGAGCCATGAGGCTTATTTCCTGTATGGAGGAGAGGGAAGAGAAATAATACCAAAAATTCATGAGAAGAATAAAAAAGTATTGGGAAAAGTTTTCATATTTTGAGGGAAGATACAACCTCAAAACTCACATCCCTGTCCTACTGTTTGTCCAATACTTTGATTCTGGACTTGAAAGAGAAGCTTGCATTCCTGCTATCCCACTGCTAGGAAGAGCAAAAATACTCACCATGTGCATCTAGCCTCTAGTGCAGAGCTGTGGTTGAGAATTATGAGGGATGTGGGAACAATCACAAAACAATATACAGTCAGTGTTTTCTGAATAGCTTTTTGGTGGTTTTCGTTCCTTTCCAAACTGAAAGGAATATTTTAAGGCTTTTAGAATTCTAAAGGGCCCTTTCTCATCAGTTTACACAGAGGTCTCTTGCTCCTCCAATAAATCAGCAACTATGACAAAGTGCTATTTATTTTGAACCTAGTGGGGAATCAGCAAAAAATGTCTGTGATCTGCTGGAAGGAAGGTCCTGAACAAATACAGGAAAGGAGTTAATGATGGAAAGCAATGGCAGGAGGAAGCCAAAGGTGCAGTCCCTGGAGGGACAGCACTGAGCATTCCACACCCCAGAGGCATGCAGGACACAGAGGTCACCACCCTGCCTCCCATACACCTTCCCCCAGTGGTGTCCATACGACTGGCTGCCTACAGGAGAGGATAAAGCTACCTGTGTGTGTGTCACTGAGATATGAACAAGAACTGATGAGACAGAAGTACCCAGTTTTGTTTCCTGCATATTTATCCTACAGTCAGTAAAGAGATTAATACATTCTCTAGACTATGAGTACCTGAAGATTTATGTTCTCTTTCTTGGACTTTTCTTGGTCCTTCCTTCATACTACATGAAGATCTCTCCAGACATATCTCTGGGATAGCTGAAGCTGCAGGGAACATTTTGTGAAATTTCTCGAATTGCTGTGATGCACTGTGAGGCCCCTGGCGTGCCAGTCTCCATCCCTGCTGGGGCTGGCTGTGCCCTGGCACCTCTGCTTTGCTGGGTGGGGACCACAGCTGTCACTGCAGCTCATGCTGTGATCTGGGCTATATCAAGGGGTCTTGAGGTTCGAAGTCTGTCTCTAAGACATGAGGACACCAACTACTCCTGTACTTTGGGGAGCGAGGGGCCAACTAAATTTGTAGCAGATACCATCCCCTCATTTATCTATTAATGGATAATGGTTGCTAAATAGTTCAGTATTTTTAAACCTCTCAGTCAAATCTCTTCAGATTCCAATTCCTTTCAACTAGTTTAAACAGCCGCGCTGGGTGGTGGTTTTGGTGTCGGGACGCAGGGTGTAGCAGGCAGAGCCTGCCTGGCCGTTCGCGGAGCTCACCAAGCGCTGCAGGCTGCCTTTGCCTGTCCCCGCTGGCAGGTGGCACCCTGTCCCCGCGCAGTCCCACGTGTGTCCCCTCCTGCAGTCCCCGGGCTCCCCCCGGGCTGGCTTAGCACGGACGGACCGCCTGCGAGAGCTCCCTCCCCGTCGCTGCCTCCCCCGGCTCCTTCCCAGGCCCGCGGGCTGGCTGGTTCTCCGGACATGAATTGTTCTCACGGGGAAACGAGCTCGCACACGAAGCGAGCCGCAGACTGGCTTGACAAGGGCACGAAGCCTTGCTCTGGCACAGCTCAGCCTGTCGTCGTGCTGAGCCAGTGCCAGCTCTAATTTTACATGCAATCCATCAAGTCATCTTTAAGACTTAAAATGACACAACGTCATAAAAAGCTGCTTTTGTAACAGTCCTCACATCTGAGGATGAGCACAGCCTGACTCCCTTCAACTAGTCCTAGGATTAGGCGGCTCAAGAAGGTCCCATGTAGCAATGCCAAACTCCACTGCAGCATCACTAGTTTTCAATTTAATACCACATGGAAAACCCGTGTCATAATAACACATCCGGGCTGCAAACTGAACTCTCTGAAATCTGGAATTGGCATTGTGACTGAAGTACGTGCAACAGTACCTGTGCCAGCATGAACATACATTGCAGTAAAGTCTTAATAAATATTCACAAAAAAAACCAAGTCATTTGAGACTTGACATTCATTTTGATTCTTACTTCCGCAACTGCCAAAATACCAATCAAAGGTAGGCGTGAAAGTCTAGGAAAGACGGAATGGCTGTCCTGAAATTTGGCTCTCTGAAGGGCAGTCTTTGTGTCACCATAATCAAGTGAAAAAGCAACTGGTGAAGCTGGGGGAGGAGAAAGGGTGGGTGGTAACAGCTTAGAGGCTTCCTGGAGGAACTGGCTTATGAATACTACCCTTAATTGCTACAACATGCTATTGTCTTCTTTCTCTTCCAAGCTCGTAAGTTAGCTTATCATTTTAAACAACTATACATTAAATGCAGTCTTGACTTCTGTCTTAGCTACAGAAATGTTGGGAATAGCCACCTCAGGAAGTTTGTTGCCAAGATTTTTTTTAATCTTACAAAATCTGTGGCTGTTGCTCCCATCAGAAAAACTGGAATGACTGCTTGAAAATATATAATCCTGTACCACAAGACATCAGAGGTTGCAAAGTACTCCATACACTGTGGGCTTTTTTCTTAGTTCTATTTATGTATCTTTAGCAAACAGCAAATTGACAACTGGCATTGCAAGATACACAGCTCCTTTACTGAGATGTCTCTCCTGAGAAAGCACCTTATTGTAGGAGCTTTATTCGGATCTCCCTACAGCACTCAAAAGCCTTTCTCTGACATCAGACACTTTGGTGTAAGGAAATTCCAAAGAGCAACCCATAAAGATACTGTGAGAAAAGCAATGTTACTCAGTGCAACATAAGTAGTAATAATAGGCTACATGGCCAGGTACTCACAGGCACTCTTTAGGGACCCCGGAGTAAGCAGTTTGATAAACAGTTACACTAACAGGTGCTTCCAAGGATTCCTGAGCTGTGGCACCACTGCAAGGTACCTGGGTTCCAATGCCTATGGACCACAGGACAGTTACATTCACCTGGTGACTTAGGGAATAGCGACAAGATGCATAGAAAATTTATGGGGTTGTATGTCACCTCTTATCACTGCTTGCCTTTACAGTTGTAAGACTCTATTAACCTCCTGTCAGTGCAACTTTTTAAGCTCTCTTTTTATTTGTAAATGAAAACAGGTGAGTAAATCCACGAGCTGGAATTTGGGGGCTAGGCACAGGATAAAAGATCTGTTCTGTGTAAAGGCTGGAGTCGAGAGTCAAGTCTTTCAGAGACCAGCTTCCTTCTCCCTCATCCAAATGCATTCCTACATACATCACAATAAAAATGCACAGATCTTCCAGGAAATGCAGTTTTGAACATCCCCTAACTCATCCAAGTATAAACTAAATACCAATAGAACATGCAAAAGCATTTCTCAAAAAGAAATACTGTTTCCCTACTTTCTTCTTTCAGCTGTGGACTCATTTAAAAGAATGATAGTCATCTGCTGACTTTTTTCTTTAGATAGAGGAAATGATTCTTCCAAATGTAACTGAAAATATTGCTGTTTAAATTAAGTCAATACATTATGTTTGCACAGTATCCAGATCCAGAAAATTTTAGCAAAGCAATGTTAGAAGCTGTAAGTAGTTCAAAATAGGACTTCAAGTGAAATCCTGCTCTACTTGGATTCAAGTTAGCTATTACGATTGAAGAGGAAAATTATAATCACTAGAAAGCAAGGAGCATTTTGCTTTTCTAGGCAGCCTTCCACTTGAAGAATCTAATCAGTCATCAGCCTATATTCTCTACTTAACAAGTCTGGGCAGACTTACAGACAACCTTAGTATGGACAAGTCCATGGGGCATCCATGACAGAGTCAAAAAGCAAAACAGACTTCTAAAATCTAAAAATACTAGAACAACCTTCTTGGAGCTAAAGGCATGACTTAAAATGCAATGATGCCTGTCTTTTTGGTGTCTTGCCACACTATCAAACACAGAAATGCAAGTTCCTCTTTCTTCCACTCCAAACTCATACTCATGTGGTAGATGTTAACATTGACATGAGCTGTGGCAGAACTTGGCTGGAATAACCCTTTCTGGTCTGGAGCAGAAAGTTGCATGCAAGTCTCCCACCTTGCAGAAGCACAAGTCTGGGCTATTTGAGGACATCTCTTTCCTCATCACTCCTGTTGAACCTGTTCCACTATGTGTACTTCTATATTCCTTGCTATGTAAGTTTGAGCTTGATTCTCTCTGTTCCAGGGTACACTAAATGATTAGACTAGTCACATCAGTTATCTAGTGGACCAGTGTCACCGGAAAGGCAGACAAGGAATTGTCATTTGTGAACCCAGCAAATGTACAGGGGCTCAGCACTGAGAACTTGTAGACACTGGCATCTACTGAGATATTAGGTACATAAATTCTTCTATGGGACTAATTTGGGTTAGACTGAAGGAGTTCACAAGAATAAAAAAACGTGCTGTGAAGGTAGTATTACACTATAAAGTTATTTACTTACACCACCCTGTCCTTTGGGAATTTTTTTGGTATTGTTCTTTTTTTCTAATAAGGTGTCTGGGACTTTCTTTTTTGAAGATACAGTACTGTTGATAATATCAAACAGGAAATTAATTCTTCCAACTAAGGTGAAACCCAGGAATTTTTCCAGTTGAACAATGGACTCCAGAGAGAGTTCCTATTTAGATAAGAAAGGGCTGGAAATTCCAGCCACCTTAAAATAGATGAACAAAATTCTTTCTGCTTTAAAAGCTACTGGTTACGTTCTGAGACTCTAAGACTAGAAGGGACTTCTCAAGGTCATTTATGCCAGTCCTTTGTCCTGACAGTCCTTTGCCCTAAGGCAGGATTAACTAAATGTTTTTGTCCTATCTCAGAGACTGAGACTCCAAAATTCCCTGGGTAATTCATAGTGATATTTCACAACCTCTACTCTTTAGAAGTTTGCCTTAATATCAAAATGAACTCTTGGTGTATTTCTGGTCTTCTACATCTTGCCATACTACACACTATGACATGGAGAAGAGATTTCTCCCTCCCTTTTTAAAATAGCAGTCTTTTCCATGCTTGAACATCATTATCATGCTTTTTTTCCTCTCCTTTTTATTTTGTTTTGTTTTGGTTTGTTTTGCTCCTTTAGGCAACACAGCACCAGTTTGTCCAGCCTTTCTTTGAGGGCCACATCTTGTGCACAATGACAAGCACACAAAAATGAAAAGAACACTTTCCCCCCCCTTTTTTGCATGACCACATTAGCATGATTAAGCATGCTAATTCAGTTACCCTTCAATTTCCCTGTGGTTATCTGCCTCTGAAACTTACTAATTAGTCTCCGGAGTAAAAGTATACTTTTAGATGTATACATTTCTGTGTACATTGCAATCCACAGTTGAAAAAGACTCTCCCTCATGTGGCAGGATATAGGCTTAGGGGGTATATAACATCTAATCCAGGATTCTTTTTGAAAATCTCATGCTCAATTATTTTAATCTAATTCTGCTAATTCTTCTGTGTTCATTACCACCTCACCCAAGGAAGAAGAATTTGTGGAGATAGTGCTTTAGTTCCACAAATACTTGGCAAAAATGTAACACCTGAAATTAATTTCCTTGGTCCCTAACCAGGCATATTTTGCTACTATGAAGGTATTTGACACATGACCAAGTTTGCTGTCACAACCAGACCTTGGCCTATTCTGGCTCTTTTTTTCACATATCCTCTAAATGGTGCTCTGTGAGAAGCCCCATGGAGTTGGGCTCTGTACAAAATCGTTGGGTATTACAATGCTCTGGATTTCATTTCCAGAGAAAATGTTGTTTTCATCAAGATGAAGTTTGTATTCACCTAGTTCATATAGTTATATGATATAAAAGAGCTCTGTGCATCTGTTTCCTTTATTGTGCTTTCGTGCTAAGGGTCTGCTAAGGAATTCTCTCTTTCCTGCCTCATCCTTACTCTAACAAGGCCACAAATATGCAGTTTATTTCTTTAAATGAATGCCTTTTTCTGTTACTGTGTCAGATCCTAAATAAATGTCTTAAGTTTTTATGGGATCATAATCACTGGAAATGTTAGGATTTATCTCTTCAAAACTACAAGAACAAGACTTTAACAGTTTGTGCTAACCAGAGACCTTTAACCCCTGCCCCTTGCTGTCACAGTTTAGATGCTTTACCCATTTTCTCAGTATTTAGTTACAAGACATAGCCAGAACACTACCAGGAAAATTATTGTAATTGTGAACCATCAAAAATTAGTTCTTTCCTGGAATTAGTCTTTAAAATTTAATTTCAGCATAACTCTTACCCTCCTTGTGACTGTAGCTCTTTCTGAATCATTGTAGTGGCTTTCTGAGTCATAACTGATCAACTCTTTCTCCCGTTTGGGACATTGCAGGCAGTCAGAGAAGGTTCCGATTCATTCTTTTAAGACATAACTCTTGATGTGCCCTACACTGGCTGCTGTCCCTACAGGGCAACACTCCATGCTCCACGATACATCATTACTCTGTGGGGAAACAGCACAGCAATGGTAGCTGTGGAGAATTAACAGTATATGAGACAGAAGAACAGATGAAATCTTTAGATTCAAAATTAAAATTTCCTCTTGAATATCAGTAACAAATGGTCAACCTCCCAGCAAAGAACCCTAAGCACACAAATTCAGGCATTCATTCATTCATTCATTCTCTTAGGATGCGTGTAAATAGGAACTCCATCAAGAACAGTGCTCAGTGCCAGAGGAAATTCTTTTAAAAATACCTTATTGCTAAAATAAGATCTTAAATTAAATTGGGTAATTGGATATCGATAATACTAAATGCATTAAACCAAGAAAGGAAATAATTATTTCTATCTCTAATTCAAAGGCATAACTTTATATATAAATATATAATGGGTTATGAGAACACGTGCAATAATTTAGTTGAGCAAAATAATAAAGAATAGTGAGAAACAGGCATCATGTGCCCTAAATCTTACATATCCATGTGTCCTGCATGCCATCCATTACTGCTGGAATTCCTTTTACATCAGGGGTTGTCAACACCATTTGTGTATAGATCACCCAACTAAGATCCTACAGATGTGATTATTTCATAGTCCATCACTGCCCTGAAGAAGACCAGTTTTCAGATGACAGCAGCGAACCAGTTTATTACAAATATAAGTTAGGATTTCAAATAATTTTTGGACCTTGAACCTATTAGGCATTTGGATCTACATCCTTAGAGATGCTACGTGACTTACCAGGTTGGAGGGAAGCTCTGTGATCCAAGCTGGGCACCGGCTGCTTTGGCACCTTTCCCTACACAAGCAGTCAGACTTGCTGCGTTCTGATGAAGTGAGAAGAAATACAGAAAATGTTTAGCAGAAAGCCCATTTGAATATAAATAAAGTAAACAGCATGTGCCACAGCAACAGATTAATGTTTGGAAGAACACACTGCTAGAGGGCTGCCAGCGGTCACATAGCTAAAACACTTCCAGGATCTGGGACATCAGTCACAGTGTTTATCATGAGCCAAAACACAGGCGGATTCAGCAAACCAGTCAAGCACTGAACATGACCAACATCTAAAAAGTCATTCTGAGGCCTCACAGGTGTACTGCATTTTGAGATATGATAGTGCCTGACAGATGTTGATCTCAGTAGCCTCTCTGCACACCCACTAACCTGCCAAAGCTGGTTAGTGGCATCTGAACATCCATGGTAAAATACACAGAGCACTACTTGTAAAAGCACTGTAGTTGCAGCCATATATATATGTCATATTTTGCCCTTTACATGCAATAATTTTAGTGGCCACAGTGGTACAGATGTTCAGAGTATTAGCAACAGATATCAAAATTCACTTTCATCTTCAAAAAATGCGTTTTTCTTTTTCCATCTGCACATCTGTTACTTTTAGTTATGCCACATAACAAAAAACTAGGGGCACCTTCAGAATGAAAGCAACAAAACAACAAAAACAATGTACACCACAATGGTGCAAACACCTCCACTGGTAGCACAACAGCAACATAATGCTTTCCTGCCTCCCCCTGGGATTAGCAGCACTGGTGACAGCCATGCGGACAAATGGCAAGTTTCTCTATGAGTATTCAAAATTGCGTTATCATAGAGCAGATACGAGTTAAACTATAGGGAGACAATCCAAATAATTAGGAAGAACTGTAAATACATGATAGGAACCCAACTAGTAATCACAACTGATTGCATATTGGATGCAAGCAGAAACCTAAGATGAAGCACGAAAGGACCTGGCAAGAAACCAAGCTGAGAAGAAGACATACAGGAGAGGGAAGTCCCAACACATGTCCAAAAGAGGTCTATATTTTCATGGGAACACAAACTGCTTAGAGATTGGAAGTGCTGACTAAACTGAAGCAGGAATTTGTGAAGGTGCCACGCTACAACCCCACCCCGCTCCAGACCCACAAATTAATTTCTCCCTGACATCAGAGCCAGAGAACAGCAATTTGACCTTCAGAAGAGTCTCCTCTACATCTACACTGCTACCTATAAGGACTGACTTGAGCATGATGGTGTTTGGCTCCTTGCAGCTAAGAGGCAGATTTCAGGATCTCAGGGCCTTGCTCATCAGTGCACTGGGCAAGTACTCAGAGCAGTAGTGTAACTGCAGGTGCCATCAGGCTTACTCTGCAGTAAGGTGGACTTTTCAGTATCCTAATTATGGCAGCACTACATGCACCAGTCTCATTACACTTAAGTATATCTAGGGAGGCTCCATGCTAAGTGCCACGAGAGTGAAGAGGAGTAGTTACCCTGCCAGCAGAAATTACGGACAAGCAGGTCATCTGGAGAGCAAAGCAGGTCCAGGGTGAGCACCTGCAGCTTTGAGAGATGTGGCAGAAAATTGTAGATATTGGTGAAGGCTCCATGTGCTGATATCTGATCCATAGTAATATGAAGACTGTATGAGAAGGAAACCATAGCTAAATAGGTAACATATTAAAAAAAAGTAACTATAAATTAAAGGAAGAAGGTAAGGGATGCTACCAAAGCACAAAAAACCCCCAGGTCTTCTGGCTGTCTGTATATTAATTTGACACTTTTTCTGCCTTGGCCTGACTAATGTCAATATAAGGTATTTCCCATTCCATAGCTGTAGGTAACACAGCTAAACACAGCTAATTTTGGATATGTAGCTACAATCAAAGAAAGTGCTTCTTTGTTTTCGATTGTCACTAAATCAAGTCTAAGCCAATTGGAAGAGTCCCTTGGAAATTAATAGAATGAATTTTCCTCACATTTAGATGGCTGACAAAACTCATTCATTTCCACAGAATTACTTTTAATTTCTACCAATGTAAGTTAGAGTAGAATTGCAACAGGATGATGTGTCCTTACTGCAGGATTCAGACTAAATCTTCCAGACAGCTGGTCTGGAAGTCTGCCTGTCACATTGTGCAATGACTGCAGAAACTTTCAGTTCCATCCATGTGTGGAAAGAATAAAAATAGAGAACTGAAGAAGAGTCTGGTTTTGAGATGTGTAGGAAAAAGCCCAAACCAAGGGCTATGTTGTGTTGCATTATGGTAAATCACAGTAAGAGGACTGACTATTACATCATATAGAGGAAGAAAGGAAAAGGAACTATAATACATACAAGTTCAATACTTAATAAGATGTTGATTCAAAATAATTCTGGGACCTAAATTTAAATAGAAAGGTATATTTGGGGTTTGATTTTATTAACTGGATAAATGTCAATATTCAGTTTTGGCATTTTCAAGTTAAAAAAATGAAACAACATGAAGGTTTTACTGTCTTTCATAAAGTTAGACTGTTGCAGCAGCTGCAGCCATAGCACTTCAAATGCAATATAAAACTTCTGTGTGACAAGCAATGTGACAGTGGCTTCACGTAAGCTACATCTGAAAAAATTTGGTTTTCCTCCTTCACTGTTAAATCAAGGTGTCAAGAATAATATCCAAACTGCATAAATAGCCACATACCTTTCTTCCTATCCACCAACTACCTATTCTTAAACCTCAGGCTATCTCCTTTCTTGGGTTGTAGTAAAATTTCTGTCATGGCCTCTAGCATCCCCAGTGACGAGGACAGAAATATACCAGAATATCTAAACTTTTTTGGTCAGTGATATGAAGGGGTCATCTATTCAGATGTATCTTAAAGCCCACCAAGTTTTATGCTAGCCTTGTGCCTTTCTCCTAATGTGCAGTGTCTAGTCCTCAGTTTCCTCATCATACCTTTCTTGAGGTAGTGGGATCAAAGGCCCTGTACATCACTGTGTAGCACAGCAGTACCCAGCTGGTTCCCTTAGCCCACTACAGTAAGTCACACCTGCAGCTTTTCTTTGTCACACAACTGCACATGGAACAGCACAGCCTATTTCTGCAAGAACAGGGGGTCTGCTGCTGTTGCAAAAAAAAATGGATTTGTTGCAGACATACAGACTGAGTGTGCAATGCATACACTGTCAGTGTGATGCTCCTTGAAAGCAGTGGAGATACTGGGTGGTGCACCCACCCAGTGAAGTGTGTGCATGCTTGGGGACAGCACCAGCAAGGAACAGGTTGCCACTGCCAGAATACTTCCTGCAAGCTACTGCCAGCCACCTTCTTCCTCAGGAGTAACCTGAGAGTACACAGGGACTGAGCCAAAGAATTGTTCAGGCAACAGAAACAGCTTGAACTTGGCCACCTTGAGCTCCTAGCCCCTCCTATCTGATATACGCCCATCTTTTTCTAGCTTGGAAATCACCATGTCTCTTTACCTCTCATTCCAAACTGCACAGTTCCCAGCTCTGTTCCCACAGCCTGCTAATATATACCTGGGGCAAACAGGAAGAAGAATGTTGGATGCTTTGCTTGGTCTTGAGGGCATCTGCTTCTCACCTGGCAATGGTACATCCTTGCCAAGGATCAGGTTCTGCACAGAAACTTTCCACTGATCATGTAAGACTGCCCCTGGAAGAGAAGGAATTTTATCAGTCTTTCCTTGAGGTTCTTAATTTTCTCTCCTCCGTCACAGGTATATTCTAGGACAGTGACGGAAAAGCTGTGGGCTTAGTAGAAGTGTATTTTCTACTAATCCCCCAGCTTTTCTGTCCTAGTTAGCAAAAGGAATCAGAAGTCCTGCCTTTCAGGACTTGATCCTACTTGCAGTGCTTGATTCTTCTCAGAGCATTCACCCTTACCAAGGGAAATAGCCCACATTTCAAGCACCTTTGTGAAGAATGTCAAGATATTTGCTGTTCCGCTGAGACAACCTAGTGTGCCTCTTTGCTCTCTTCCCCCAGGGAAAGGCAGTGACTCTCTGTGCATGGCAAATTTACCATGACATATGCCACCATGCATCTCCTAAAAAACACTTCACAAAAAGAGCTTATTCCCAGTACTGTCATCCAGAGTGAGAGAAGAAGAGTGGAGAAGAAACTATAGGCTATTTCCATAGTGTCATAACTACCTTGTTTCCTGCCTTCTCAGTGCAGACCTCTTAAGGCTGCTTTACTGTGTGGGAGCAACAAGGCTAACACCAGTGAGATGAAAAAAAGACATATCCAGGATATGTCTGTTAAGGAGCTGAAGTTCATGGCATCAGCTGAAATAAGGACAGAGAAAGCATGCTGAAACAGAGAAAGCATGAAACAGGGATGGGGAGAAAATTATTTGAGTGAACAGCAGAAGAAGTTGACTGACTGTGCCATGTTTCTGTGTCAGTAGCTAACAGAGATGCTGTAGAAATGGATATGCCACTGCAAGGAGGAGGATCAGCTATACCCCTTGACTGGGGCAATTCTAGAGCATGTAGACCTCTCTGCCATCCTAACCAAAAGCTCTGGAATGCTGTGTGTTCTCATTTTGTCAACAAGATGCAGAGTGTTCACCCATTAAGCAGCACCACCAGATGTGTTTATTTTGCTTCCATCATTATTTCATGACAGGGGAAGATATGGATCTCAGCCCAAGCTCCTCCATTGCTCATCTGACCCACCAGTTCAACTTCCTCTTCCTTAAAAAGATGCAAGAAGGATCTTCCACCTCTGTCCCTTAAAAAAACAAACATCTGGTCAGTCTAACCAGAGCTAGCTCAGTGCCTCTATCTTCCCACTCTAACACTTTTCACTTCCCCTCCGGAACGATGTTTTATAATTGTCTCTTTGTTCCACAGAGCTGGTGGTACAGGCTCTTCCGCCCCCAGATATTCCACTTGATATGACCAAAAAGGAAAGAGAAGATGTCTCACATGGAATCAGTGGATGAACATCTCATGTAATGGTTCTTCCTCCAAACTTAGCATGGTATACTGGCTACAGTTTCCAGGAGTGTTTACATGGAAGTGGTTTGGTTTTGTCTGCTTGCTTACTTGCCATTTGCTTGTGCTGTTTATCTGTTTTCTCCACTCTAGATACTCATACTAAGCAAAATTTTGTTGCAGTATGTACAGATCCTTTTCTGACCACTATAAAATCATGCACATGCTGCATCCCCTTCCTCTCTAGTCTGGGTTCTCCTAAAGTCAGGTACAAATCTGAACATTAATACACCATGGCACAGTGTCATCTCAGTGTTACAGGAAGTTGTTTTTATTTTGTTTGTTTGCTTTGGGTTTTTTTTCGGTGTTTTGTTTGGTTTTGTTTTTTTAAACTGGCCTTGCATAAGGACATTCAAAATCAGGGAACAGTTGTTTTGTTTCCTCCTACCACAAATTAAGCAAGACCTCTTTCATTTTCTTGCAGGGTGTGCCAGCTCCCTGACCCACAAGCTGCCAGAGCCCCCGGCATGGCAAACCCTACACAGGCTGCTTGTCATGAAGGCGCTGGCACTGACGGACCCCCAGCTCTGGCTCAGTGACTCAGCAAGCAGCTGCCAGCAGAACAGATGCCGTTTTCCCCAAGGCCCTCTAGCTTTCCTTGCCCTTAGACCTGGTGCTGTCCTCCCACCATAAACTGGGGTACCGACACCTCCCCAAGATCACAGGCAGAAGCCGCATGTCTGAAAGCACAGCTTTTCACCACACAGACCCAGAGGGACTGTGGCTGCCAGCTGGGCAGTGGATCTACATCTGTCCATAGAACACAGAAGAACAAAACTATGTAGACGTTGCTGAAAAAAATAAAATCCGGCAATTAAAGAAATAATTACTGATATGCAAGTTTTAATCTCATATGCAGTTTGAGTTCATGGTGAAATCACTAAGATTTTCCCAGCAATCAGGAGCAGAAATAAGCCCCAAACCATCTCAAAGTTTTCAAGATTCAGAAAAATCTAAATTCCCAGCTGGTTAAATGGGAGAAGTTGTGCTGAATTCAACACATCCACACTGATGCATGAGACAATTTTCTGCCCATATTGCTTAAATCTATGGGATGAGACCTATCTAAATAATTAGGATCTAAATGTAAATCTTTTCTCCACCACTGATGAGAACATTCTAGTTCTCAATGCCAACTCTCAACAAATCTCAACAGATCAAACCCAGTGTTGTCTACAAAAGCTGCAATAAGCATTCACAGGTGGTTGGACTTTCACAATATAGAGATGTTTTCCTACCTCTGAGACTCAAAACCAACTTTTGGTAACATATTAAAGTCCAAAATTTTCTCTGATGATAAATTTGACAATTCATCTTGTCATAAGAGAGAACGCTCCTAAGAAATAAGAACAGTCCCTGAGGGGGGTAAAATTAAACCAGACAAACAACTAAAAGACCAAACATAATCTTTGTTAAAAAATTAGTCTCATCTGAAATTCTGTGTCTCTTTACTGCTAATAAGAAAACTATTAGAACATTTATCAAAAATTCAGGAAACAGCAGTGGCTGCTCAGGAAATTTGCCATAGCAAATTAATAGATTCAAATGGAAACATGACTTGAAACTAAGTTTTTTATCTCAAATAAAATCACCTGACCAGGAAGTCTCATCAGAAACAAAAATGTTCTACAGCCTGAAACAGCCAGTCAGGCGAGTCTGATCCTGCATGCACAGAATTCAATGGGAGCAATTCTAGTAGGTTCCCTGGAAGTATATCAAACCTACCTTGATTAAGTATAGGTAAAATTAAAACCGTTTTAGTGAAGAACCATTGTTTGAACATGATGCATTAAATTTTACAAATTTTCACAAAACATTCAAAAGCCTGGAGAAAGGAAATTTTTATCTCCCTTAACCAAAATGAAAATAATTCCCACCTAGAAGGTTTTGCACCTATAAGGTTTCCCTTGGTGCTTACTGCTTTAGAGCATACCCAATGGGTAGGGAAGTACATTTGCACAGCAGATAATACAGTGAAATGCCCAAATTTACTTCTGAACCATAAATCTCTCACCATTTACATAAGCACTCAATTTTACCGAGTTACAGCCAAGTCTCCGCCAGCTCCCAGAACACGAATAGGGCTTACACAGCCCACAGCTCACTGAATCCTAAGTTTCATACTGCACACCTGAGAGGCACAGCCAGAACTTTACCTTTAGACCTTCCTGAAGCTATTGTGCAGCCAAGATCATTGAAGTGTCTGCAAACGCTCATGCAGGTTAACGGGGTGTTCGCACTTGGCAAGGTCCTTAACTTGCATACTTTTCTTTTTAAAATTTTGTCTCAGCAAGTTGCTCTGGAAATAACATTCAAATTAGAAAATGAGCCACAAATATTTTTCTTTTAAGGCACCCTTAATGCCATCTAACTTAACTGGCAACAGCATCAATGATGTTACATAAGGGTGATAAACCCACCTATTTGCCAGCAGGAAATTCAGTAGGCATAAGTTATTTTCCTAACCACCAAATTGTGAAACTTCTCCTCAATTTCTGTTCAACCTCTTTGAAGGGAATGTGCCTGTGGTGTTAGCAGGTTGTTGTTCTGTGTGTTATTCCTGGTCCATAGAGCTCTCCATGGATCTATTGTGCATATAATACAAAGTCACTCAAAAAATTGTTGGAATAGGATACATACCACATTGCCTTTTCAATTACTGCCATCAGAAAAGCTCTAACCAGTGTTTCACTTTTACTAATCTCATGTAAATTAAGCAACACAGAGAATAGGAATGAGTTATGAAGAGAAGCCAGCAGTCCTATGAGTTCAGAGCTGTCCCAAGGGCTAGGCTAGAGTTATATAACAGGATGAAGTCTGGATTTTTCCACTTCACCCAAATTAAATCCAGCCAAATACTAGCAATGTACTCCTTAATCTTAAAGGAAAACATCAAGAGCTAAGAAAGAACAGACATTGAGAATGGCTGCGCTTACTCTGCTCATGAATGACCCGATCCTGTGGCTGCATTCCCAAGGGAATGCTTCTGGAGATGAAGTAATTCCACAAAAGTAATTCCACAAAGTGACTTTTAGTCTCTTGATTTCTGGAAAGAGATAGGGGCAAAAGTCAGCAGGCTTGTCCAACTCTAACTTTCCTCCTCTTTATAGCAACAAAGGTTTAAATGTTTCTTCCCTCCTGCAGATGAGAGCTCCACAGTACTTGGAGGCCTTTCCAGAAGCAGAAAGACACAGTACCCTGTGCTATTTGGACAGTTGGGGCACCTGATTCTGCAGCCCACAGAAGTGACTTAATCAAGAGGTTTATGACAAAGACTACTTGCCATTGTCACAAGCTGGCAGTTCACAAGTGCCTCTGTCTGCTCTGGTGGAGAAAGCTATCCAAAGCAGGCTTTGTACAGACTAGAGAACACCCCAGCATTATTTCCTCTACTCCCCTCTGCCTCCCTTTCCTGCCATCACAGGGCAGTAAAACTGCCATTTTCAACCTGAAGTTTTATGTGATCACTCCCACAGTGTATGAAAGTCTGTTTGTCTTTCATGTTATTGCCTCCTTTTCCCAATAGCTTTACATGCCCCGGCCAATCTCAAGCAAATCTGACAATAGGATACCAGCCACAGCAAAAGCTTCCTCCAAGTTTCAGAAAAACAGATGGGGAGGCAGATTTTGTAGTGAAGAAAGGGCTACACTGGGGATGACACTGTAATTAAACACTTGGAAATCCAGGCACAAACCATGACTCCACAATACTGGCATTTCATTAACTCTGTTGTTTGTGCAACACTTTGTCAGTCATGCCCACAGGAACATTCAGTCCTCCAGATATTTATCTGGGGAAAGTGGGCCAGGAAGTCAAAATCAGTTCTTTACTGCACAGTGTTTTCACACCTGGAGAAACTTGCTGTCCCTAAGATTAGGCCACCATCAGATTTGCTTGAAGGCAGACAAAGGCTGGGTGGAAAGTTATTGGGAAAAGGAAGCAAGTAGATAGCTGACAACTCTATTAGTCACTAACATAATTCTGTTTAGACAAAGATTACCAAAATATAACAAAAGTTATTGGTAAAAAATAAAGCTACTTCTGGAAGTGTTTACTTATGAAGCAGCTTATATAAACACAGAACTTTCTCAAACATTAATTTAATGGAGATTATACAATTTTCATGGTAGTACAAGTTTCTTATGCAAGCAGAAGATTATTCAAGACTTCTCTGTTTTAAACATGACAGCATTAAGGAAAGACTTAGAGAAAGTTTAATACAAGATCAAAGAAATCTTGAATTGCACTCTGTAGAAAATTTCTATTTGTTAGGCTCCTGTTGCATGCTACTGGAGCTTCCACTGCCAGCTGGACTACCATTACTGTTTTTGCTAAGAGGTGCAAACATGAGAGGCACAGCCCCAGAAACACCTTACTGAGCAGCGGTTTATGACATGGGTGTAGTATATACCAGGACAGACAGCTTCTTCATTAGCCCTCTGGGGACACTTTTCTCTGTTCACATTGCCTGGACCCATCCGCTCCTGTCTTGGGCAAGTCCTGTCATGAAGGGTGCTGTATTAAGCAAGTCTGCAAAAAGACAGTTGGGGAACCTCCTTTCTCCTATGCATCTGACTCCCCTATTACTTGGATCCCATCTTATCAGTCCATCCTGCTCACACAAGAGGTCCAGGCTGAGGATCACAGTACTGCTATAGCTACAGTGATACCACCCGTGTTCCAGAAAAGCAGCATTCACTTTCGCCCAGACATGCTCCATTACTGGGTCAGCACTATTCTGGATTGTTCAGTAAGTGCCAACAACCTCAAAAGACAGCCTAGGCAGAGAACTGCAGCACTTTAAACAAATCAGTTGAATGAAGAGCCAATGGGGAGAAAATTACAGGTTTTGTTTTCTCATTTCAGGAGTACTGACAACCTCAAACAAAGCTGGATGACCACTAGTGGCTAATCTCTAGCCACAGAGCTGAGGCACAGAGACTTGACTGGAAGCCACTTCTCTTGGCCCATGATGTGGATTGAGTATTCTGTGCCTGCCTGAATCAGAAGCACATGACAAATGCTCTGAGGTCTTGCACATAAGCACTACACAAAAGCAGAGCAGTACTGGGCAAGACAATGCTGAAGGCTGATGCACTGCAGTGATAAGATTACCCCTAGAGCAGTAACCTCTTCACCTCTCCAAGACTTGTATTTATCTCTGTCCCATGCAACCAGCCCCTCCAGCACACACATAACAGGACCCATGATCTGGTGGACCAAGAGTGGACTGCAAAACATACCTTGTGTCTTAATCAACCATGTGTAATTTAATGCAGTACTGTCACTCTGCAATCTGTCTGTATTGCATTCTGCCTAATACTGAAGGAAGACAAAAGACAACATATTTCTCTCTGCACAGAAGCTGCTAAAGCTTAGCCAAGCCAAGATCCGTGCTGCAAGGGTTGCTGCAGCATTCCTTGGTAATTCTTGGTGGGAGGCTGAAGGAGAACACTACTTTCACAATGATAAGTTACAAATAATGACTAGCTCTGACATTGCTTAGAAAAGCTACTTCCCAAGAAAGTAAATGATCCGATAAACAGAAGGCTAAAACACCAAGAAAACTGCTCCAAAATCCCCATAAGGCAACAAACCTTATATCAGAAAATCAGTGATACAACACATGCCTAAGTCATGCCAGCACAAAACAATAATTTTCAAATTATCTTCATATGATCCAGCTACAACCACACCTTAACCTGTCTCAAAAGTTTTCAACTGACAGATCTGCCATGCAGACATTTTAAGTGCTCCTAAGAGCACATCTCACCGATGTCTGGACTTCCACATGGTATGCAGATCCTATCATATCTTCTTCCAGCTACTCTTTCTCAACTTTGTCAAGACAGTCAACCATTTAGTGAGTGTTCTCTTTATCCCTCCAAGAACTGAATTGCAGATCAGATCACAGTATTTTATGATGGTTCAACCTGCATTAACAGGCAGGAATTCCAAAAAAGAATGCTTAGGTTTGCCAGGAATACTACCACAGTCATCAGAACAGTCACTGTCCTTCTGTGACACTTCTGCCCTTCAAGCATAGCTTTCAAGCCATGGAGCCTCTCTCACAGGCTGTTCCTGCCTGCTGATGTCTCTTGGTCAAGTAGAAGGGCTTGTTCCTCTATGTCAGCCAGTTTTGGAAGGGTATTTATATTGTCTCAGTTCTCTGATACAACAGAGAACAGCAGATGGATGATTGAAACCAGGGTATTTAAGTAATGAATGGGTCAGTATTATCTCCTAAGGTTGTTACTGGGGCATTATCACAACATTTTTACCCAACTTCTGCCATGGTAACATTTTGCGATGCAGAGATCGGCAAATTTTGATATTTGCACCAAATTAGTCTTTTACTTTTTTTACATAATTCTGAGGCAATGAGAGGATCTAGGTAGGAAGAAGAGTTAGTGAAAAGGTATTTCACCTTTTATGTTTTCCTTTGGCATTCAAATGCCAAGTCCACAGACTGTTTAGCTACTAAAATTGTAAGTGATTTCAGTGAAAGTGTAAGGGCTTAAGTTCCTTTGTGTGACTCAGTTGAGCTTTTTAAGACAGATCAATCTCATGATTTTACCAAATGCTACAAGAATAAGGGTACAAGATTAGGTGGCAGTGAAGAACGGGAAGGAAAGGCAATGACAGAAGAGAGGGTAAACTTTATAACTAACTATAGTCTTATCAAAGCAAAGAAAGATGGTGCAGAATGAGACACATGGATGGAAACCAAGTATTATAATTGTTAAAGCAAGAACCTAAAAGTTTAGAAATTATCAGTCTGGCTCATCTGCATGTGGGCAGCAGGAAGGGCTTTGCAATCCTTGCTGTCCAAGCATGCACACCAGCACTGAGCTGCAGACTGATGAGTTTCCAGTATATCCCAGGCAACCCCTAATCCACAAAGCTTACAAGGTTTCACCATTTACAAGCTGGTGAATGCACCAAAGAAAGCTGGCAGCTGTTGAGATCAGGCTATGTCTCAGCTCATCAGTTCCCTAAGCAAATGGATGAGGAAAGCCTACTTGTTGGTTAAAACCTTAAATTCTGAGTCACTTTAAACCTATACTAAAGACTAAAGATAAAATGCAGGTAAAAGACCATTTGTTCTTCACAACTAAGAAAGACATAAATTTGTAGATTTTACAGAAGTTACTGAGGAAATCAGAAAATTCTTATCTTGATATTCAGATGATTTGGTTTTTAAACAGGTTTAAAGTATACTGGCCTTGACTGAGACCAGATGTGACCAGCCAGTCCAGGATGATCATTAGTTTGGGACGACTGTCCCCCACAGTCTTTAAAACATGCTATACCACACTTATGACATAAGTTCACACCATACTTTTCATAGGCTGGTGGAAAACATCCAGGATCTCAGGATGCAGAGATATGTTTCGAGGGAAAAAAAAAAAAAAAAGGTATGTTTTTTCTTCTTCCAACTGCAGCCTTACACTCTTCATCCTCACTCCCTTTACCTCCCCACCCTCTGGTCTGGCTCTTGACTCCCAAGCACTCAAATCAAGCATAGGGAACTCCCTCATAGTCACTTGCCCTTATGAGTCAGAAAGGACTGAACATGCTCAGCCACAAGAGAAAATTTTGATCTTCATTTTGAGAAGCTAGTGCTTATGGTGTTTTTCATTAGAAAAGCAACATACTTGTTACAGAGTCAAAGGTCACCATCCTCTTTTGGTATTTGAGGCTAATGCATAAGGGGAAGAGATCACCTCAAGGAAGGTATCATCAGAATAGTTTTAGCACTGCAAAAAAACTCAGTACCAATCCCTAATGTAAACTTGTCCCTTTTGTTTGTCTATTATTGGACTTAATCTACTATCATTAATTATTCTGTTTTATACTCCTAATCTTGAGAAATGACTGACACTGACGTATTTGAACCAGATTTTGTGCCGTGACTCTCAAGGGGGATTGGCTCAGATTTTTTTATGGTTTATACCAAAAACAAAGTTGTCCTTTGCAGTGTTGCACAGTTTGGCAAAAAGATCATGTATGCAATGTAAAGCTGTATGCAAAGTTACAGAATTTTGGATGTCATTTCTGGCCAGACTCTTGCCAGAGAGTATTACTATTTTGTTAATAGTATGTCATGCTTCTTTGCATAGATATGTGTACATCTTATGGATATATTCTTGCTAATGTACAATTTCTTTTGGTGTGTGGTCTGCAGAGATGAACTGTTGAAGTTTGACCTCAGTGCAAACTGTAAAAGCTTCCTGTCAGATAGCAACTATCATAGTAAACGGTCAACTGCACAGTCCCTTTTGGCATCAAAGCATAGTGCCCTAATAATTTTCTTAAAAGAAATCTGAAGACATTTCCAGCTTTCAGCAGAGACCGTTTACAGTATTTGAGTTCGAGGAAGGTCAATCAGATTACACTTGGCATTGCTAAGAACTGAAAATGTTTTTGAGGAAAACCAAGAAAGGTCACTTTAAAAAAGCAGCTGAAAGACTCCAATTTCTTTTCCACATTAATAATAAAACAAGGTTTCAGAAACAGTCATGAGAGAGAATAGGGAATTTCCCAAGATTTCAGGACTTTTTGTTTATCTGTTCATATTTAAAGGTAAGTACAAATTAGTTAACAGAGGGGGAGGCAGCTATGTTATACATCATTAGCCAGCAGTGCATTTTGAGCTGAATAAGAGATTATAAGTGCAGAGACACAGAACAAGAAACCTGCAAAATCCAGCCAGTAGAGAAAGTAGCTTAAATTCACTGGACATCATTGCTTCAGTCTTTTCAACTTATATAAATCTGTTTGCTGAGATCATATTAGTACTCGTGTAACACAGTTGGGTTGTTGTCCAACCCACTCGGGCTTTCCTTATCTGAAATGGAACTACTAAGTTTCCTGGTTTACTAGTAATTCTATTTATAGTCTATACATGCATTCCTTTTACACCAAGACAGAGAAGGAGCAGTTCACCAGGAACTGGATAGAGTGAGTGCCCAGAGGATGAAAGGGGAGAGGTAAACATATGAACAAAGCAGGGAGTGGGGTGTTCTAGCACTGTTCAGGTTAACAGTGAGCTGCTGACAGGGCAGAAAGATGCTCCACACAGCATTTGACAGATCTGTGTCACTGGCCTTAACCAGCAATGTGCTTCTGGGTTTTTCCCGGGACTGTACAGAATTGAGCAACAGAAGAACCCTGTTAACATATATCTATTAACACTCCCTGTGTTAGGTGAGAATCCACAATCCATACAGACCCTAATGGATTTCTCTGAACTGTTCTTTCTGATGATGATGACCAAAAACCCATCAGAGAATCATATTCCAGTCTTACATGATCCTTAATGCTCATATGTCTTCCTAGCACATTACATTACTCTAGTATCTAAGCAAATCTTCCTTTATTGCAGTTCAAACTCATGATTTCTATCCTACTTACAATAGGTACAGAGGAAAAGAAAAAAAAGCTACTTGTTCTACCTTTGAAGGAGCCCTTTATCCATTTGAGGACCAGTATGTCTAACCTTAGTGTTTCTTTTTGATTAAGCAACTTAAATGCCAGATTTTTTTCAATCTTTCCTTGTAGACCATGTATCCTACAAGACTCCTTATTGCTGTTCCTCTCTCTTCTCTATCCCCAATCTGCCTACAGCAGTGCTGCAGCTAACATTCTGCTAATGTCAAGTGGAAAACCTTGATGTTCCCTGCAAGCTAAGCTTTGTTTATATGACCCAGCACTGTTGATGCGTTTTCACCCACTCAATCCTTTTTTCTGCCACTTAACCCCTGGTTCCCCACAAAAACTTGTGACAAATGACTTGATCTGTTTTAAAAACACACCCTATTTTTATCAGACCATTTCAATTTATCAAGATCAGTAAATGAAGGTCAGTACAGTTCAAAATGAAGATATTATCAGACACAAGACATGCTCATGAAGCATCTGATTCTTCCACTTCATTCATCCTGTACTACATTTATCTACATCATATTTCCCTGATTTGCTTATCTGAACATCATCAAAAGCCTCAGTAAAATACAAACATCTGAAACCTACTCTTTCCTCCATGATCACAAGGCCAGTAACAGTGAGCTTTAGAAGGGAAATAGACTTATCTGCTTTGAAATCCTTTCCTAGTTTATTATGATGTGAATTTAAACTAAGCTGATGAGTCTTAGCCTTCAGTTCTTCTTTCCGACTTCTCACTGCTACAGAGAAAATACAAAAAGTGTCTGAGCAGAAGATACAAGTATGTATTCAGCTCAGCTCAGCAGAATTCTACAGAAGTTGCTGAAGTCATCAGTATACTAGGAGATATGAGAAAAAAATTATTACAGGATTAAAAGTAACACTATGATCAGTTTATTGCAGTAACATGGGATCTTCTGGAAGGTCAGAGTCTTCTTCCCAGGCAAGCAGCAAATAGCTGGTGTTCAAAGGGAAATAGTAGAAAGTATCATCAAAAGTGCATGAAAATTATTAGAACAATGTGAAAAATGCTTTTAAACTGCAGTGTGGAAGTGAGCATTGCATCCTGTTATTTCTAGGAAAAGAGAAAAACCTGCTTTAACTTGTTCACATATTTCTGGCAAGAAAATATTAAATCAATTTTCCAAATTTGTTTTTAATTAAAATAGCCTGAAAATTCTGAGTGGATACTCAAAAAAAAAAACAAAAAACAAAAACAAAAACCCAAACCAAAACAAACAAGAAAGCCCAAACCAAAAACATAAACCCCTCTTACAAAAAAAAAAAAAAAAAAAAGAGGAGCAAGTACCTTCGTTTCTTAAACAAGATTATTGATTAATTAGGCCTGTTCAGAAAAGTAATTATAATTGGCTGAGTATGATCTCTTTCAACTATCAAAAAATGTGCCGCAGACATTACAGCTAGCATGATAATGACAGGTCCTTTTCCACACAGTAAATCCTTCTGTAGTTTTCTAGGGTTATGACATGGAACATTTTCATCCACTAGATCTCATGAAATCATTGAAGCTTATTGAATTAAAAGATCAGTTAACTCATTGATAGAATCAGTAAAGTTGGAGAAGACCTATGAAGATCATCTACTCCAGCCCCCTGCTCAGGACAGGGACAGCTTCGAAGTCAGACCAAGTTGCTAACGGTCTTGTCCAGTCAAGTTTTGAAAATCTCTAGTTCATGTTATATTCCAGAAGTTATCCACCATGGAAGCCTTTCTTGAGGAGTGCTGCTCCAGTTTGACTGGTTGTCGCTTGACTTTACCACACATACTGCCTGTGGTGCAGCCGTGGTCCTCACACAGTAGACATGGCCGAAGTCAGTGATGCAGCATCACCAATCTGTACCACATACACTTTATATTTTATTCAAATAGACACTCTTAAAGTAATTGCTGCCAGCATATATTAAATGGAATGGTTAAGTAGTAACCAATTAATCCGAGGCACTTTTTTCTCCCGTATGTCTTTGTGCTTACAGAATCACCTATAAAACTCTTTCAAAACTTTTTAGAACTATAGTTCCACACGTATTTATGGTATTATTTAGTGTAGGAAGAAACCTTTTGGGGACTAATATAGAATAAGGAAGGAGGATTTGGCATCGGCAAGGTATTTGAAAAGATTCACAATTTTTTGCAACCAGAAAGAAGAAGTTGCCTGTCAAATAACCACGCTGGATGGAGCTATGCAAATTGCCCTCCGGTGCATGGATAAGGTCTGGCACACCTCACTGGTGGAATGGGAAGTATGAATGCCTCCAAATGCTGACACACAGAACAAGTAGGAGTGCAAAACAATTATAATTCAGTTACTGAAAGCCCACAGGCCTACTTCAGCCTTTCAACCACATGACATCACCTCGTATAAACAAGTCTAATACAAGTAGGTCTTCCAGTTGTGGCACAGCTGGAGGAGTGTAGGCATGTAATTATTCTCATTACCAGAATTTCCTTTCATATATTCAGCTTCAATGGGAATCCCTTATAAATTGAGAGGAATGCTCCCATATTCTTTCCCATGTGTTAAGGCATGCAGGTTGGCATAATGCTCAGAGCTCTTGGATTTAATTTATTTAAACTCTCTCTTCTCAGTTAATCACTTTTAAAGAGGGAGAACCTGATGCATAAGGAAAATTTACAGCTTTTCTGTACATGTTTATTGGAAAAAAAATTATGAATGGAAACATACTTTTCTAATCTCACCACTGTTTTCAGCCAATTTGTTTTATGTACTACAGATTCATAGCAAAAAAAGAAACACTTTAAATAAAGTTAAAATAAAAATGGAAGAAAATTACAAAAGAAATATCAACATTTGAAACTATGATTTTAATTCAGACTCCTTTGAGAAACAAACTGGCTGATCCTACTGTCATCCATCCATGTCTGCTTTTTTGCTCTCGCTGTTCCCATGAGCCTGGTTAGATGGATGCACATTGGAACCCTTGGACAGAGTTCTCTTACCTCTTTGCCAGTGCTTTCTGGCTGACAAAATAACCCTTATTTCCCCATCCATAGCATTATCCTTACCAGTGTTGCAATCATCTTACTTCTCAGTTCATATTTGCCATTGCAGTGCCATCATGTACCAAAGTAAGATTCCCTTCCTGAAAAAGCAGCACTGGCTCTTCTTGTGATATCAGTGTGTTATTTCAAGATGGTAGGTGGCTGCTCCACCCCCAAAATTATCCCAAAATTCACTCCAATGTTTTTGCCAAACACTAGTTCACAGATATAGGAAATACCAAAGCCTAGGTCAAGTGACAGTTATACACTGTTCTAGGGCAATTCAATTTGCCCCAAAAGATATTCTTTTATTATGTCAGGTGGTCTTCTTTGGCCCCCATTTATCTCATCTACCTTTAAAGTGATGTTATGTGACTGACATAAAAGAAGAGACTTCAAGATCGTTGCTACAAAATTTCCAAGAAGTTCCTCAGCTTTCCCTGCCATACAAATATATGTTTTGCAACATGAATAAGGGGCTTAGAGCAAACAACCTCTACCTAGAGAGGCAGTATGGAAATGAAGAATCAGTCTCAAGATCACCCAAAGTGTTTGGCTGCTCTGGGCCTGGCCAGCTCAAGCAGAATACAGACATGGACAGAAAGTCTTTGACCATTTGAATGAAGATGCCCACAGGAACCATCTAAGGAATGAAGAAATTCTGTTTCTCTGTGAAACCGCTCTGAAGAGAAAGGCAGAAGAGGAATTAAAGCAGATTCAGGGCAAAAAACCCCATGAGCCAAATGAAAAGAAAAAAACAACATGGTATGATATTAGTTTATTGGATAAAACCAGTAAGGATTGTACATGTTTTACCTGTAAAAGTTGAGAAAAGAGGGAGAGAGACCTAACGGCTTAATGTTAGACACAAAATTTGACACCTGAGAAGTGGTTTGAGCTCCTGAATGCGGGTATCAAATGCACTGCTGCTGAACACTCCTCTAAGGAGAAATGCTAGGTTGCTAATACTTAACATGAGGAAACATCTCATTAATAACATGAGAATAAACATTTACCCTGACTCCAAAAGATTGCCCTTACTCAGCTCTCACCAAAAAAAAGGAAACTTTTAGTAGTTTAACAAAGGCTTGAACATTGAAAGAGACAACTTAATGACTCACCAAACACCCTAAGATCCCAAAGAAAAGTGCATGTCCCTAGAGGAAACATCTGGACAGATAAAGGGCTTTTTACCTTGTTTCATTCTGGGAACCATAATCTTTTAAGCCTAGCTTCTTCTTATAAGTACACAAAAGTGTTAGTGGAAGTTTTCACAAGAAGTACTGATTCAGTTATATTTGTTGAAGAAAATAAATATACATATTACAATAAGGGAGTGACATGGAGAATCTGTTAGAGATAAACATATTCAAGGGAAACCTTTCTTCATTATCAGAATTAGTTAATCTTAAAAATATATGGTGTTGGGGTTTATACAGTGCAAATTGAAACGAAATTAATCTCATTTTCTAAATCTCGGTACTTGCCAAATTGCAGTGTTTCAGCTCAGACTTGGTAACATTCAATAAAAGATGGAAAAAACAGCTGGGAGCAGGCTGAATCTTTGAAGACTACAAATTAAGCAAATACACACAAATTTCTCTGACATCATAGTGTTAGCTTCTCAAATGAAATAGAATTTGACCTTTAGTTACAGCTGCCCCAAATGTTGTTTATATTAGGCTGATCACTCTGCAACTATTTTCTGGGATTAGATCCCACTTATTTTGCTATTTCTCACAAAACAATCCTAACATTTTGGTTCTCCCTGCTGACACTAGGAGATGTCCACTGCTGTCAGTGGAACTGATTGGCACATCAGGGCAGCACCGGCTCCACTTTTCTAGTCATATCAATGAGCACCACTATAGAAAAAAAGCCTTATTCTTACTCTCAGCTTATAAAAGGCTTTTCAGCACAGTGTGATGAACAACTGCCAATTTTCAAATGCCCCTGCAAGATGATTCTAATGTTGATACAAATTATTTTCTTTAAATACCTCCCTGGCTCTCCCTTTTCACTCCTGGCCCTGTAAATAGCTTGAGAGGGAGCATAACCATTCAAAAGACCACTTCAGACTTGAAACTTGTCACCACTATGGTGTACAATGGAAAGACATATATTCAATTGAGTAGCAGAAAGTTTGGAAGTGAAGCAGCTGTTCTAACATGGGTTATCCAACTGTATAATAAAAGAACAGAATGTCTGAAACAGCAACTTTGAAATGCACAATTGGAGTTCATATGTGGATTTGGCTACAACTTCCTCAAGTACTTGCTGTGATTTGGGGAAAGCTTCATCATAGAAATAAGAACATCTATGGTATTTAATAAGTTAAAATGTTTAGTCACAATATAGGTCATTCTGTCATGCAGGACTAGATCAAAAAATTGTGGTAATTTACAATCCATATACTTTATAATTCAAATAAAGACATCCACTTGTCAGTGAACATTGCCTCTATAGGAAAATGCTGTCAGGTTTAGCTTTTCCTGTATTTACACAACAGTCTGTTCACTGAGGTTACTTGTTGTTACTGACTTGCCTGAAACCATTAATACAATAAATCTTGTCTAACTTAAAAATCACATATTGGTCTTGAATATACTCATAGTTCTTGCAACAACACTATCACCAGGGAACAAACATAAAGAAAAAAAAGCTCTGCAAGGCCCACAAGAAAATGGATACAAGATTCTGCACCTTTGTAAATCGGACAACATTATAGACTGGCACAAGACATTTCTGAGAAAGAGCGGTATGCTGCATCAACATGTTGTCAAGAGGAAAATAAATAGAAGAAAGAATGCTACTAAAACACACCTGAGGCCATGACCCTAAATCCAAAACTACGGGTCTTGTATATACCCTAAGTATCATCTGCCCTGGAATTTCGTCATGAAACAGAAGTTGAACTCTGACAAAGAATTCTGATTATAATCAGAATGTCACCTGGAGTTCAAATAAAGAGATTGGCTCTGTCATCTGCAACTGAGAGACTCTTAAATGGAATACTTTTGATGTGGCTAAGTAGGAAAAAATGGAACATGATAAAAATTTAAGAACAAATGTCTGCTACTAAATGTATGCTTTAGTTTTCCTCAAGACTTACTTTTGTTTATTCTGATGGTCACTGATGCAGTCTGGTGAGTCCTTATGTACATTGGGTAAGTTAGTTTAAGGGTAGGGGGGATTCTTTAGGAAACAGTGCACATGAAAAATATCTGAACTATTATTAAGCATATGAATATGTCTGCAGGAAGAAATTGCTAATAAAGTAGTGATAGTAATAGTAGTGACACATTCATTACTAGAAAAATTGCAAAACCAAGCAATATTTTACCATTCAGGAGGATTTTCTAATAAGCCATTCCCTGCAGAGTTGATTATTTTGAAGTAAATTGCTACTCCAGAAACAAGAGGGGGGAAATCTTGCTGCTCTCACTACACCTTGCCTTTTCTTTCAAAGCAATACATGAACAAAAACATTGTTCACCCTTTATTTGATAAAGACGCACAAATTGAATGACCTTTTGAAAAGCTCCCAAAATAGAAAACTTTTATGGCATTGGAGTGTTGAGAACATCTGTTATACTTCTCTCAGAGCCAAGAATAAAAACATTTAAAATGCATGAACTGATCTGTATGACGAAGTGCCAAATGTAGTCATAGTATAAATCAATAGTTCTGTCCTGTCTTTTATCCTCTGCCTAATATACCTCTAAATCAAGCTCACAGGGGTTACTTTAACATGTTCATGAAAAGCAGAAAGGTCTACTGTGACATTTAACTCCTATTTTTTCCCCCCAGAAGCAGAAGTAACTCTCATCTTCCAACCCACTCAGTTTCCACTGTGCATTTGTCAGAAGTCAAAGACCAGCATGAGATCCCAAAGCTTTTTGTCCATTACTGTTATGTCCAAATAAGGAAAGGGTAAGCCTGCAAGTCCCAGCTGAAAGGCAACAGACACCACATCCACCCAGGTAAAACTGGCACCCAACTGCATAAGTACTTCTCCATTATCTTAGGAATAAGTGACGCTGGGAAACTTAATCAATGTCTACCTTGAACTACGTGTGCAAACATAAAAACTCAGATTGCTGTACTGGAGATAATTGCTGCAGTCTCCATCATGCATGTTGGAATGGGCTTAAAATGGTCCAAACCGCTGCCTGTCCTCTCTCGTGTTCCTCCCAGCTGGCTTTCAGAATGGAAAGGCCAAAGGAGGTGACAAGGAGATAGACCAGAAAGATTAACTGCTTGAATAATCCACAAAGCAGCTTAGAAGCTCTGGCCTGACAGCTCTCCTTAATGTTTAAAAAACCCCAAACCCAACCAAAACCAAGACCCAACACTTTATCTACAAAATTATTTTCTCTGGAATAGTTGCTGTGTTGAGGTGAAGTGGAAAAACAAGATCCCATCAAAATCAGTGAGAATTTTAACACATCAGTCCTGATGGAAAAGAGTGTTTTCCAAAGAATTTTTTGGAAGTAGCATTCTGAACACTCTTTTAAGGGCTGTTTGTGCAGCATATCTAATGACAAACTAAATTTCAGAAGTCTCAAGAAATGCATGAAATTACTTGTTCAGGCTACCCATGGTCTTTCTACAAGAGCAGGCAACCTAATTCACTGGTTTCACTGTAAGAAGGCGCTTGGAGGCTGAGTGCTGGTGTACTTTCTGAAATAAAACCTGAGTCCTCCTTGCAGGCCACTGAAACATTTCCAAGATATACACATTCCTCACTATTAATGGATTCCTTGGAAGTAGAGCTTTACGCAAAAATCTGTTTAGTTCAAGAAATACTGTCTTCTATGAAGGAAGTGTTCACCTATTACTAGTGGCAAAAATTTTGGCACAGTAAATGAAGTAATTTCCAACTCTTTTTGGAAAACAAGTCAGACAGATTCATAATTAGATGGACGCATTCTTATGATGGATATGCTCAGGCATAAGTTGTACAGACCTTTGCTGAAGGCATGAAGAGGTCAGGTTTTGGGCAACACAGAGCAAAGTTCACATTCTTCCAAAAGACACACTTTCAGTTCTAATAGATTGAAAGAGATTTCTTTCTCCTCAGTTTTTTACTAGCCTTCTAAATAGTCAGAGAATGACTTATATGGATGTAGAGATTCAGATATTTAACAAGAGAGAAAAGAAATACTTTACATAGAGCCAATGTCAAGCCCAGCTGTCATGCACAGGTAACGGTGTGCTCGTCATTTGGGTGAACATGGCTCTGACAATATACTTTCAAAATATATTTTGTTGTGTTTCTTCCAGCTCTGCTGCCTGCACTCGACTGAATAAACTCCTGTGACAACTCTGTCTCTGCCTAGGGAAGAGGCCCATGTTATTCAAAGACACAATGTTAAATAAAGGATTGAAGCTATCCGTATCAAAAGAGAATTACAGTCTGAGTTTCTTTGAATTAGAGTTGGTTTCAATAAGACCAGCAATGTGCAAGGCCAGCTTTATCAGAAACTTATTAGCCGTCCCTATCTGAAGTCTGAAAGCAAGTTGGAGCTGACTATCCCATCTTCCAAAGCTAAAATGTTTCTTTCCTCTGCTTGTCTTCAGCTTAGACAAACAAAAGATCATAACCTTTTTACTTATGAATCTCCCAGAAAGAAGATGATTCATATTCATGTCATCATGTGCTTTTCTCTGTAAGGGAAGTGATCCAGGACTGGAATCCAACGTTCAACCATTTTGAATCCCTAGCCACTTGACATGTTTGTTCTCATTAGGGCCATTGAAATCATTAGGCCAATATGACCACCTATATATAAGAATCCATACATTTTTCATAGGTTGGTGCTGACCAAGAATGCAAGTCCTCTAAGACAGCCCTTAAAGTAGGTGCAGAGAACAGGAGAACTCAAGTCTGGTCACTGCTGCTTGAAATGGTGGTGGCACCAGGCAGCTGCTTGGGCTAGACAGGCTTGTGTGTGCTGGTAGCAACAAAGGGATCTCAAGGCACAGGGGAGATTGCAGGAAAGGAGGCAAAAGTAAAACAGAAAAAAATTAAAGATAACACTGTCTTGATCCAAAATTAACTCTGCTTTTACCTCATTCTCAGAACCACCTTACTTCCTTTTATTTCATCCCAAACTGCACTTTGCTGCTCCCATCCTTCCTTTCCTTTTCCTCTTCTGCTGAATCTCTTTTTGCTACTGCTAAAAAAAATGAATTTGAAAACCTCCAACTTTCTCCGCATAGGAAGACTGAAATTGGTCTAGCCCACTGAGAAGATTTTGGCTGCCTCTGTCAACCAGGAGTTTCCCAGAATATAAAGATTTGATTAATGTGAGATTTGAAAGTCAAGTAACATTCATAATTACATTCTCAAAACAGATCTAAAAATAATAACAGAAGTTGTTATTATGTTTCCACAGCAGAAAAATTCCCTAATTTCCCATAATTATAGCTAAGTCCCATGCAGAGAGGGTATAATCAGAATAATAAAACTGTTTGGTGAAACATTCTCTTGGTAGAACTAAAATTGCAGTTTTAAGCAAGATGTTCGTGCTTTCTGAAAATTGAAAGTATCAAATCTTTTAACAGGAATATGGCATGAAAATAAATTTGATGCAGTAACATTAAGTCAGTTTTATATTGGAAATTAACATTTTCTGAAATGCAGAAAGAAGGCATTGCTGCTCAGCCTATTCCCTGTTAATGCTGGTAAAGACTGAACCTGACTTCAGGCAAAGCTGGTACAAGCTCTCCAACAGAGAGAAAACCAGTAATAGAAGGCAGCTCCCCTCTTGCCTGTGCAGAAATGAATTTGTGCTTTATTGTATGAACTGGAAAAAAATGTATTTTGCAAATATGCTTGTAACCCTACTCATGCCCTCTCATATATAATGAATCCCCCACCCTTACTTTTGAAAAGAACAAATCACATATGCCAAGAATGGATCTGAAATTAGAGATAGATTCTACTGCATTTTATCTATTCAGGGTCATTCTCACCTTTATTCAACTTACTTCAAATTATTCCTGAAAATCCTCAAAATGACTGAAAAAATCCCTTGGAGCCCCACTTCAACATTGCAAACACTATTGTCTTCCAAGAGTCTTGGCTGTAGAGATTACAATCATAAATCTTATCATCCCTGATGAGTTGCACAAGTTGGGAAACTTCCTTGTTATTAAGGAGATATGTCAGCTTCCATACACTGACATCCTCTTCCTTCCCTCCCACACAGGCATATACTCACTGGATTAGTCTGCCACTTGCATAGATCCTTCTACAAGTGAAAACATATTCCTACAACCCGTACTCCACAAATATGTGGAGGCTTTTTGTGTTGGTGAAATTGTGAAGTCTGAGAAATGTCAAGGCTGACAGGAAACAAACATCATAGTAAGAAAAAACTAGAGCTTAAAATGTTCTTCTGGGAAAAAAAACACCCATGCATTTTGCAAATCCAAAGAAGGAGAAGTGAGTTATGGACATCAAGAAAACTCAGTCCAGCTCAGTACAGGCTGAGACAACTCAGTATTCCAGAGTTAACTAAGGCTGTAGGGTTGATGCTCATGTGTGAAGCAGATTGCTTTGATCTGCATTTAGACATCAGTCATAGTTCTCTTACATGTTATCAGGACCCTCCAGAAAATCTTGGAAATCTAAGGACTTTGAAAGCTCAAATGAAACCAGAGTCAAATTAGCAGCACACACTTAAAAATGAATGATAGATATCATCTCAACAAGATCCACAAGGGTAACAGATCCTCCCAAAGCCTTCCCTTATGCCTTGTACAACCATCTCCAAGTATCTAAAGTATGACAGGCAACACAGGCTTTCATCTCTCTCTCTGCAGACACTACACTTTGGGACAGGCAATATAATTTTCTGGGGTCTGCTTGCTTGAAGGCTATTTCTAAGCCAAAATCCCACCTTAAGCCTTCCTCAGCAGACCCTGAACTCAGCACAAACTTTACTGGCCACAGAAGCTGTCTCTTGCTGCATTACCATAAATGTTTCATCATGAAACAGCAAGGCCCCTTCTAGGCTTTGTTCTGCAGTTGACTGAGGTACCACATAATGCTAAAGCTACCTTGAGTTTGGGGACTGGATTTAACATTTGAGAAAGCAATGAAAGCCATTTTTTTTCAGAGATCCCAGTTTTCCTTTGTTTTTCTTCACAGGTATTACGATAACAATCAATAACAAACTTTGCTTTCCCAGCCCTACTTTCTCAAATGCCGTCCCTGAACTCAGTTTTATATACAAATGGCAGATATTTCAACATCTCCAAGAAACAAGCATAATGTATTTGTTTCCAGCTGCTTAGCATCACCCTCCACCTGAAAATATCTAGCAGAAAAACATTTTTTCTGGGCCTGGGTTTCTTCAGCCGCCTGTCTAACCAAAACCCTAATTTACCCATCTCCATAACCAGAGATTAAGCACTTCAGTCACTACCAGACCTAGAGAAAATACTTCCTGAAGCTGTTGGTCAGCTCTCTTTCTATAGTTCCCATGAGTAAATGTTCCTCACCATCTCCAGCCACCTTGAACACTAAGCCTAATCCCAAACACCAGACTATCCCTAGCTCTAACACAGGTATCCCAGCTGGTCATTGGATTCAATGTAAGCAATTCTTTCCCACTGGTACAAGCCCAAAGCCTGTCTTTACAGAAAGTACAGGCTTTCTCCCACGTGGCAAGACAGGCTTGAGAGGACAAGCTACACCTGCACAAAGTGGGCAAAGCCCTCTAGGGTCACATAAGTAACAGCAGCAGATCCAACTTTCAAGAGTGCCTTTTGAGAGACAAGGCACGGGACAGGAAAAGGGTTACCTCACACCCTCATACCTCATACAATGATGTCAATGTTAACTTTAGTCGAATGATATAAGAATGGTGTCTTGTTCATGGAAAAAAGGATAAAGAAATGCTATTCAGAATTTGTATGACAATAATTTCACTTCCTCATTAAGGTTCACTTTGCTGATTACATTTTCCCCATTATATTTGCTGAGCCAAGCTTTTGTACTGCACATGAAAGAAAATGGTTGAATGAAGGAACAGGCATGCTAGAAAACTTCCTGTCAAGTCATTAATGAACAAAGCTTTAAAAAAATATATAATTTCTGAGAAAATATTTTTAAAGGTAATTTTTACTACTTTTTATTTCTTTACCTGTCATAAATGGGTCAGCATAACAGGTTTTTAAAACTCTCCTGATATCTTTCAGGAGTTAAACTGTAAAACATGCCCTTGATATTTTCTCCTCTCACAAAGTCTAGCTGCTAGTAAGTTAATCCTCAGTAAGTGAGTAATTCTTTCAAAATAAATTTAAATATTAATATTATAAAGTAGACTATTAATAAATATTGCTACAATGTAATATTTCCATTTATAAAATTACTATTATAATTAATCTTATTGTATATTGATACATTATTTAAGATGACACAGTAAAATTAAAAGTTTAATTTTAAAAATAAAATTGACTATGAAATCCATACTATGCCTCATCTAGAAATGTTGAAAAAGATGTCTTTTTTCTTAAGTTTTGTAATACTAACCCTTTGAGTTGTTTTAGTTCCAGACCTAAAAATAAAGTCCTAAAATATAATTTTTTCTACAACTGAAATCAATAACCAATAAGCCAAGAACAGTGTCAAGCAAAGAAGGCAATCAGCAAGAATGCTTTCTGGAAGTCAAAGAAAGCTGTTAAGCTATTAAAAAAATAAGTGAAATCTTTGGTTCTAAGTTTTCATATAATTTTGATATCAAACTGTTACTCTTTCTATACTTGAAGGACAAACCCTTTATTTAATATCAACCTCACATTACACATTTGGGTTTTGAATATGCTACAAGGAAAAAAAGCCAACATTATTTCAGGTAATACGTTCTATAAGGCAATCCAATATTGCTGAAAAAAGTACAGACTTATTCTCCAACAACTTTGGCTGGTTTAGCAAAAGATAATACAACTTCCTACAAATGCTGTTATTCATTTTTATGATGGTTAAATTATTCTGTAGTCTTCCCAGCTTCCTTCCTTTCTTCCTTGCTAAAATTAGTTGTTAACACAACAATCCATCACTTCCATCCTTCCTGAACCCAATAGTGACAGCAAGTTTGGATTTTAGTTCTCCTCCAAACCAGTATTTAATGCTTATCCCTTTTGAGTGCCCGCTGTTTTCCAAGCTCATACTATACAATTCTTTCCACTTCTCCATTTATACCTTAGCTCTAGTAAATAATAAGATTTACAAACTCAGCTCCCATCTCTAGTCTGACAGTTTACAGATCCACCCCTGAACACCAGGAACTTTCGTCCCAACAAAACTTTCTTTTATAAAACAAATATCTTCTCAGGGATGTTAAGACTACATCTCAAACCCAGCAAAGTCTGAAAATAACTCATAATTCCCTTCCAAATATCTTCCATCTTTTTCCACAGGCACAATGGATAAGATGCACTGAGATCACTAGAACATTCATTTCTGATTTCTGACATTGACTTGTCCTTAAGTCCTTGTATTAAGGCTATACCTAAGACTTGTCAATTGTTTTCATACAACACTACCAAGATATCCTTCCTTAGCCTTTTACATATCTAAGACTTGCTCTTCAGGTAGTCATCTCATCACTGTAATGTCTTTCTCCTGAAGAAGGAGATTCTTGATTTTTTCATACATAGCCTATATGCTATTTCAAAGTTGGTTTCTTTTCTCTATTAGAACTTCTCAGTCCTCTTTGCATCTTTCCTTTGCTATAGTACATCAAATATAGACTATTGGTCTTCTCCTTTAAGATTTTTCATAACAAAATGAAAAAAATTATATGAGAAATTTCTCATATAATATTAAGGTCAGACTACAACTTCCACTGTCAGTGATGGTTGTTGCCTAACATTACATTCTACATTTGCAACTTCTGCCTTTGTGTTTATATCCACTTCATAGTGGAAACTTGGAAATTCTTTCCATTAATATTTGCAAAATGAAAATTACTATTCTTCAAGCACCTGCTTAAAAACTTTCTCTTGTTGTTATACTTTCAGAATACTGAAAACAATTTGGAATACAAAGACCAAAGTTTCTCTTCATGATCATTGCTGCCCTATTGTCTCTGCACATCAGTCCTCTGGACGCTTGTGTTGTTTTTCTCTTAAACTACAACCTTTGTGAAGCAGGAACCTTTTACTCTGTGCTATGGTTAAAACACAATCTTCCTCTGTAAGTACATTTTTCTGGCATTGCAGTAATACTGGCAGAATATTCACAAATAAAATGCAAACCAGAAGGTTTGTGAGCTGGAAAAGAATTAAGTCAGCTCAAGAATAATTTACAAGATATAACTCTATATACTGAGCTTGAGTTAAGTAATAGTTAGTCCCTTTGCACTGAGACAAATTGTTTTGTTTTGTTTTTCTGTATAAATTTCTCAGAATTCCATAGCCAAGAAGTTGGATGTGAGGCAAAAGGAAAAGTCAGGATGCAATCACATTTCTTTAGGAAGTATTCTGTGAGAGCATGGTAAGCCCCTGTTTCAAAGTTGCTCATATAAGCAATTGTTAATAAAAAGCTGAAGAAAAAATAGATATGTATAGAACAGAAATAATTTTGGTACTGGAATGGGTGATAGTCTCTAAAACAAGGGGCATTCAGGAGAATTTCAGTTACAAAGTTCAATACCCTTTATTGTATACACATCTGAAATCTGATTTAAGAGTGAAGAGATATTTCTCTTAAATGAAAACAGCCTTTGGGGAACAGGGCTCGTTTGGTTTACATTTTTTAGCTGTGACCTTACTTGTGAGACATTGTGGTTTCGGCAACTACATTATTGCTAATCTGTTCTGGAAATTTTCAGATTTTCAGTCTGAAAGGTTTTTTTCTGCATTATTTTTATTTTTTTCAAAACCTCAAGAAAACCCTAAGATAGGGGTGATAATGAAGATCCTACTTCACACACCAGGGGCAAATTTTCTGAAACAATCATTTCAAGATAGGATATGAATGTGTATGACAGACACGTGCAATACTTTTAGTCTTAAGAAGTGTTACAGTATGTCTTCAATACTAACGTGACACTTAAGGAAGACAACACAAAGTGGAAAAGGCATATCTGACAAAAAACTAGAATTATTGATTGCATCATTGTAGCAAATAGCAAATGAATCTTGCTTTTTGCACTGTGTAGATTTTAGAAATGAATGCTTAATGAGGGAAAAAATAAAAAAGGATTACTAAAAAGAACTGTTTGTATTCATGAAAGAACAATGTGCATTTCTTTTCTTAAAAAAATGGTGTTTCCAAAATTCAGAATAATCTGATATACATTAGATCAAAACAGGAAAAATAGAATAGAAAGGCAGTTTTGGTTACATTTTTTCATGCTATATGTAACAAAGACTGAAAAACAAGTGAAAACTGGAATTGCTAAGACCCCTTTAAGATTGGGAACTGGTGCAATTAAACTAGTCACGTTTGCTCTGGCATGCAACACTTGGGCTGTGGTATCCTACAAGATATGAGATTTTAAACCCCAGGAGACAGAATAGGTTTGCAGCTATGAGATCCATAAGCACTGTTTCCTGCAGGAATTCTTCCAGATTTCCTCCCCTCAAGCTTTGTTTCCATTTCTCAAGGTGCTCTTCTCATACTTAATTACGCAGAAGTAATTAATTGGTGGGTGAGAGGCTGGACATGAGCTGGCACTCTGCACACACAGTCTGGAAGTCTAACCGTGTCCTGGGCTGCTTCACAAGCAGTGTGGCCAGAAGGTTGAGGGAGGTGATTCTTCCCCTCTACTCTGCTCTCATGAGATCCCTCTTAGAATACGGTGTCCAGCTCTAGTACCCCCAACAGAAGAAGGACATGGACCTGTTGGAGAAAGTCCAGAGGAGGGCCATGAAGATGATCAGAATGCTGCCTTATGAAGACAGGCTGAGAGAGTTGGGGTTGTTCAGCCTGGAGAAAAGAAGACTCTGGGCAGAACTTACAGCAATTTCCAGTACCAAAAGGGGCTACAAAATGCTGGAGAGGGACTTTCTATAATGGCTTGTAGTGGCAGGACAAGGGCTGAAGGTTCTAAATGAAAAGAAGGTGGGTTCAGGCTAGATGTAAGGATAAAGCTTTTTACAGTGAGGGAGGTAAAATTCTGGAACAGATTGCACAGAGAGACAGTAAATACCCCATTGCTGGAAGCATTCAAGGTCAAGTTGGACAGGGTTCTAAGCAACCTAGTAGTGACAGATGTCCCTGCTCATTGGAGGGAGGTTAGGGTAAGATGACCTCTAAAGGTCCCTTCTAACCCAAACCATGCTTTGATTCTGTGGTGCCCCCTCTTAGATTTTCCTCAGGCTTTCCTCACCGCTTACGCTGACACAAACCCCTGCACTCCTTTCTTCTAGCAGGGGGTGACTTCCTACGTACTTTCTCTGTTGGCCCATTTGTGTCTGACTTCACACTAAGCATCTCACTATCCATGGGTAACTGAAGTGTGTGCCTTATTTTCATATAAACAGAAACACAAGCATCCTCCACCTACCCCTGTTTTCATTCATAAGAGGGTGCAAATAATAGCAGGAATAAGTTTGTTTTAATGAAAAGTTAGAATAAACTTGCTACCATGGGATGCTTCATTCTGTCAAGGATATCTGTAGCTTATGCACATGTATGTCACTTCATGCTTCCCTTTTCCTGCCAATTTGGCCTCTTTTTAGATTCTTTATTGACACAGGATTTTAATATAATAAAATGCTTTAAATACATTTCGCCTACCCAAAAGACTACATAGTGAGTTTTCTGACAGCCTGGACTGCCAAAACCCGCCCTTGTCCATGTTCCCCCACCCCTCTGGACGGTCAGTGAGGGGAAGCACAACTGGGAAGGGCCGGGGCTCTCCCCCATCACAACCAGTGCAGATGACCTGGAAGAAGCTCCACACAGCCTATGTCCAGTGGTCCTGCAAAAGGAAGGGGACATGGCCTGGTGGAAGCAGGCATAGGGTAAGCTGGAGTGAAGTGGGACAAGGGAGAAACAGAGGACTGTTTGAACTTGTAATCTCCAGTGGTAACCGGAGATGGTAACATCTCCTATATGTGATGTGCTACTTGACTTGTCTTATTAATGGTCCACTACATGCCAGTGGCCTAAGGCCAGAAAGGCACTGAGATACACCAAGTACTGGTCACTTCTCCACGATAAACTCCTGTCTTCTGTAAGTGGAGTCCTTATTTTGAGGCAAATGGGAGATAATCTTAGACAAAACAAGGCAAAAAGAAAATTTAGCAGCATATCAGGATTAAAGTATATGTAAACCAAGATGAAAGTTCAGGCCCTTTGCAGATGATTCATTCAAAGCCCTGTTCTGAAGAACTACACTGAGATCTCAGGTTCCCTGAGCTACCAGAACTTCTCCAAGGGCTGTGTGTGTTAACTGTGTACATAGGAGCCAAGGCCTTTTTGGTTCCTTGCCTGAGATTGAAACATTCACTCCCACACACTGAAAATGGTCATAGACCTCACACACAGTGCTGTCCTCACAGCAAAGGGAATTCCAATCTCCCCTCCCAGAACTTATTAACAATAGAGTAACCTATTAAACAATAAACACAGAACCAAATAACACACAAAAAAAGATAACACTAAAATAAAGGGAAAATTGATCTTGATTACAAAACATACCTTCCACAGTGCAGGACAAGGAAGCAGGTAATGTTTATGTTGCCAAGGCAGCTCATTTCATGCACTGTGCTTCCCAAGGTGCTCTGATACCAATGCACAAACACAAACCATGCAGAGTTCTGCTTACCACAGAGGGGCACCAGGTTGTGAAATTCTGCTCATGAAATAGACATTCCTCACTGGTTTGGACTGCATACTCTGTCTGCAAGTGCAGGCCAGAAGAACTTTTTGACACATATGAAGTATTGGGAATTTTTTCTTAAAAAAACCTTCCTACAGCTTGTTCACTCAAGACCATAGCAGGAAACGTGATATAAAAGCAGCACAGTCAGTAAATACTATAGTCAGGGTAAACCCAAGAAAGAAGAAACTGTTTAGATGTAGTTTTATGAGCTATACCTGCCAAAGTTCCCACATCAGGTTTCACGGGTTTTTGTTCATATTTTCCTATAAAAGGAATTTTCTCCTTTTACTGTAAAGAAGCTACACTGTCATCAGAGGAAACCAACCAGACAGAGTATTTTCTCTGTAGTCAAGCTCACTCTGAAGTCAAACCGAAAAAAAATTACTCTGATAGTTTGGCTCAGTAATTTCTCCCACTTAGCTTAAAATAAGAACAGCTAATGCAAAGTTACATTGCTCCTTGTGGTTGCTGAGCTGATAAAGGTCTCTACTGCGAAATTTGCCAATCTATATAGAAAATGGCTTTACTTACAACCTGGTTTGTATGAATTGTTCAGGTATCAGAGGTAAATTTGTCTAAGTATATCCAACTATGTACTTTGATTTTAACCATTACCATTTTGAGCTGCTTCTCACTTATATTTTTAATTTTGTAGTTTTGTGTTTCTGTGCATTGTTCTGTATGAGAACTGGACTCAAATATCTTATTGGATCAAACTTCAGCCATTGTTATGTGCTTTGCACTTAACAGTACTACTTCATTATCATTAAATGAAACTTATACACTCTGGGTCTAATGCTGACCAGTAAAAAAATTCCAACTGTGAAATCAGCTTCAGACTCAGAAGGTTAAATGAAACCAGATTTTACAGCCACCTGGAGGGGACTGTCCCTCCCTACTCACCAGCCACTTAGACATGGCAGCAAAAGAATCACCCATGGGACTACTAAAGTGTGCTCATGTCATTGCTCTGATGAGCTCTGGTCTCCAGCACAGGAAAGGAGGAAATATGTTTCTTTATTTTATTCCCTCATGTCATTGTCCTTCTTTGTATTGTGACTGGACTAACCCACATGTCACCCAGAGATGGGAGCCACCTCCTCTGGCATTGACTTCTGAGTCATGAGGAATTAGTTACTTGCCTGGCATCTGCAAGCCAGATGAGGGGAAATAAAATCTTCAGTTCACCTGCAGGTGAGTAGATGTTTTTGGCTCCACACCACTACAACTCACGTGCTGCTAGCTCACAAGCTGATCTGTCTACAACACCAGCACATACTTCAATTACCAGACTTTCTCATGGGCTTACAAGGGATTTTCTCGTAAGGGAGAATTTACAAACAGTAGTGTAAACATTCCAGCTGCACAGGCCTCTGTTCATATTTCCATCTGTCAGAACTCTAGAATTTTCTGATGCATCTGTCAAACAAACAAACAATCAAACTTGCAAATCCATTACAAAAGTGAACAAACTTCTAGGGCTACAAGACCTACTTCTATACTTTGACTGAACCAAATCTTCTTAGAAATATAACTCTTAGATTCTAAAACACTGAAAAAAAAAAATTTTTAAAAGTTTAATAAAATCACAGAAATTGTCTTTAAATGAAAACCAAGGACTGATGTATTCCCCTCTGATGTATGTTGTGGAGTTGATGCTGGGTATTACAATACAGGTGGTTCAGACAATCTGCTTAACTCAAGAGAATTTCCTCCAAGTTTCCTGCAGAACAGTTTCCTGTAACAGTATGTTTGTCTGTGAGAAGCTATCATCCTCTCAGCAGTGTGTCTAATGCGGATAAACCCTTGTTGAAGAGAAACTGAGCCCGCTAAGAAGACAGTGAAAGAGTCATTGTGCCGTTCAACACTGACTCATCCTAGGCTTGACTGATAACTGATAAACTATAAATAGCCCACAGTACATTTTAACACCCCAATCACTTTCACTCATTATAGTTGTTCAGATTAAACATGGGGTAACAAAGTGTAATTAAACTTTAAAAACCCACCTTCTTTAGACTTGCAAGTGGAACCTCAGTGCTGCGAACAAACACCACACATCCTTTTTCAGAATTTTGGGATTTCACAGAAGTACATTTAATTTTGGTTTTGTTCATTACTGGGGATCAAGTGCATCAGTATAATCCAGAACTCTCTCTCTTCACCTTATGACTTCCACTGCTTTTTCTGAACTCTCTTCTCATACTCCATAATCTCTGCTTAGCTCTTCCCTCTGCTTTTCACTTTATACTTTGTGGAAACACCCTGAACACTAGTTATAAAATTAGCCTGCTCATTAGCCTACATACTAGATCCTTGACATTTTCTATATTCCTATGAATCAGTATTTTAACCATAGTCTCTTTTCAACATATCTGACTTCTTGTATCCCTTTATTCCATCCCTCATTCCTTTTCCTCTGTGTACAAGGCACACCCTGATAACCAGTTTCTGTCCTCTAAGTGTTGTTATCTGTTCTCATAATTTTACCAAACAACATAGATAATAGAAGTTTTTTGGCAAGGTACAATCTAATGTACATAAAAACTGGAAAGGGAGTAACATATAATGGAAGAAGGAAGTGAGTTCAAAGGCAAGCTCCTAATAAAACCACCGAAAAATGTACCATGCTAGTGTGCAAATGAACTGTAATGCAGACCATGACTATTCAATAAAGAGCTATAAAAAACCTCCTGTAAAACAAGAGCTGAAATCCAACTGTTTACTTTTATCCAGACATGCTTAACTCTTAATCTAAATCAATCCCCTATTTTTCCCCTTGTGCTTTCCATAGCTAGCAACCACTTCCCCAATTAATCCCATGTAAACACTCCAGCTCATCAGTCATACAACATTAGATGTCACAGAAATTGTTTTCTTCCACACTACAAACTGGCAGCTTCAGTAAAGCTAACTAAAAGTACAACATTAGTTAATGGACTTCTGCTTTTGACAACAAAAAGACAAAACCTTCAGTAAGTAGCTCACCAAATGGCCGATTGAGGCTCAAAAGCTGTGAAGGGATAAATGAAGTTCAGATGTCTGTTGAGAAGTGTTCCCACAAAAGCAAAAAAATTTATTATATTAGCATCTTCAATACAGCTTTTAATTCCTCTTTTTCTCCTGTATCCTCAGTTGCAGCTATGCCTTTTGTCTATCCAAAACCAAGGGAAGAGACTTGAAGACTGGTATCTCTTTGAGTCTTCAGGTTTAGCCCACAGCTAAGTCACAACAGTTGTTTTAAAGACATTTGCTGCCCCAGCCAGCCAAAAAATCCTATCCATGTTCTCATCATGTCCAGTATTGCAACATCATTTTCTTGGGAGTTATCAAGCACTGTCTTGTCTTGCTTAAATTCACCTCGAAAGCAGCTGAAAAAAATCAACTCTCATCTGTTTGCTATCACATTCTTTCCTTGTTGGCCCCACATAAAACTGAAGCTCTTTATCCTACCGTTCAAGACCTTCCTTATTTCTGCCTATCTGTCTAGCTGTCTATGTACAAAATTAGCTCCCAGCACCATTCAGTCTATTCATCACCACTGTTCATCTCAGGAAGGCACCTCTTACAAAAACGCATGCTTGCAAGAAGCACCCATTAAACAGAAGCAAGAGCATTTTACTATTCTTTGTCGAGGATGCACAACCCTTTTTCCGTGATATACAGATAAGAAATTCCCTCCCTTACCTCCTTCCCACTGTTTGGACCTTTCTGTTATCCCATGCTCTACACCCAGTGCATACACTATAATGCAGGGGGTGCGAGAAGGGGAAGGAAGGATGTTGTAGGCACCATATGTTTACACAGTTCCAGACACAACAGAAGTCTTCATCCGTCAGTGCAGTTCCTGGACACTACAACAATAAACAAACAGCAATAGCACGTCCAGCAGACAGACTTCTACATCTAGGCTGTGTGTGCTAAGTCCCTCTCCAACACAGCACAAGTTTCACAGCTGCTCTCCTTCCAGCTTCATTCCCCTGAAGATGATGCTCCTGGTGCTCCCAACACTCAGCTCTACTCACACCCATCACACAGGATGTAAAGTTGTAAAAAAGCTCCCTGGACAGCTGGGGGCTTGGAGCAGACCCCTGCACTGATGCGCCCCAGTTGCTGGCAGGGCCTCTCACTGGCTGAGTGGGCGTCAGGAGCTCCTGTGCTTGTGGTGAAGAAGGGAAAGCATGACAGCAGCCCCACAGTGATTCACAGCTTCCCAGGAAGCACTTTCCTGTTGAGATGACTGTGCTCACTGCCTTACCCACAGTCCATGACTGACTGCAAAGTTCAAAGGGTCAGCGATCCTGCAGCAGACGCTGACGGAAGGCAACCAGCAGAGCCAACTTCAACTACAACACCAAAGAGAAGGAAGCATGGTGCCACCACATCACTGCAATGGGTGCGGGGAGAAGGGAGTCAGGACTCCTTTCAGGGATCATCAACTGCCAGTTTTGTAACTCCACACAGAACATTACCAAGGTTTTAAAAAAAATTTTATCTCCCTGCTAGCTGAAAGTATCACAGAAGCCTCTGCACTTGGGAGGAGGTCCTGCTGGGGTTCATTGCTCCTCTTCCAGTTGAGAAGGATGAGCACAGGTAAGGGTGAGAAATACTGGGAGGGGGCAGCAGAAAACTGGAGAAAATTCACACGCCAGCCATCTGCCCTGGGAAGCAGCAGTGCCTGGCACAGAACAACACTCTATGGGCTGCTGCAGGCCCATATGGAAGCAGAGGAAACCATGTAATTTTGGAGGCTTGCAGGAAATTGTAGTGATCACCTAGACAAACAGCTCCCAGCAGGGCTAGCTTCAAACAGCACTGACAGACCTCAGGGACCTCTTGTCTCTGTGCCAGCCTCAGAGGGCTCATGGGGTTTCAGGGCCTGAGCTGAAGTCAAGTGTTTGTAGTAACTGAAACAGAAGGTGCCTTGAACCACTCTGAACACAACACATGAATGCCCACAGTGCCGTAATCAAAGGGGCTGGCGATACCTCCACCTTACACACATATTTGTTCCTCTACCCTCACTATTGGCTGAAAAGTCAAGCAGCCCCTTCATCTGTGTGCAAGAATAAAAAGACTAAGTACCAAAAGTCATTTGCACAATGAAGACATTGTGTCACAGACTTCTCCGTTATCTGTGCTGCTAGTGAAGGAACAATATCAAAAGCCTTGGTATGGGAAGCATTTGAGTTGACATTCAAGCACAAATAGCTTTCCTCTGTTAGACTTTCTGCCACCAGAAGTAATTGCATCAGTTAGAATTTGAATACACTCTGACCTAGATTTTCAGAAGCCCATAAAGAAGATGGATATTCTAATTCAATTCCACCATATGTACTGATTTACTAATGATTTGCTGTTCTAATTGTTGAAAAATAAAAAAAGCATTAAAAATCAACATATACATGAAGTGGGTTGAGAGTTGGACTTTGGGTGAAGATGAAAACAATCCAAATAGGGAGTGGGAGCAGTAGAATTCTTTTTTTTCCCACAGAAATGTCTGGGTATTTATATTTTATATCACTGTTTGAATATTAGCAGGAATGTTGTAAGCAGATTGATCCAACAAAGTCAGTTAATTTCCTGGTCCTGCTGCTAGGTTTGTGATTAGCCAGTGTCAACCAATGTTTTGGCAATGAGTCATCTCATACTTAGCAATATGTCATTCTTCCTTGTCATTATTTTAAGTTTGTCTGAAAAGCAGAGTACCATGTATACCTTAGAGGAGCCTTCTGCTGCTCCTTTTGGAAAGTTATATGGCAGGCCTGGGCCTTATGGCAGGTGCAGTCAGAGATCTACTGTTATCTTACAATGATTTATGTAACAATACATTGGTGTGGAGCCATAAAAAGCCATATTTCTCGTAACATGAAGATTGAAAAGCATCAAAAGTTCTTGAGTAAGCAATAAGTCAGAATTTTATGGTGGCAAAGATCTCACAGTTTTTAGTGGAGAGGGCAAATGAGATGATGGTGCTGATTTATTTTATTTAACAGTTTTTAGTATCGTCCTTTAAGTTTTTAAAATATAAGAGGAATGTTTGTAATTAAACTGAGTTAGTAGGGAATTCATCACTAACCTCTAAGTGAGAAAATGCACTATAAGCACTGAAAAATTACCTGCTGTTGCAGTCTGCTTTCATTTTCCTTCTTGTGGGTGTCCATGTCACAACAACAAGTTATCTTAGGCAATTTAGTAATAAGTGATTCTAAACAACTGCTACAAGCCTCCTCCCCAGCCTCACTGGGGATCCATCAGCTCACACTAAATCATCTTCCTCCTCCTCCATAAATTGCATCGGATAGCCCTGCTATTCCAACCACCTTTTCTTCTGCACCATGCTCAGTTCTACTCCCTGTTCATAATTTCGTTCAGTGCCACATTTCCCACTACTCAGCTGGTTTCCCAGTCAATAGGAACCATTGGGATTCTGTCTCTTTCCTCCTTAAGGAAAACAGTAGCATCTAAAGCTGCTCAATCTTCCTTCACAGAGGCTTGCTTCTCTTTTTTTTTATTTTTTTCTTTCTTTTATTTTTGGTCAGGGGATGGGTTATTTTTGTTTGTAAAGAAAATAAAAGACAATGAGGTCAGAATACAGTGTCTTCCTTCAGTCTCACATCTAAAACATCACTAAAAATTGTGGAGCATCATTAGGAATCTCAGCTCTGCTTCTGACCGTGCTTTTTGCAGAAAGCAGTGTCTCAGCATGCTGAACTCTACGTGACTTTTAAATTCTTTGAAATACAGGCCACCCTTCACTTCAGCCCATTTCCAACATGCTGAAGCCCTACACCTCTTTAATCCAGCCCTGCCCAGCACGTTATTGGGAGTTTCCTTGCTCAGGCTCAGCCTCATTTGTGCGATCCACAGTTAAGGATTACACTGGCCTTCAGAAAGGAACAGAGTTCAACAAAAGAGCTTTGTAGACCAAACTCATACAAGCTTTAGTGGCCTCTTCAGTAAAGAACCAACAATTAGCTTCAATTCTGAGTTACATGTGATATTTTCTGGGGGATCCAGCGCCTATGGTTATGACTCCTGTTAAGTTAGAAGACATGCAATCAGAACAGATTAAGCAAGCAGGAATGAAATTGCTTTGTATGTGGCAAAATAATTCTTGGCTATAAAAAAACCCCACAGCAATTACGGTGAAAAAAACCTCAGAGCATCTGCACAGAGATGATTCAGCTGCAAAATGCAAAATGACCAACTGCTTTTAAGAGTGGCAGTCTGAGGGCTCTCACTGATAGAAAACAGAAGCAGCATTTACAGGCTTTCCTTCTAGATAATCTGCAAAGACTAAGTAAGTCTCAAATGAAATGAGCACCCAGCAGTAGAAGTGTCACTATTTTCAGTGGCTGGTTTATGTAAATTCAATGTACAAATTTTGTGCAGCACCTTCAAAATTGACTGCATTTTTCATTCCCTCCTGATATCAAATCCCACATCTAAATGAATCAAGGATTAAAACATGCAATAAACCATAATATGCACTGTCAGTAGTCCAGCTAGGAAGAGCTTATGAGGTTTAGATGAAATATGCATAATAATACACAAAAAAAAGATGTCTTGTGTGCATTCCTGGTTGTTATACAATCCTAAAAAGATAAGTGAGAGTAAAGAAATGCAAAGAAAGAAAGGAAAACACAGTTTGTTTTTTTTAATTGAAACATGAGAACGTATCCTCCAGAGGTGATGTCATGCATCAGATCATTACATGGGAGCTAGGTGATTTTTTTCATAATAAAACTAAATTTTTATTTGCTGAAAAGATGCGTATTTTGATTATTAAAAACAATTAAGAAATCTATTATTCTTGATGAGGCTAAAAATAAATTTTTTAAAGTAACACTTTTAGATGATTCCTTTCTATTTTTCAAAATTAAATGCTTTCCATTTTTTCCAAATTAAACAAGAATTTTGAATTAATATAAAAATTTAAAGTGCCAAGAAATATGTTATGTAATTTTCTTTCTTAAAAAGAAAACTTAAAATATCCTACTTGGCTTGATTCCAAATGACTGTTTTTCCAAGTGATACAATTCAAGTCTCAGAAAGCTGTGATTTTAATTTTATGTGTGCAGTCGTTTCTAGACAGCTCTGCACATCTGGGTACCTTTCCCATGTGGCCCTCAGAGGAGGGAGGCCAAGATTCTGCCCCTGCAGAGGCAGGTAGAGACATCAGAGCACTGTGTTCTGCTCCAGGTCTGATCCTTTGTCCCTAGGAGCTCCTCTGCTGCTATGAAGCTGTCTCATGCAGAGACACCACGAGCTATGGCTACACTGTGCTGCGAGGTCAGGAGCTTGAGATAACAAAAAGCAGAAGTCAAGGAGGAGAACAAGAGTCTGAGGGCAGAGGAAGAGTCTGTGGAACCGATTAGGAGCAATGTGGAGATGGTATGGGAAAACTTTACATGATGGGATAACATTAAAAGAAGAGAGGGGCAAAAAACCCAAACCAAAACAAAGCCCTAAAAGACATTTTTAGCAAGTACTTTTGAAACAAAGTGCCAGAGCTTTGCATCCCAACGAAGTCGTAATATTGTCTTGGTTTTCACTTCAGAACAAGCTTTACATAGATGTAATTTATCTAAATTCTTAGATATCTAAATTCTTAGATTATCTAAATTCTTAGATAAATTTGATTTATTTCATTCCTTGCAGAATATTTGCATGTCATTAAGCAGATATTAATCAGTATTAATCAGTTTTAATCTCTTAGTCCTCAGGTCACCTGACTAGAAAAGGAGCAAAGAGATAGGCTCTCTGTTTCTGCAACCTTATGAAAAAAAAAAAAAAAGAGGCCAAACTGGATGCTAAGCATATTTTGTGCTCAAACTGCAGCTTCACTGCTTGGACAGAAAGAAAGTCCATCACTAGGTAACCACTTGCAAGTTCCTTTCTTCTCAATCTTTTATTTACACCACTTGATTTTCCTACACAAGTCACACGTTCTTCATTACAATTCTGGACCATCACAGCAGCAGCAGCAGCACTCAACCATCTTAAGTCTACATTTTCCTTCCCACCCATGGCCAGCATGCACCCTGTAAAGTAAAATAGATGTAGGGAACACAAGTTGAATATATTTTGCATAGATCCATGGCTAAGATTTAGCATTTGTGTTTCTCATTACTTCCTAAGGGACCAGTAATTAACATTTTCAAGCAAATGAAGTCTAGTCATCTAATGGCCTTGGTACAGTTTGGAATGTGCTTCAGTTGTGCAGATATCCAAGAAAATATTTCTATTATCCCAATTTCCAGACAAAAAGTTCCAAAATGTTATTACCTATCCAAAAACTAAAAAGTATAAATTCATGAGTGACACTTTTTCTTAAACCAGACTGACAATGGTTAACAAGACTATTCCCAAAATCCTGATAGATTAAAGGCTTTGACACATATTGTCATATGTGTGATTTAGAATCAGTGTGTGATTTGGAAGAGTTGTGAACTAGTATCACTTCTGTCTGCTCTCAATTTTCATTCCCTCAAAAGGAGGTCCAATAATAAAGTTGACCAAGAACCAGAAAGCTTTTGAAGGCAAAATTAGCATTGCAGAGTGACATAGCAATGAGAATGAAGGGGGGTGGGGGGGGGGGGGCGGGGGGGCAAAAAAAAAA